>JAUPFV010000003.1:77504779-77869075 GCA_036936605.1 Limnanthes douglasii subsp. nivea | reverse complement strand
GAAACCATTTTTTATTTTTATTTAATGCATTTTTACAAAAAAAATCGAAGTGTAGGAGTTCAAAATAAATCCCTGAATAAAACCCACTTTATTATATGTTTTTATTTACCACTTGTATCTATTTTTTATCATCCATTTAATTGTACGTTTCTCTATTCTATAATTAATCTATATTTATACAACCCACAATTTTTCATGATGGAGTCTCCGTCAATAAGGATATAACTCTTATTGGACTATTACAACCCAATGCTTAATTACTAAATTAAAAAAAAACAATTCATCTGAATACATTTTTGGTATAAGCAGAATATCAATTGAAAACAAAGAAGATAGAACCCTAACCCTATGATAGACAAACTTCGCAAGTTTAGAAAAAATATCTCAATTAAACAAAAAACAAACTAATCTAAAATTTAGGGTATAAGATGCTTTAAATTGAAAATACGCAAAACCCTAATCCCAAAATATAGAAATTACACAAATGTAATAAAATATTAAAAATAAAAAAATATAGCCAAAAATTGGATTTTGGGCTTCTAAACAATCGAATATAGGGTTCTAAATTCATGACAAAGTCACAGTTTTGGAATTTGTTGGGCTCAAGACTTTCAATGTGAGTACCAATATTTCCCAGTTTGATATCCGAGTGAAAAACATGACCTGTTATGGAAGGAAATCAATTTTAGTCCAACCTGTATCCACAAATTATTTATAAAGCCATACAAGCGAATAATTATATATATATTACTCCCTCCGTTCCGATTTAAGAGTCGTTTTAAAAAAATATTCCAATTTAAGTATCGTTCTCTTGCATACATGAGTCTTTAAATACTATATAAATATATATTTATTGCCACAATTAAATATACCTTTGGAGTATATGAAAATTAAAACATCGTCACAATTAATAAGAAATGATCTAGACTATATGCAATATCATGACACAGTTTCTAACCAAAGTGTGTGAGTTGGTAAAATAAAACATGTCATATACTCTGCTTCTATTATTGAAGTTGTGATGATAGTCTGCTTTGCACTATTCAATAATATAGCACATCATACCAGAATGAAGACATAACCGATGTTAGACTTTCTGGTGTCTACACACTCTGTAAAGACTGAATCAGATATCCATCGATCTCTAAGTTATCCACTATATTGTATGTCAACCCAAAATAATTAGAATTCTTCAACTACTAGAGCAACCTATTTACTGCATTCCAATAGGAAAGTCCTAGTTTGCTCATATACATTTCCAACACCCCAACTAGGAATGTTATGTCTAGTTTTTTACATACTCGAAAATACATGAGACGAATAACTACCGAGTTATATGATATCGCTTGTATGAATGGAATCTACGATTTGGTTTTGTGGAACTGATGGAGTGAACCTTTCTCTTTTCGTTAAATTGGTAGCGATAGCAATGGTCAATATATGTTTCACATGAGAGACCAACCATGCCTTTAGGGCGGTTTCTTATTTTACGGATCCCTAATGGTGAGTTAATATTTGAATTGACCAAGTAAAATTGAGAGGAGAAACAATGTAGAGAGGAAAATAGATTTTAGAGAGAGAAAGTTAAATCACAAAAGTAATCTATCTCAAAAAGTCAGACCCTTAATTAGATCAGGATTGGCATCTATATAGAGGCGCAAAGACTTAGCTCTAACTGAAACAATTACCAAAAGGGGGTTAATTACATATTAGTCCCCGACTAAAATATAAAGTTCTAACTCTCTCATCTCTTTATACAGTCTATCATAACAAATTTTATTCTATTACATTTTAGTCCTCGAAGTTCTATTCCCTTATCATAAGCCCCCTAAGTTCTTATGAAAGTAAATGAATGAAAACTAAATAGCCTAAAAATATTTGGAGGTGAAGAAAATCGCCTCATCCACAATCCGAATGGTTTCAAATGTGCTGTTTTATCATATTTCAGGTTAAATACGTCGAATTATTTAATACGAAACCATTTCCTTAAATTAATTTTCAAGATTCGAAGCTGAAGTGAAATAGATGGTGACACTCTGGATGCCAAGTCTATCTCTGAGAAAATGATGATACCCTAGGCACTAGGTCTGCCACCAGACCCATATCGTGACAGATGTTAGATCTACGCAACCGCTTCAAATTCTATCCAATCACTTTCCACCTCTTCCACTTTTCGATACTTCTTTTCTCTTCCTATATATACCTTTGTGAACCATTATTTGATTCACAAACAAAATTTCTTGAGAGAGAAACTGCATAAACTCAAAATTTCTTAGCTATCTTCGACGACTTCTTCAATCTGATGGTTACCTTATCAGTTCAACTAGTTTACGAGAAAGCATCCAAAGACTAAAAGATCCAAAGCCAGAATTCCCAAAAAAACTCAAATCTCCCAGACAACAAAGTCTTCAGATCTTACGACTACTCATGTATAAGCAAAAGAGTAGATGAATACAGAGCAGCTGGACTAATAAGCAACGCTCATCTTGGTTTGTGTGCAAAGAAAATACATTACGGTAATTTCGGTCCTAACAAAACTCCTGCATTTTCACCTTCCCCTTTTTCAGAAGAAAGTCAGTCATCAAGAACCCGAACACCAAAAACACCTCGAACCTAACCTTCTCTTACTGGATCATCACCTCGAATAAGTTGTGAGTGACCAAATCTTCTTCAAATAAATCCGATAAGACTCCTTCTTCAGCCAATCATCCAAAAACTCAGACTCCTCAAACTCCAATAAGAAAAACTTTCATAGCTATGGGTGATGATGTTGATGTCACTTCGAACGTTGATGTTGCTTCAAATCCATCAACCATTTCTCTTCCCCTGAGGGAGATTGTTGAGAGAACAACAACGTCTCAACAAAATCGTTTAAGTAATCCTTCTCAAATGATGGACGAGGCATCTGAAGAATAAATTGATTATGAAGCTACACACTCAAATAAAAAAGTTGAAACAGAAGAAGATGCTTCGAAGGAATCAGAAAGTTAGTGAAAATTGCTTCAAAAGGAAAGGCTCGTACGACGAGAAAAAAAACGTTCCTGTCATAATATTTGACGAGCTGCGTGGGTCAGTTGGCGAGAACTTAAGCCCTCTCGTAACACATTAAATGTTCCTTATACATATTACGATGAGAGCCAAACAGCTGATTTAAAGAAGCAATGGGGAATGGGAGACAATATTATACTTCGTCTTCCCAAAGAAGGGGAAACGCCTGTGCATTCCAGAAAAGATGAATTAGTGGTCTACCTAAAGATCATCAACTAGGGTCTTCGATTTCCACTGGACCCCATGATAGTTGAGTACTTTGAAATTTTGGATATGTGTCCAACCCAGGTGACACCAAATCAATCGTTTACTTTATTATATGTGATCATAACCTCTCTTATGTCCCAAATTTCACTCTGCATCGAGGACTTCATTTCCATGACCAAGTTGTCGAAGGGACTAATGCTTCATTTTTACTATGTTACACCGGATGATGACTTGTTAGAGACAGGAAAATTTTGGAAACAAAAATTTGTCTTCATCTTAGGAGCTTGGGAGAATGATAAAGAAATATCTGAAGCCAACCCATCTAAATTGAACCTCGTATGGAGGAGTAATCGTAAGTCCTTCAATTCTATTCCCTTGAGTTATATTTTCAACTAATGTTCTCCTTATTTCTTATCAAATTATATGATCTATATAGAAATTTCGAGGCATTACGCACTTCGTTGAGAAAATGCAAAGAATACATTTATCAAGATTACTGCATGGGCTGAAAAACAATGGAATAATGCTTTCCACGCAACTTTCCAACCTATCAACGTTTTCAACACTCATCTCTGACCAGTCAAATTTGGAGCTATTCTCTCTAAAATTCTGATAGAGCCACTGAATCCTTTATATGTTATCAAAAGGTTAGTACATCTTGAATGCAAAGTAATTTCACCGGTTAGAAATAGATCGAATAGCCACCTTCCCCAGAAGAATAAAACGAAAAAGAATATAAAGGAAGCTAGCAAGTCTGGCGCTAGCCCTTCAGAAGATCCAATTCCTAAAACTTCGAAGAGAAAGACAACTAGAAAATACCCTCCCTATTATCGAGGAAGGAATAAAAATTGAGCCTTCCCCAAAAAAGAAGCAAACAAATGCCCCATCGTAAGAGAAAGGTACAGCCAAAACCCTAACAAAAACAAAATGAAGCAAGTGTTGAAGACATTGGCACTCAGCAAAAGGAAACTGTTTTAGACAATGATCGAGGTGATGCCCATTTTGATCTTGATAGCTTTATCAAATTCAATGAATCTCAAGAGCTTGCTGGATATGAAGATCCAATCATTCGGGAAATTCAAGATCAACTGCATAATCTTAGTAAAAGACCGACACGTGCTACTTCTAAAGTAACATCTTCTGAAGTTTCTTTTCCTACGACCTCCTTTGCTCTCATACCTCGACCTAGCCCAATGGTAATTCCTTTTGAAGAGCCATCCGATGAGGTTTTAGCTGATCTTCTACCTTTTTTCTGATCTTGATGCTGCAACACAAAAATTAACACAAGAAATCGAATCCTCTCGAAGTCAGTTATAATATATGGCAAAATAGATGGTTCGCCACAAGAAAGTTGTTGCTGCTGAAAAAAGTATAAGGAACATCTTTGATGGCCTCGTGAAAAAGAAGTTTCATGGATTTCAAATGGATTGATCTGAATTTCCCAAAGGACTCTTTCATCTCAAGAATCACCTCAGAGATACGCATCGAAAAGAAAATGAAGATCTCAATACTTCTCATCAGAACGACATAGATCAACTCAAGACCAAGCATTTTGAAGAGTTAGCTACAGAGAAACAGAAATATGATGGTCTTCAAGTTTCTCTTAACAAAAATGAGGCATAGAAGAAAAACTTAACAGATGACATGGCTGCTCTCAAAGCCCAATTCGATGAAGGAAAGAGACTTGCTGTCACTGTTGTTGAGAATAAATGTGTGAAAGACATGCTACCATCTATCAAAAATGGCAGAGAAAAAAAACCATCACTCTCCTTCGCGACATTTATGCTATATACCCCAAATTTAACCTCTCCAACTTTTGGGAGCGAATTCCCATCGAATGACGTCCTAACAAGGATTTTGATCATATTCATAGCTCTTCATCCAAAGAGGAAAAATTAGAAGAAAATGTTTCTGATCAACGGTAAAATTCGAAAGAAAGCTCCGAAGACGACTAACTCTACTATCTCTTTTTATGATTATTATTCAATTATTGTCTCTAGGAACTAGTTATTGTTTCCAATGTTGTTCAGGACAATAATAGGAGGGTGATTGTGCCAACCATCAAGCCAAAAGTCCATCCCTCCTTTTCCAAGAATCCATCTGATATTACTTTCAGGAGAGTCCTTTACACCTGAAAGCCTTTTCCATATTAGTAAACCACACTTATTATAATTAGCTTTTAATGGATGCTCGTTATTACTATATCTATTATGTATTATGCTAGCCCATAAACTATAATTGTTTTCTAAAAAGAAACCAAAGCTTTTGAGAGTAGGTCTTCTGAATATCAGAAAACTTTCTCATATTTTGTCATCCCTTCTCAAAAGGCCTGCAAAGAGTTGTCTATGTTGCCTATTGTATACTATTTTCAGTATATTTAGATATCCATAAAAACTTATTAAATACTTTCTCAAGTGTTTTGATTATGCAAGTAGGAATTGAACTATTTTGCATCCAATAACATGAAATGAAAATAAGAAGAGAGGATTATAAGGCCTGTCTGACATTCAAGATTAGTAATTTTTCTTTGCTGAAGTCTTGTTGAAGTGATTATCTTTGTCTTCTCTTTGTTTATTAATTGAACGGATACCTCTTAATAGCTATCTAGGAAATTGCTTAACTTTTCAATATAAGATTGCAAACTATTAGTAAAGACCAGAATGTCATCAGCAAAGGCTAAGTAGGGGACCATGTATTCTATTCTAGTTGCATACTGCATTTTTTTATTTGAACTAAATAAGTTGTATAATCCCCTAGTTAGAACTTCTTCCCCAATTATGAAGAGGATTGGGGACAAGTGATCACATTTCCTTAAGTTTCTCTTAGGGTCGAAGTAGCCAATGACATCCCCATTGATAAGCATAGATATACTAATATCCTTTATCAGCTTGTTAATTAAGTATACAAAATTATTACACTAGCAAATGAAATAAGAACTTTAGTTACAAATGAATGGGACATCCTGTTAAAATCTTTTGACATGTCCAATTGAATCATTATGTTCCCCGATTTTGGCTTTCTATTTTGATCGTAAATAAATTCCGTTGTAGTAAGATGAACTCGTGAATGGACCTTTATATTACAAAGACACCCTGAGTACTAGAGATGATGTTAGGTAGAATTCTAGATGATCTAGAATTTATAAGCTTGGACAAGATTCTAATTAGCATAGAACATAGTCCAATTGGTCTGTAGTTATTCCAATAAGATGGATTTATAGTTTTTGGAATTAAGTTTAGACCAAAAACAAAGATACCGTTGGGAATTCTATGAACATTAAGGTAAGAATTGAGAGCTAAACACAGATAAGCCTTTATTATTTTCCATTATACTTTATAAACGTAAATATTGTACCCGTCAATCCCTGCTACACTAGAGAGGTTCATGTTATTGATTAGGTTCCTGATCTCTTCTTCACTAGTAGGCTTCATATGAGAGTTATTTTCCTCATTAGTAACCAGCTTAAGGATGTTGTCAAATATTTTATCTTACAACTTTTCAAGCTCATATTCAGTGTTGTTGTAAGGATAACTAGTAAGAATGTTTTTAAAATGACATTCAACAAACTTTCCAATAACTTCAGAGTCAAGAATCCAGTTGTTTCCCTCATTGATACTATTGATCACATTGTTCTTTCTTTTATTAGAGACACACATGATAAGCCTTCGTGTTACGGTCTCCATCTTTTAACCAGTTATTATAGCATTTTTGTCTCCATATATCCTCTTCCATCCTTAAGGCTTGACGGTAGAGCCTGTTAGCTTTGTCTAAAGCAGATTTGCTGTCAAGACTATTAACATGAGTGTGCAACGTCTCAATCTTCTTAACA
This sequence comes from Limnanthes douglasii subsp. nivea, assembly GCA_036936605.1. Classification (NCBI taxonomy): domain Eukaryota; kingdom Viridiplantae; phylum Streptophyta; class Magnoliopsida; order Brassicales; family Limnanthaceae; genus Limnanthes; species Limnanthes douglasii. The sequence continues at coordinate 77,861,991 of JAUPFV010000003.1, read as the reverse complement.
TTCTCTTTAGTGTCCTTGACTTTGTTAAAAATATTACCAAAGTGATTGATATTCCATTTCTTTGAACAATTTTTGTTCTTCTCAACTTGAACCAGAAAATCTGATTAGGGTAGCCATTCATCTTAAGACTCCAATTCTGTTCAACAACACCTAGGAAATTTTCATCATTAGTCCACATATTCATGAATTTAAAACTTTTATTTTTGTTATTATAATTATTAGAGATATTAGTAGAAGAAGTAATTAGTAGAGAAGCACTTTCAAAACAAGTTCTGACCATGTGAAGAACCTGAGTTTCTTTGAAAATGGTAGACCAATTGTTGTTAAACATTTCACAATCTAACCTCTTCCATTTTGTGTTTCTTCTCCAGGCGAAACTTGAGCCAACATACCCTGCATCTTTAAGCTGGCAGTCTCTTATGATATTGTTAAAGTCCTCTATGCTATTCTCACACAAAGTAATACATCCAATGTGCTCTTCGGAAGATGCAATAACATTGTAATCTCAAACAGTAAGCCACCCTTTATTTGTAGAAGCCATCATTTTGAGCCGATCATATAATTCCATTATTTGTAATCTCTGACACTTAGCGTAAACAATAGTTAAATTAAAGATGTTATCAAAGCCAGGCTGGGTAACTTCTAGATGTAAGCATTGATCATGATTGATAAGAGTATCAATGTGGGTGTACTCATTCAAAAAAAATCCATATATTGTTAGATATGATAGCATTGTAATTAGTAAAACCTAGTCTAGTAACAATATCATGCATCTTTCCAATTTTGACCATAGACTCTTGAATGGCTAAAATATTAATTTTACCTTTGTTGATCATTGATATCCGTCTTCTAAATGTTGAGTTGTTGTGGATGCCTCTAACATTCCAACTAATGATCTTTATCATTATAAAATAAAAATTTATAGAGTTTGATGTTCCTAGAATATTTCAAAGACTTGATCACTAATTGACTCTGGTTTTTTCCATTTTCTGGCAGTTTTGAGTTTCCTGTTAAGGATGACATTGAATTCAAGGTTAAATGGAGTTGTTTTCGAGATTAGAGTGATATGATTACTTCCTATATTATCTTGTTCAAGGGTATTTCTTCCTGAGCATAGGTTTTCATAATCCAGCAAATCATTTTGTATATAACCTTGATCCAACTTCTGTAATGCTTCAATGACTTCCATTTCTTCTGGTGTAGTAAAATCTTGAATATTTATCTTTGGAAAAATGTAATATGTTGAATCTTTGTTGTTTAATACAGTTTTTTCTTAAATTTCTTTGCTGTTTTTATCTTATTTTTCCATGCTTTGATTATTTTGAATCACGATGGACTTGATTTTTACTCGGTAGACTTTGTTGGATGTTTGAGTATTTTTGCCTATAATCCTGCTTTGAATTTTATTTTATGGATTGTTGATGAGTTGAATGTCCATGCCTCTCTTCTCTTTCTCTATACTCTTCTCTGTATTATTATTTCGAGCCTTCTTGCACCCAGAGTATTTGTGTTCCATATGATAACAAATTTGCAGTATGGAGGAAGATTTTTGTAACTTACATGTAACCAACAATCCTTATTCCTTCCAAATCCAATCCAGATACTATGATGCAGCTTATTTGAAGCATTTTTGTATGCTCTATTTTTTATCTGGAATGATTGATCTGTAATGAACTCCTATAGATGTTGCTATATCATATATGACTTTCGAGTTATATAGATATTCAAGTACTCTTTTTATCCTCACCCAAACTAAAGCGATGAGAATTTCATTCTTTATGTTGAAATCAGGTGTCTATCTCAGTAGACACATGACGGAATCACCAAAGTTCCACATATTTCGAACCCATAAACTACTTACATCCTCTTTTAGATCGAATTCGAACATTATATGGCACAAATCCCAGATTTCAACATTATAAACTCCTCTAACTTAAAAGAATTCAAGAATTGATTCAAAGATGATCTTTTTTGTAATCCATTTGTGAATTTTCCAATAAGGGTGATTTTTTATTGCTGAACTAATACATCCTTCACTTATTTGGTATAGTGGAAAGACATGGGATCCTCTTTTCCATTAATTCTCTCTGGTTTTAATTCAGGGGAAGGAAGGTTGATCACGGGTTTAACTACTTCTGCATAAGATTTCCCATAAGGATTCTTAGTAAAATATTCTTCTCTTTTTTTAAAGAAGAACTAGAAACTCTTCATCTTCGACAATTTGATTTTTGTAGATCTCAGACAAGAAGTATATCAAAGAACAGATGAGGAAATAAACAGATGATTATCGATTTGCAGTTCTTGGATTCTTGGAGTATCCTTTCATCCTAGAACAAACAACTTTTCATAGTTATATCTTATATTAAATAATTAATATTCAAACACATGGATGTTCCAAGGCAACATATTCCAACGATTGTATCGAAAACTAATACTAGCATAAACGATAAAATTTTAAATTTTAAAAATATTTATATTAAAATTAATAAATTCAATACTTTTAAATTATGTATTGGATATTAAAACAATATCTAAATATGAATTAAAATAAAATCAAATGTATTAAAAAAATTCAAATATTTTCAAAGCTGACTTATATTTTTAAACACACTTTTTGTTTGCAATTATAAATATAATCTTTATATTATGTAATTATGTCACGTCGTTCATTATCTATTGTTAAGGTGGTAACCAAAGTCCCACATCCCACATCGGTTAAACATAGGAAGGATCACTGGTATATAAGTAAGAGTATATCTCAACTAGTATGAGACCTTTTGGTAGTGGACCAAATGCAAAGTCGTGAGGGCCTTCGGGTGCCAAGGCAGACAATATCATACTAGTGTTGAGATCGTGTTGTTCTTACTTATATACAGAGGCGGAATATGCGGACCGGACCCCCAATTCACAACACCCATATTCCCAACAAATGGTATCAGAGCCAGACCCAAACATAACGCACAAATGGTATCAGAGCCAGACCCAAACATAACGCGATGGTGGTGAAATTCTCGGAAGTCGGACATAGTCAGATGTCGTCCTTAAGGTGATATGTTCTAGAGATCCTAGTTTGGAGTGCTGGGGTGGTACTTGATTTGAGTGGGGAGTGGCACTAAGGAATATGGCAATGTTGTCTAAGAGGAGGTGAACATTAACATTCATAGTGCCTCTATGGTCAGGTAGCCATGACCTGATTAGAGTGGGCGGATGGAAGTCACTTGAGAGGAGCCTAGAATGGTACTTTGTTCGAGAGGAGGATTTGTTAGGATGGCGACCAAAGTCACACATCCCACATCAGTTAGATATGGGAAGGATCAATGGTATATAAGTAAGAACATATCTCAACTAGTATGAGGCCTTTTGGTAGTGGACCAAATGCAAAGCCGTGAGGGCCTTCGGGTGCCAAAGCGGACAATATCATACTAGTGTTGAGATCGTGTTGTTCTTACTTATATACGGATGCGGAATATGCGGACAGGACCCCCAATTCACAACACCCATATTCCCAACACATACCATACATAGTCTTTCATTTATTATTATCATCACATATAGTATTTCATTTATTATTATCACATATTAGTTTGAGAACAAATTATATTGTTTATTTATTTGCACCAAAATATATGTAATATTTCAAATACATAAATTATAATAAAATGGTTATCATTGTTTGAAATTGTAATATTTTGGTTTTATGGTATAAAATAACATTTTGTCTTCATTTCACTAAAAATATAAGTAAAACATTATATATACATAAATTTTAGTCTTTCCAAAAATATCGATTAAATAAAGTAATTATAAATTTAAGATATGATTGAGTACACAAAATACGAAAGATAATAGGTAATTATACAAGGTAATATGGTCAATGAAGGCTCAAATCACTAGAAAAAAAAGTGAACTTAATGCAACAATTATGACAAAATGATAAATAATATAAGATTACATGTATTTGCCGCGACAACGTGGAAATTACAGGTCTTCGTCATAACAAGATTTGAGCTCTTTATTCAACGCGATATTAACGTCCTACTAAAAATTATAAAAAGAACTTATTTACTGTGGTTGGGCTCGCTACTTAAACGTATTAATAATTTTGAACCAAATTAGATTTATTCTGGCAAAAAGTGCAACAATTTATCAACGGTTGATAAATATTAACTCATTGCAAAAACCTATATTTATTTCCACGACAAGAGTGAAAAATGAATATTTTTAAAGATATAATATTTTTAAATATTTTACCGATGAGACATATTTTTTATACGATTTTAATGAAGCATTTAAATAGTCTATTAAAGTAAGTTGAATATTCTCCTAAATTACCAAATCGATGTGAAATTGTTTTCTGATTTCTAATTTCTTGTAGCAAATATCACATGACTTGTTAAATCCTAAAAGAATACCATAAAGTTATGGGCCATAAATATATCATAATAAATATTTTTCAAAATTATATATATACGTATCTATATATATTTCAAGTCTATTCACTTTTTGGTGAATGTGTATGCAACATATTATGTAGGTTTTTATTTTCATTATATTATTCTTTTAAAATAAAAATAATTAACAATGATACCCATGAGATCAAGAGAGAAAAACACAAGGGGAAATAATATAATATTATACGTTCAACGTACATTTAGGATCGACTAGTTGATATTTATACCAATGGGATTTTAACGTTGAAGATCTAAAAGTAACTTGAAAAACATTACAAATTAGAATAAGAGTTAAGAAATAAATATTTTATATGTTAATATTTTTATTATAAAATTATTGTTGGAAACCCACTTTCCACCATGTATACAAATCATAGTTAATAACTTTTATCCTTGAAAATAATGCTTTAAAAATATTTAAGTAAAAGAAATCATAAAAATAATTACTTTATTCTGGAAATATTATCGGAATAGTATACTTCACAAGTCTCATGGATATATTCAAAGATATCCAGATTGAAAATAAATTACGTGCTAGAAATGCCAAAGATGAATTCAATACGAGAAATTCTACGAGTGTGAGTGTAATAGATCCTAAACACAAGAAAACAAATTTTCCACAAGACATCTAACTCAAAAAAACACATTTAAAAATGCAAAAGGAAAATGATTCGTTTTGTGGCAAAACGGATCACTTTACTCGTATTTTCAACCTTATGAAGAAATATGAAACCATAAATTATGTGAAAAAAAACTGTTGCAATGGTGGTAGGGGTAAATAATATTAATGATAAGACTTTCGGATGGTGGTACGATACATGCACATCTATTAATGCTTCTCATAAAAAATTATTATTAAAAAAAGAAAGAAAAAACAACATGAAAAAAGTACAGATAAGAAATACAAAAAATTCTATTATGGAAGAACGTGGTAGTATCTGTTATTATTTACGATTCTTAAACAGATAACTTTTGTGAATTTATTGTATGTTTTGAAAATAAACAAAAATAATACTTTATGGTGATTTATTGACTAAATCCGAAATTTGGTCCTCGTACAAATCTGACAACCTTGTTTTATCCAAGAGTAACATATTTATTGAGAAATGATACTTTTGTAACAAAATGATGAAGCTATGTAATAATGTTTTTATGATGTCATAATTGGTTCTTTGGCTATCTACTTTGTAGATTATTGGTTTAAAATATACCAAATTGGTCTCAAAACTTGTAAACTTCGTCGATATTAGTCTCAAAACTTGTAAACTTCGTCGATATTGGTCCATTCTTTTGGCCATGCATGAGACCAAATGTTTGTTTTTTATAAGTCCACATATGGAAACTTTTATGAGTTAGAGTGTAGTAGAGCCTAAACACAAGAAGAAAAATTCGGCCATAATACATTTAAGAATGCAAAGATAAATGGATTTGTTTATGGTAGAGCACGTAACTTTTCTCGTAATCGGAACCTTATTAAAATATATAATACATAAATTAAGTGAATGAAAATATTGTGACAACGGTGATAAAGGTACAATACATGCACATTCATTCATGTTTCCATGAAAACTCCATATTTAAAACAACGAAAGAGAGCAAAAATATGAAAAAAGTATAAATACAAAACACAAACAAGTCTACTATGGAAGAATATGGTAGTATTTACGAGCACTAAATGAATAGATCTTGTAAATTTATTGTATGCTTTAAAAATAAAAATAAAAATCGTTTCGGTGATCTATTGGTTAAATTGGAATTCGGTCCTTGTACCAATGTGGAAACCTTATTTTGTCCAAAGGAAATGACTTTATTGGAAATGGATACTATTGTAACAAAATATTGAAGATAGTTACTAATGATTTTAGGGTTTAATCTCTGATTGGTCCATTGCCTATCCACTTTCTGAACAATTGGTCCCACCAATTTAAAACATACCATATGACCCATTATATTTGCCACATATGTGGACAATTGGTCAACTGATTTTAAAATGTAACATAATAGTCCACCAACTTGTCAACTTTGTAGATATTGGTTTATTTTATTGTCATTTAAGGGACCAAATGTTCCTTTTTACAAGTCCATTGGGAAATATGCTATGATTTAAAGTTTGGGGGGGGGGGAATTGTCCACATGTATGGAAGGCCTAGGCGGTGATATAACACATTTTATCCAGTAAACGGATAATCATGGGACTAGTAAAATATCAAAGCCAATGATTCAATTATTAAGTAAACAAATAATTATATTTACTCTTATTCTCATAATATATATTTGTTATGATATTGTAGAATTTCTCGTGTAATGGTACTTATAAATTATGTCATTGGTTTGTATGGAAAATGTGAATTATGTGTAAAATCATAAATGTTAAAAAATCTTATAAATCTGTATAATTTTTTTTTTAAAATTATTAGATTTAATACACAAAGATACATTAAATGTATGAGCTAAAGGACACCTTAACGCGTGAGGATAAGATATATTTTATAACTTTCAAAGACTATTTACTCTAAATTTAATTATGTTTACTTGATTAAACATACAATATCTTTAGTATTCATGATATCTAAAGAAAGAGTTGAAAATCATTTAGACACTAAGATGAAAATCTTATGTAATGATAAATGTGGGAAATATTTCTCAATGGAGTTTTATGAGTTTGGTCAAGAGCAAGAGATAATACATAAATGTTCAACGCTTTATGTATTTCAACAGAATGTATTCGATGAATATGAAAATAAAAATCTGATTGAAATGACCAATACCATATTAGTAATTCTAAGTTCATATTAATTTATGAGATTGAACTATTTCAACCACATTTCATATTATTAATCATATAACCTTTGATAAAATAAAACTCTCTCCCTCTGAGTTATGAACATGAACAATACAAGTATTTGATATTTTAAAGTGTAAATGTTATAACATGTGTGTTTATTAGGTACGCAAAAAATAACAAGACTTATAAACTATTAGACTTGAAGTTTAATATTTTGTTTGAATATAAATAAGTGAAGGTTTTTAAATTTTAAATTTTAAATGATAATATAATTAAATTTACTCTAGAAATAAAGGAAATGACTTCGTAATAAGCGCATTTGGTTGAAGAGAAACAACATGAATATCATCAAAGTCAAAGAGTTTCTTTCTACTTGGTAAAAAGAAGTTGTGAAGAAATCTAACGAGAAGAATCTTTAGGTGGTTTCATTTGAAGATAACTCTAGATCTTTTGACGAAACAAAGTCATCCCGCGTATCTGCATTTTGTAAAGAGTTCATAAATGATAAAATAGATTCAATTATCTCCAAACATATTTAAATATTAGTTTATTCACCTTTGAATTCAATACCGATTGGTTATAAATGAAATATTTAGAAAGAGAACCCACATAAATGCTCCCATTCAAAGTTTTTCGACAAAAGAAAACAATATTTAATTTTAATACATATAATATTGTTATCATAGTCACAAGAATAATAATTCTCCTTGCAATTGTATCAATATATAAACTGAAGATTTATCATGTTGATGTAAAGATAGCATTCCTAAATTGATACTTCGATAAATAGGTTTACATATCCAAAGGTTTTGTACTTCATGTAAATGAAGCTAATGTGAATAGGTTTGTTAACTCATTATATGGTTTGAAACAAACTCCCAAGACATAACATAAAAAGTTTGATCATGCAATTTTGTGTGATGAGCTTAGACATTATACAATTTACAACTATTTATACACTAATGTTTGCGGTGACATAATAATCAATGTGTGTTTATACGTATATGATTCACTTATATTACGTAACACCATTAAATATATTTATTAAAACAAAAAAATTATATCTTCTACCTATAAGATGGAGGATTTATATAAGTAGATAATACTTTATGAATAAATGAGATAAAATAATAGGGTTTTACTCTAAGCCAATCACGTTACATTGAAATATATTTGATAAATTTGAACATATGACATTCACATAAGCATATAGGCCATTTTATCCTAAAATATAAAACTTGAAAATACTGAGATACAAACAATAGCTCAGTTGGAATACATTAGTGCGATGAGAAATATAATGTTTGTAATATTATGTGCTATAGTGGATATTTATTTTTGATGAGAAAATTAAGTAAATTTTTACTAGTAATCTAAGTAAGTAATAATAGAATATGATTGAAATAGTTATTTGTGTAGTTGAAAAAGAAGAAAAACACTTTCTTTCAATATTCTAAATTTCCTAGAGTATTTCAAGGACATGTGAACACATGTTGAAGCACTAGTATAGTCGATAACAAATCGACTAAAAAATGGATGTTTACTTTCGAAGTACGTGTTATTTTTTAATAGTAAAACAGATAGACGTGTGTATCATATTCTCTATGGAGTCTGAGTTCATAGCATTTACTGCAACGAGAAATGAAGAAGAATGGTGAATAAACCTATTTGTATAATTGCCATTCAAATCTCAGAAAAATTTGACAATCAAAATACTTTGTGATAAGAAAATCCAAGTAAAGCCCATAATGAAATTTTGAATAAGAAGTTTTGACATGTAAGTCTAAGACATGAGTATGTAAGACAATTGATTAAAAATAGAATCATGTTGGTCTAGTATGTGTGTTCTAGTAAGAATGAGACATGTCTATTTATCCAACTAATGGCTTAAAAATTATCGAACTTTATATCTAGAGGGATGTGACTAAAACTCTTAATTAATGTTTTTGAAATAATAATAACTCAATTCAACTATAGAGAAACTATACATTGAATTTTTAACGGGTAACACTAATTTGTTTGTGAAACGTCTTACCATATAAAATTGCTCTTATTTGATGTGTGTGATATATTTTGATCATTATTATGAATGGATAAGTTCAAATAAAAATTTAATATATCTTGGTATACAAGTGATATTTGTTTCTAAAGATGATGAGAAATACTATAAGAATTATACCTATAATAATATGGGGATTATGTCGTCTCTGAGGCCAGAATGAAATATTATCAAGTTATATTTCTTCAAATGAATAAATCATATAGTAAAAAAATACGCTAAGAAAGTTTTAGACAAACAAAATGGTAAATCGATTGTGTATGCAAGATTTTCGGTTAGGCCACACATGAAGTTGGTTCAAAGTTACAATTATTAAGATTTTGATTTAACTTTGTTGCCTTCATATTAAAGTCTAATTGAAATAAGAATATATATTATGTTATGTATAAATTTGTCTCAATGAGGAGACATGAGATGACATTTAATCAAGTGGAGATTGTTGAAAATATTGATTAAATGAAGTAATCGAAATTTATCCAAAGATTAGTTCAGATCATCAGAATTAACCTAAAATCAAAATGTCAAAGATATTAGGCACATTAACCCATATTTTTATTCTATTAATAGTATCTTAAACATTTTGTAAATATATCTTTCAAAATAATAAAATCCTTAGCCATCTTTTTTGTTTCTCTCTTTTAACATGGTATCAGAGCGTTGTTACATCTTTGGATTAACTTGACCGAGACGTTTAGCTCTCCCCATGAATCCACATATATATATATATATATATATATATATATTCCAAATATTATATTCTTTGAGGATTTCTCGATTTCGGTTTTCGGTTTTGGTTTCATTTTGAATTTAATTTTGATTCAGATATAATAGTTTTTTTTATTTAGATTTTTTATTTATGGGATGAATTAGCTCTCACAGAATCGATAGGTTAGAAGGCTCTCAAACTTTATATTTAAACTATTATGATGTCCCACAAACACCCATACTTCAAATCCGTTCTAGAAAAACACCTAATGGAGCAAGAGTAGCCTTTAATGAGTGTATTTTCTACAATACTTATTATTGAAAGTGAAACAACAACCACTTCAACAACAATCCCTTCAGCAACGTTCTTTTCAGCAACGTCATTTTCAGCAACGTCTTTTTAAGCAACAACTGTTTCAGATATATAAATGTCATCCCTAACAGTTTATTCTCCCACAGTTTACAGTTACTACCGCATCATTAGAAGACACTAATAACACCACACACCCTCTACATTGGACCTCTAAATTATGGAATCATTTAGACAGTTTTTAACTTCTAATCCTACTGTTATATGTATGTCAATGTCTAACAAAGGTCTATTACTGTCTTCTACTTTAGGTAGTCCTTCATCTTTGTAGATTTTAGATTCTGATGCTTCTCTTTATATTTCATGTTACATATCATACTTTGTTTTCTTGTCTTAGATTTCATCCATAATTCTCTTTTTTCTGTCAGTGCTACATCAATATCAATAAAGGGTGTTGAGTTATACATGATCAACGTACTCATAAAGTGATTGAGATAGTTCGTAGATCATATGAACTTTATGTTTTGGATGAACTAAAAGTTATTAATATTAATTTTTGTAGTGTTGATTTATCTACATTTCATTTGAATAATTTATCGTATGAAGTTTATTTTAGGAATTCCCATTTCCGAAATATATTTGTGTCACATGTACATTTTTTAGTCTTTACATGTATTTTAAGTCACGTAAACGCTTGTAATACCTTTTATTTTTGTGGTTGTAAAGTGCATTTTTTTTCTTTACCATTTAATCAAAGTGTCTCTTGTTCTTTTTCTCTTTTTGATATTAGCCATCTCATATTTAGGGCTATTTTTTTGTCTCTATAATGGGTGGTTCGGCCTATTATTTATCTTTAATTGATAATTAGACTGTGTATTCGTATTTTTATCTTATGAAACGAACGTTAGATTTCTTTAGAATTCATAAATAATGTTGGGAACTTATTAAGATTTAATCTTCTATTGTTATAAAATACTTTAGGCGTGACTTGAGGGGTGAATATAGCTTCAATGATTTCTTTTAGTTACTTGCATCTGATGATACCATACATCAATCATCTGGAACTAACACCCTCAACAGAATGGTGTTATAAAAAGAAAGCACCATCACTTTGTTGAGACTTATCGTTTTATGCTTTTATCTGCTTAAGTATTTATTATTTTTAGGAGAAACAAATCTAAGTCATGTGCATAATTCAGGAATGCGTCCCTTTAAAGATTTATATGAACAACCTCCATATTATTATTCCTTACGGGTATTTGGATGTATGTGTTTTATCATATGACCTCATTGCTTTGCTCCCACAAGTTAGAAGCTATATGTTATCGACATGTCATATTCTTTAGAATATCCCGTTGTATTCAATTTTGGCAAAATCGCATAATATAACGAAGAAAAAACTTTGAAGTTATTGATCATTTTAAATTTGATAGTGGTACATCCACTGACATTGATAAACCCGTTCATGAGACATCTACAACGTTGATACCACTTTTATTTCATCAATGTTGGAGTCTTCTCATTCTTCTGGTGAATCAAGATTCTCCATATTTCACGGTGTCTATTCGTACAAGTAAGTCTACCAAACCACCCGATTTTTCTTATTCTTCTTACTCAGATCCTCTTGCATATTTTTATAACAAACATACATGATTTATATGAACCTAAGTCAATTAAAGAAGCAATTTTTTATCCTCGTCACAAAAATGCTACGGAGAAAGAGCTTACTTCATTTGATAAGACTCATACATGAGATGTTATTAAACCTCAACATAGTCAGCACATAATTAGTGCTCGTTAGGTTTTTAAAATCAAAAAAAAAATTATAGGTCCGTTGGAAGATATAAGGATCATATTGTAGCAGAAGGCTATTCGCAAAAGTATGGTATGAAATATGATTTATGTTTCCCTAGTCGAAAAAATGATGACAGTTCATACTCATATTGCGATTGTATTCGTTCGTCAATGGAAGATATTTCAACTGGATGTCAAAAATGTGTTTTCTAAATGGTTATATGACTTCACCCCTGGGTGTTGGTCACCAGCCAAGTGAAGTTTTTCGACTTAAAAAAGGTTTTCGTAAAGCAAGCTTTCAGAAAGTCTAGACAATAATTATTTCACTTGGTTTTCATGCTAGCAATCATGATTCGACTTTATTTATCAGATGTACGAGTGCATACCAAATTATTTTATCCTTGTTGATTATTATATGTGATCATATTGACGGTATTGAGTTACTAGAGCGTGATTTTGTTCATCGGTTTGTAATGAAATGCTTGGACCGTTACGTTACGTTTTTTGTATTAAGGTGGACCAGTCTCGGAAAGGTTGTATTATTTCTCAGGAAAAATAAATATATGATTTATTTGAGCGAGCGTGACTTTCAGATAACAAAATAATACACACCCCTCTTAAAACCAGTGCTCGATATTCTCCAACTGATGTTGTTCTTTTATTCGACATGGCTTTATATCATACTCTAGTGGGGACCTTGGTTTATCTTAGAGTTGCTCAGCCAGATATAGCTCATGATATTCATGTGGTTAGTCAGTTTGTTACTGCTCCCACTTCTGTCAACTGGGGACATGTTCATCATAAATTGAGGTATCTTCATGACATTCAGTTCCAACGTATTTTGTTTTCTTGAACTTTTTTTACTCGAGCTGTGTATCTATAATGATCTTGATTGTGATAATGATTCTCATGACCATCAATCTGCTACTGATTTTTGTCTTTTCATTGGAAATTTATTAATCTCATGGAAAAGTAAGAAACGAGGTGGTGTTTGATATTGACTACATATGAGATTGTTTGGTTACGATAACTTCTTACAGATATAAGGGTTAACATTACTAAGTCCACTTCCTAATATTGTGATGACAAAAACGTCATGTAGATTAAAAATAATTATGTTTTTCATGAGAGGATGAGACACGTTAAAATTTATAGTTATTTCACTCGTCATCATTTTTAGCTTGTCACCATCTTGTTTCCATATGTTCCATGAGCTTTGCAGGTTTCCGATATCTTCACAAAGGCTCAGACGATATCATAGTTTTGTTTTCTTTATGAGAAAGTCTCAATGTCTAATATTATTGCATTGTGAGTTTGAGGGACAATGTTAGAGATATTGAGGCCATTAGAAATATTAGGCCTATTAGTCCACATTGTTACAATATAAATAGTGGTTTAAACTCTTTATAAAAATATCTTTTAAAACAATAAAATCTCTAACTGATTTTTTTGTTTCTCTTTCAGCACAAATGAGTGAACTAAGAAGGAGAGTTGTTGACTATCGACGATACACTATCCAATGAAAGTTTTGATCGCCGTGATAAGGAGTTGGGCTCACCGCATAAATCTGAGCTTTAAGATCCAAAATATGAGATTATATGTTGTTCCGATGACCAATCAATTATTTATTGTAACAAACTGAAAATTATATTGCTATACGAGGGTAAAACAAATATGGCAAGTCCCGCATGTTTACCGTTATCTCACATGAGTCCCCATTCTTTACCTATGTAATAAAAAATTCCTATTTGTTTCAAAAAAATAAAATAAACAGGTCTTTATTGACCTCAGTCCAATTTTTCCTCTAAAAATTCTCTTTGATTTTCCACATTATCGTCCACGTAAGACGCTGATGTGGCACCACTAAAACTCCTAAAATTATTTATTACTTTTACTTGAACCTATTAACCTAATTTCTAACTCATACCCGGCCCAACTATCCAATTTATCCAACCTAAGCCCAACTAATTTTCTTAATAGCCCAAGATGTACTAACCTGATTCACAACCCGAGTTTTATATTCAACCTAAATCGTCATCCCATAAATTGAATTTTGTCCTCCTGTCCATTTGAAAGATTGGTTTGGCTTTTGCTGTGATATTGAGCCCACGTATTACCACCTGAAAGTACGAATTACGTAGTTCTTTCACTTTGTCAGTTTTTTAAACGTAAGGAAGTATATGATTCATCATAACAACTATAGCTTTTAAAGCTTATGTGTTTAAGAATATAGATTAGTATTCAGGTTGGTATTACATATTTAGTTCCTCAATACTATAAAGTTCTGATTTTAATCATATAATGACTGATGGTAGAACTTCTCTCTGCAAATTCCCATTTTTGGTTTCTGGTACTAGGTAAACTATTAATCGAGAAACGGAAACTACCGCCAATATGAAAGATAGAAGGTCAAGAATTGTGAAGTTTGCGATATATTTCGAAAATTTATGTTATTTCTAATGATATGATTTGATAGTCATCTCTGACTTCAAATTTGTTGTTGATTAACATCAGAGCTGCACTTGTTTCGTGAACGAACTGAAAGAGGATTGTATGGTGATATGCCGTCAAGAATTTACTCTCCTTGGCCGTTGGTTTATACCTAAACCAGCGACCAAGGAAATTAGGCAAAGACAGAATCGATTTAGGGTTATGTTGCACATAAAATTTGGGTTGTGAATTGGGTTAGTTTATGTTGGGCTAGTTTTAATAAAATTAGATGGGCTGTATGTAATTTGGTTAGTTGGGCCGTAGGTTAGAAATTAGGTTAATTGGTTTAGGTGAAAGTAAAAAGCATTTTTTAGAATTTTTACGGCTGCCATATCTGCGTCCCACGTGAACGCTTATGCGGAAAATCAAAAGGTATTTTTGGGAGAAAAATTGGGTTGTGATCAACAACGATTTGTTTATTATGTTTTTTGAATCGAAGAGTACCTCTTTATTACAAAAGTAAAGGATGGGGATTGACATTAGACAATAGGTAAATATGGATACATGCCATGTTTTTTACCCGGCTATACCAATACAAGATTTGTACCCATCGCGGTAACGCTTGATTATTATGGGCTATTATAATTAATACAAACATTATATCACGATAAAAGTTGGATTCGCCACGATAACAAGACATTCGTGTCGCGATAACATTAGAATTGTTGCGATGAAGAATACAACAATTAAAAAAACGATCAATAATTGTTGGGTTGCATATTACCGTAACAAAAATGAAAAAAGATCTTTAAAAAAGTTACGTTTCTGAGAAAAAAACATTTTTCATATCAAAAGCATCATTTTGTAAGGGGGTGTTAAATTGCTATAAATACTATATTTGGATACACATACAAACACATAAATTATTATTTTCCCTAAAATTTTAGGTCTCTTTACCATTTTTCAAATATTCGTCAAGTAGATTTCTAATAATTAGCTTTAAAATTGTTGTGAATGAGTCGAATAGTGTCTTGAAAGTTTACCGTGCTCGGCGGTACAGTTTTGTGTCATTGACACTATGCTGTAATACAATGAATGGTTTTCTTATTAGTGTATATGACCCCATTAGGCCCATTGTCTATTAAGTCTATTTATTCCCTATAAATAGACTACTAGGACTACACAAAACACAATCTGAAATCTGTAACCCTTTTCTATCATAATAAAACTCTTTTTTCTGGCGGCACCCGTAGACGTAGACAATTATCGAACCATGTCAAATGATGTGTTCGTTCATTTCAGTCTGTCCTTCGCATTGTTCTGTGTTTGCGCCATTTTATGATAATTGCATAGTGATTTAATAACAAAATTGGTTTCAGAGCCACGTGGTTAAATTAGGGCTTTTGAAATTAGGGTTTCACAATGGCGTCTACAACAACAAAATACATGATTGAAAAATTTGATGGGGGATCCAACTTTGCATTGTGGAAGATTAAACTGAAATCTTCATTGGTACCGCAAGGGCCGTGGAAGGTTGTGGAGAATAAGTTACCAGAAAAGATGAAAGAAGATAAGAAGCATGATCTTCAAGAAAGGGCTTTGTGCTGGATTTTGATGAGTGTGAAAGACAATGTGTTTCGCGAGATTAGTGATGAGAAGACTACTGCCTGCGCATGGAAGAAGCTAGGAGATCTTTAGTGAGAGAAATGAGTAGTAAATCGATTATGCTTGAAAAAGCGTTTGTATGATTTGAGATTGAAAGAAGGTATGTCCATAACTGAGCACTTGGATAATTTTAAATCAATTATAATGGACTTGGAGAACATAGATAGCGATAATGAGGATGAGGATCAAGCTTTGTTTGTATTGAGATCATAGTTGTTAAATCGTGTATCGTATCGTGTATCGATTTTGGTTTTTACCATATCGTGTATCGCGAATCGTATCGTATCGTAAGATACAGTGATCTATTAATATATATATATATATAGATATATATATATTATAAAACATATATTATACACTCATCTCTTTTTACAGCTCCTAGACTAGAAAGCTCTTTTAATATGCTAATGTTACCTTTTGACCTATAACCTTAACCTCCTAGTTCTTAAAACTCTTCTATAGTCTCTTTTAATGTATGCTAAATAAAGGCTACAGACTGTTAAAAGATTAGTTGAAATTTTGAAAATATATAATTTGATATTAAATTTAAACTAACATATTTGCATGGTGTGAATTAATCTGCATCTTCATGTTTTAATAGTTCAGAGTCTGGTACAATAATTCAGATACAATATTAAGTGAGCCTTTTATGTTTAATTAATTGTTTACTAGATTTCTCATAAAATTGTTTACTACTTGAATACAATTTGCGGTTATAAAATACAAATTTTACAGTTTAGTTACTGACAGTTACACACTTTTGTAGCAGTTACTTTAAACTTAACTCAGATCTTCATTCTTTATCTTCAAAACCTTACGAACTCGAATTCCTTTATCTTCAAAACCTTAGAATTTTTTTATCGTACGATAATACGATATCTTCGATATTTATCGTATCCTACGATATTATATATGTATCGTCCGATACACAAACCCAGCGATACATAATAAGATACGTATCGCTGGGAGTTTAGAATCCGATAAATATCGCGATACGAACGATACGTATCGCGATACTAACAACTATGATTGAGATCATTACCAGCTCCCTATGAAAACTTCGTAGATATCATTATGTATGGTAAGTATAAGTTATCACTAGCAAATGTCAAAGGGGGCACTGAAATCAGAGGAGATGAGACAGTTATAGCCAGACAATCAAGCTGAAGGGAAATGTGTTGTGACTAAGGAAAGATCTAGAAGCAAAACTAGTTCTTTAAGAAGGAGGAACTGGAGGTCCAAGTCAAAGTTAAATCACTCAAAATGTTATGAATACGACGAGCAGGGTCATTATAGGAGAGATTGTCTGAAATTGAATGGTAAGAAGGGAATTCAAAAGGAAAATGCTGCAAACATTGGTGAAGGTATGAACGATTCCGACGAAAGTGAAAACAGTGGTAGAGGAGATGTATTGTCCGTGAGTTCAGACTATGGGCAAAACTCTCGGGTACTCGATACTGACGCCACATATCACATGTGTCAGTTCAAGCAGTGGTTCGATACTTACAAGCCAATACAGGGAATGGTCTGTTTAAGGAACAATCATTCATTGACTGTTGGTGGTATTGGTAACGTCAGAATCAGAATGTTTGACGGGGTTGTTAGAATCTTGACGTGCTGGCATGTTCCTGAGTTAAAGATGCAATATGGTTGCAAGGTTTGGTGGCAGATTTGGGCTTCGATAGAACTACTAGAAAAGTGTTTTGTGACAGTCAAAGCACCATACACCTTACAGGGAGCCAGATGTACCATAAGCGTACAAAGCACATAGATGTCAGGTATCATTTTATTCGTGATATAATATCGAAGGAAATTGTCGATGTGAAGAAAGTGTCTACACACGATAATCCAGCAGATATAATGACGAAGGCAGTATCAGTTCGAAAATTTAGGGAGTGCTGGATTGGTGTTCGCAATATAGAGTGAATACTTTAAGGACATTTGGTGAGTGAGAAGAAGAGAAGTTTTTTTTTGTTGATAGTGAAGAAAAGATATTCGCCTTAAAGAAAAAAAAAAATGAATAATCACGTTTTTGTGATCCGACTTATGTTGCAACAGTATGACACCCTCCAATTTCAGATGCCAAATTCAGTAAAATATAATTCTCAACCTTCATCTTCAGCTGTTCTTCTTCCTTACGGTATAAGCCTGTTAGTTATGTGTTCGTCGAATTACTCATACGTAACGCTGGGGAATTTAAGAGGACAAAGATTGTTTATGGAGAAATGTGCTTGAATTGTATGTAGGCATATGGAGATCTTTATTAAAAGAAGATTCCATGGACATAAATTCGCTAAGTGTCAACTCGTTCTCGCATCTAAAATTAGACAAAACTAAATCGTACAACGAGCCAGATCAGACTTCTTGGACACCAAATTTGATTGATAAGAACAGGCGCATGCAAAAAACAATGAAGCTCAAGATATATAAACATTAGTAGAAATATTGACATTAATTTACAGTGATTCAAGACTCAGTGGATTCAAAAAGTAATGTATGATACCTTAGAAAAAATCTAATTAAGATTTAATATTGGGTTCAAGTTGATCGAGTGCGTTCCTCAATGACGCTACCAGCGGAAGTGGGTCAGGAATTATTTATTCAAAAGGCCATCAAAATCATAACGCAGATCACAGGCATAAACAGAGGACTAAGGACATTCACAATCAAACTTCAAAAAAAGAGTATCTACGTACGGCGCATTTATTCGTGCATTAATACATACTTTTCATCTAATAAATTGCTATTTGATTTTTGGATGAAACATTTTTCAAGCTTCAAACCAAAATCACCAACTACCAACCGAAACTTTTACTTATATAAAAGTCGTTTTTTTTAAGGAATCCACAACTTCTATTCAACGAGGACGCATAGTAGCCTGCAAACCAATAAAAGTAAACCACACAAGGTTATAAGGTAAACCACACAAGAAGATAAACCATTTTGGTGACAGATTCTGACAGATTCAAACCAAAAAAATGTTTGGAGAATGGATCGAACGCATACTATTTTGGTCACGAACTCATCTACTCCACTAACTCGCCTACCCCTTACGGGGTCAAATAAATCGTCGTTTATTATGTCTTCGTGAGACGTAATAATACTAAAGTTTTGGTAGCATTTTCATTCTCATAGGATAGCTGAGACATATACTCTTATCTCTTTGTTTATATGTTCTGACAACTTAGCTGAAAACTATGTTAAAAAAATACTCACATATTTCTCCTCTTGCATTTTAAACGTTCAAATAACGATATACATTTCCTTAACACAAAAAGAAATCACCAATAGATTTATGGGAAAAGTAACCATAAATACATTTTCAAGTATCTAATCCCAAATTACTCTAGTAGTAAGTGGATAATATTTTTACCAAATTAGCCCTAATACTAGAAGAAAGAGAAAGTAGGTTACTATTTTTCTTATTTTTACTTTCCCCCCAAATCCCAAAAACTTTTAGATACCGAAAAGACCGAAGGAGAAAGTCAAAGAAGAAGTCGAACCCAAAAGAAGTCTGTCTACCGTCTCGTTTTTTGCGAACAACCTCCGGCGAGCGCGAGGTTAGAATCTCCGACGAGGGTAGAAGTAGTGTGGTTCAAAACTATCGACGTGCATCGTATACGCTGTGTAGACCGGTTTTTGTTTTTTCCTCGTCTGAAGCGAAAACCACCGGTGCAGGTGAAGTTCCGACGGTGGGAAATTCATTGAAGGTTAGAACCGTTTTTTCTTAATCAGTATATTGCATGTTTGATAATATCGATAAGAACCGTTTTTTTGGGTTAACTGGATTATTGGTTGAGTAGTTGGGTTAGATTTCCCGACCGGTAAGTGCAGGGTAAGTTGTTTGGGAAGATGGAACATGTAATCGGAGGTGGTTAACTGTAAGCCGATTACTGTCTCGCGCGAGGCAGTGAACTGGGTGCAGTTGGAATAGTTTTGCCCATATATAGAGCATCGTCTCGCGTTAGTGAGTGGTTAAGGGTGTAGTATGTTGGTTGTTGTTAGCCGTATTATAGTAAGTATCGCGTGAGGTCTTAGGTGGTTTGCATCGGTTTGGTTTAATTTTGGTAGCTTTGATCGTGGTGGTGTACCGCGTTTGTTCTGTGAATCCATTGTTAGGGCAGTAAATGGTTTTCACATGTAGGATGATGGAATTGGTTGATTGAGATACGCGTATTATGTGTTAGCACGGTGTGCCCCATGACAAGGCGCGTATGAAGTTGTCATCGTACAACTGATCTCGCGCCAGCCTGGTTAGTATTTAGGTTGGTTTTAGTAGTGGGAGTCTACCAATTGGTTCTCGTGTACATGTCACGCAACGTTTGGGTAATTAGTTCAAAATACCCATCTCGCACGAGTCTCTGACCTGTATCGCGAAAGGGAGTGGTTTAGTGAGAAGTAGGTTGTACACTTGTCGTTGTTTTTTAAATCGCGTGACGTTAAAGGGGTAGCACACGTTGTGACCAATGACTGATTGAAGTTTGGTTTAAAAAGAGTTCTAGTATGACATAGTTCTGCTAGGAGTTAAGCACTGCTAAAATCTTACGTGTGTGTTGTTTTGTTCAAACAGGTTCTGCTATGGGCAAATGTACTTTTTACAGGTCTAGTCAAGCATATTAAATTTGCTACAGAAAGACATAGTGACCGAGGAGCATATTGAGGCTACAAAGAACACGACATTCTATACTTTGCTTAAAACTTCTTTCACGAAAAGGAACGAAGACCTGCCGAGGAAGAGGTTTAATAAAGTTATAGAGGAGATTATAAAGAGATATTCTGTGAAGAATAAGTGTTTTAGAATAGGTTTGAAGTGGGTCAAGCTGACAACGAAGGATGTTAAAGCAATCTTCGGTCTTAAACACGGAACAGAGGAAATGCCTATGAATAGATTAGGGGCTTTCACTGGAAGATTTGCAGATGGTGCGGAGAATGAGTCTCCACTGATGCAGAAATATTTCTTGCGTCTAAGGGCTAGGAAAAGTGGACCGTCAAACCAAAAGGCTGTTTCAAATGCGATGATAAAGGTACAAATAACATATTATTAGATTTAGTGTTGTTTTTGCATATACAATTAAATAACTACTGTCTATTTTGACACAGGAAGCAATAGAAATAGCTGCAAAGGATGGTAGTGAGGAATCCGTAACCGATGTTGCGAAGCTTTTGATACTATTAATTTGTTCTACCCTGTTCTACTCTGTGTCTGGAGATATCATGGGCTGGACGATGGTTTTCTACGTAGAAGACATGGTCAAAATTAATGACTATGATTGGTCGCGAGCAATTGTTGAGAAGCTAACGAAGTCTATGGTTAACTGTTTGGAGAAATGGACACCCGATCACGTCATCGGCTGCGTGGTAGTGTTGTTGGTTTGTATCGAACAATTACTTTATTATTTTGTTATTTTATGAAAGTGATACGAGTGTAGATTTGCTTTGCAACCCTTCATAATGGAGCACACCACACTAGGAGCAGATTTGGTAAGGCCAAACATGATACCTAGGTGTTACAAATCGTGGGGGCTAGAATGCAAGGAGGCCACTATTGCGGTTGTTAAAAGGGTGAGGAAGCTGACGGATGACGAGGAAAGTTATGGCTGTTTATGTATGATTTTACAGTGATGCACGCGAAGTAGCACTAATCTATCGCGAGGTAAGTTTATTAGTAAGCTGTAATAAGCGCGAGATGCAGTTAGGCTCATGCGCGAAAGGGCAAGCGTATCCCGTACAACACATGCGCATTGTGTTTGGGATTGTTGAAAACCAGCACCAAAGTCACAAATAGCATGTGTCGTGTTAGAGGTTGTTGGGGGGGGGGGGGGGAGGGTCGAGTCGCATTACAGGTACAAGGTGACTAGCCTGTGGAGTGGACGATGTTACGACTCACGCGACATGAGTACTAAATCAACATACGAGTCACATCTTACTGAAACTTTCGTCGAGTAATATGCGTCTTATACGTGCGTGTGGGCTATTAGTTGAAACGTTAATGTTGCTTTGCAGGTGTTGGATGGAGAGGTCGAGCTGACAGAAGCTGAAGAACTGGCATTCGGGTCGGGGGTGGCTGGGGCAGGGTCTGAAAGCAAGTCAACAGGAAAAAGGAAAAAAACTGCGATCCCTAGAAGAGGGAAGCGGGCCAAGTATTGTAGTGGAGGGGAAACAAATGAGATGGAGATTGGACAGGGATCTGTTACAGTTGATTACCATGGTGGGGATGAGGATTACGGGAAGCAGCTGCAGGGGTAGATGGATCGGGAAAAAAATACACCCCATAAAGAGGGCAGCTCAAGTACTCGGACGAAGAGGATGAAAGTTTACAAGGCAAGCGCTTGTAATATTTTATTTAAGAAAATGGAGTCTGTTAAGAAGAGAACCAGTGTTAAATAAAGATACTCCGTAGAAAACAAAAGGCTAAAGATTTCTCTTGCCCGAAAGAATAGACAAGTAAGTCGTTCAATCGGTTTTAAATTATAATATTGCATTTTCATTAATTTGCCTAATACTTGTTGAATTTCACCACAGATTGAAGAACTCCAAAGGGAGGTCGCTTTGTTAACTTTGAAGCTTCAAGAACAAGCTGTTAAAGGTGATGAAGAAGATGAAGAAGCTGGTGTTAATGAAGCACTAGAGAAGGTTTGTGTGCTACCTTTCTGTTCGGTAGAAAAGGAGTCACCAGTGAAAGTGGTCGATGTATCGATAACAGTGGATGATGTTCCTAAAACCATTGTTTATGTCTCATGAAAACATGGGTTCAAAAAGTTAGAAGAAGGAGAGAAATAACTTGATAGAAAAGAAGGAGTTGTAGAGGGTTTTACACCTGATGACAATGAAGAAGACAGACACGAGAGGGTAGAAGATGGAGGTGAAACGGATGAGGAGAATAATGCATGTGGAGCTACTGAACGACCTAATGATGCTACTGAGACATATGGGGAGGGGCAGGTAAATGAAAAAACTTTGTATGTTTTGGGAGTTGACAAACGCATGCTTTTCCCGTCCACGGTTGAGGTAGAGATCGTTGTGGGTGCAGTCCCATCCTCGGTTGAGGCAGAGATCTGTGTGTGTGCAGTAGGAGCGGATGCTGAGGGGGAAATTGAGGCCGTACCCATAGAAGAACAACCGAATGCTGTTGTGGCTGAAACTTCACAAGAGTTTGAAGACCAGGCTGAGCAGTATGAGCCAAAACCAATCGAAGTAGAAGGAATTAATGTAACCTCCGAAACTGCTAAAGAGTTTCAAGATCACGTAGTGCAACATGCTATTATGGCAGCAGCACCTGAACCAATACCAATAGATCGAGAACCTCTTGAGGTTGTAGCTGATACGGCACAAGAGTTAGAGGCAGATGTTGTAGGAAAATGTACTACGAATGAGACTGCGGTTGATACAGTTTATGGTGATGTTGATTCAAAAGGTATGGAGGCAGATTTGGCAATTCCAAATATTGGTGAGCAAACCAGTGGGACAGAAATGAATAGAACTAGGCCACATGAAACTCCCCCTAGCGTACCGAAGGCCATGGAGCAAGGACATGAAGATGTAAGCGGATCTTAAATTATTAAGATTCAACTAATTATAACTATGTTAAAGTACAATTGTTTTTAATTTGGCCACGCTGTTGTTTTTGAAACTTCGGATTTAAATAGTTGGTTTTAACTGTTGTTTAATACAATAGGGAATGTTTTTAAATTTTCAAGTTCCGCAAATATTATGTTATATTTATTATGTGATTAGTAAGCGAGGAGAATGTTGTAACATCAAAATCCGGGCTCAAACGAAGCTGTCAAAGCAATATTTACTTTATACAGGAACTCTATGGCCTTTCAAATCGCGCTAGTGAAAAATGTTAGATCTAACACGCGTGAGTGTAACCAAACTGTATGAGTTCAAAGGATCTCTGTAGCGGTTGATGCGCGCGAGTGTAGTCCAAAACTGTATGTTTCGCGCGTTGTGCGAATCGCGACTTATGTATTCCTTTGCGACTGAATCACGTGAAGTTAGGCTACATACATGTTCTCATTGATGGGTAACTCGCGCATCATGGAAGCCCACACATTCATGTGGCCGTTTCGCTCCGCGCGATATGGAGTATCTTGTTATGCGTAACTCGCGCGTTATGCCTTATGAAACACGACTCGCGTCCCTTGTATAACCTAACACGCGTCGTTGGTTGCATTTTTCCAGGTATGTCATGTGAGAAAGAGAAGGTTATAGAAAGGAAAAGTCCCTTGCACACCAACTGTTACTCAAAAACCCAAAACTGAAACCGGAGGGGAATTGGGAACTGCTATAAAATCAACAAATGAGTTGCAAACCAAGTTGGAAGTGCATCGCAAAGCGAAGTTGGAAGTACTAACACAGCCCGAGATAAGAGAACAACTACAACCAGCAGTGGAAGTGGAAGCAGATTGTTTTGATCTTCCAAACCTCGATGATGCATTCGTATTATGTACATAATTATTTTTTGACGAAATTGATAAGGCGGCGGCTATACACTTGAGTGGAGGAAAATCGGGTGACATTAGTGCGTCGAAAAGTCTCTTACGAGATGCAACTACAATGGTAAGTTCTAAACTATGATAATAGCCAACTGAGTTGTAACATGGGGATGGTTATTTAAACAGGTTTATGTTGTTTTACAGTTAGCGGATAATATAAATCCATATTGGGATTTACTTACACAGACGCAACAGGCGGAAAATATTGAACAAACTTGGGAAAAAAACAGCAACTACGAAGTTAATAGACGTTAGTCAATACCGCAAGGTCGTTCGAAAACAGCAAAACGAAGATCAACTAGACTCTGAAGTATGGTATTTTCGAGAACATGAATTTACATACCGGCTAAGTGTTAACGTGACAGAGCTAATGGCAGTAGCATACAAAGGGGAGCTAGATTTCAAGGTAAAGCTTAGAAACTTGATAGAACACAAATAATTGACAAATACTCTAGATATAGCTATGATTTTTACGTGATGTAGATCATCGATGCCTCGATATATAAGTTGCTTCAAGATTCAAAATGGACCGTACCTTTTAAAGGGCTCGATGACGAGTACAATTGTAAACAAAATGCTATTCAAATTTCAGGAGTGACAACAGTTAGTATCTAATTAATAAATACACGTTTGAAGTGATGAGAAGTTTGATATTGTTATGGTGTACGCTAGTTCTATTACAGACATTACTAGCCAAAAAATCAGATATTACAAACGTTATTGACGCAGTTTTTGAGAACGCGAAAGACACGTTTATCGCATTTATTCTGGTTTGCACCATAAATGAAAAAGGTACTAACCACTGGACGTTGTTGGTAATAGACTTAGAGAATGGTTCGGACAAAAACTATAATTCCCTGGCCCCTCTTAGCAAATTCTCTCCAGATGACACTAGGAAAACGGGCAATGCTTTGGTAAGTAGTATGAAATATTTTTGTGTGACGATGTATGTTCATTGTTTGTAGGCTCCTTATACATCTCGCGTCAGTTTGTGTGCGAATCACGTGTAAAAGGATGGAACTCGCGTCCTAATGTAAAGTAATTTGCAACATTAAGAGTAAACATTTAACTTCAAAAATTGAAACTAACATTTTTCTTATTTGACAAGCTCAACTATTTTATGAAGAAGAAATATATACCGCGTGTGAAGAACGAATACAAAGTTAAAGTAGCTATAGAAATTCCACGACAAGATAAAGATTCGCTTGACTGTGGAGTGTTCGTCTGTCAGTATGTGAAAGACGTTATCCAGGACGGATTTGTAGGAAAGAAGTATAGCAAGTGTATGCCAGCTAGAGCACGCGCAAAAATCTTCAACCACTTCCTGAATGACAAGAACACTAATTTAAGGGCCTCCCATGTGTAGCACTGACTTTTTCAACGTGAATAACACCAAATCATTATGTTTTGTAGGACGGTAAAAGGACGTGACTCGCGTTTGAGAATTCACATAAGTAGCGTGTCAAGTTTTTTGTTGTAACTCGCGTGAAATGTTCTGTATAGCACACATTGTTTTAATTTCAGACGCGTTGTATGTTGTATGTCATGCGCGATATACTTGTAACGTAACTACTATCTTAAGGACGTTGACAAATGCATTACTAAGCAAGCTATCACTGTGTGTTTCTTGAAAATCGCGCAAGGTAATTCAAGAAAGCATCATTCGGTCTTGTAAACGACTCGCGCAATATTATTTATGCAGCTTCATCCCCGCGCGACCCATGATATGAGTGTTTGACTGACTCTGACTAACACGCGTGTTACTGCTTAACAAAGCAACGATGAATGTTAGCTGGTGCGATTTAGGAATGATTTCAGATTAATAGTTAATACGCGTGATTGACTGTATATTAAACTCCCCCCAGAACGTGATTTTTTCATTTTAATTTCCCCGCCAAACACTAACCTAGAAAATATTACCCGCCTACTTACCAACATATTATTTCGCCCTTATATATACCTCCACAAAAATACATATAGTATACACTTAAACAATTAAGACACTCCAAATAGGAAATAAGTATGAGTTGGTGCATCGATGAAGACCAACACTTGCTTCAAGCCGTGAAGTACGTGAAGAGAACAAGCTCGGATGAAGAGGCAGACGTTTTTTTCGATCAAGTGTTATGCAGGATGTACTTTGACTATGGGAGGCTTGGATTTGTCGGCCCCCACGTTCGCACACGAGAAATCGTCGCTGCGAGGTACAACAAACTGAAATCAGAACCCTTGCTACGTGTTTCTGATCTTTGTTTAGATTTGCGCTTAGAGGCAGCAAATGTATGGCAGTAGGAAGATAATGATTGGATATCAAGAGATATGATTGTGTACCTAAAGGAATCCATCGCACAGAGAGAATATGCAATTGTTGATTGCTCACCGGTTGATGAAAACAGTCGTTTTATCATTAAGGCTTTTTTTTGGTTTTGGTCTAAATTGTAACTTTATTCCAAGAACAAAGTTGTCTTTAAATTGGATGTGAAGGACTATATTTGGTAATGTTTTGAATGTATGACTTTGTTGGTTAGTGTAATTTTCAACAAATGGTTACGAATCGTGATTACATTGATGTTAAACATCAATCTAGCGTCATAGTAAGGGCTAATCTAGCGTCATAGTATATGGTTTTCACATGTAGGATGTTGGAATTGGTTTATTGCGATACGCGTATTGTGTGTTAGTACGGTATACACCGTGACAAGGCGTGTATGACGTTGTCATCGTAAAACTGATCTCGCGTCAACCTGGTTAGTAGTGGGTTTCTGCCAATTGGGTCTCGCGAACCTGTCACGCGACCTTTGGGAAATCTTTTCGAACTTCCTATTTCGCATGAGTCTACGTCATGTATCGCGAACGTCCAATGGTAGCTTAACAGAAGGGGCTATTCTAGGTTAATAGTTTTGGCCAATAGAAGGTTTGCATCTCGCGTTTGCTAACAGCCATGTCTAGCGAGGTGTCGGTTTGTTTAACATTGTTAAAATCACCCCTCTAGCGTCACACAAAACAATTAGCTCGCGTTGTATGTTATTTACTCTAACTTCACATATAGCGTCATAAGACATTCACATCTAGCTTTATAAGACATACTCATCTAGCGTGAGAAGATAATCACAGCTAGCGTCTGGTCACAACTTGACCTACTT
The DNA here is from genome assembly GCA_036936605.1 of Limnanthes douglasii subsp. nivea. Taxonomy (NCBI): domain Eukaryota; kingdom Viridiplantae; phylum Streptophyta; class Magnoliopsida; order Brassicales; family Limnanthaceae; genus Limnanthes; species Limnanthes douglasii. Next base: position 77,834,151 of record JAUPFV010000003.1, on the reverse strand, counting down.
GAAAAAGTCTCCCTTTAAAGTTTGTATAACAGTAAAGGGTATCAACCGATAGAGTTTTGGCCAATAAAACGTTATTACCTCGCGTCAGAAAATAGCCACATCTAGCATTGTGTCAGACTTTGTAACATAGTCTAGCATCAAATCTTACACATAACTCGCGGTATACATTCAAACTCCAACTACTGTGCCAGCCAAGATGAAAGCTTGTATGCATTCAAAGGGTATTAACTGAAAGAGTTTTGGTGAATGCCATAATTAAATGGCCAGCTTTATATCTACATAGTACCGTAGTAGACGTTATTGGAGTATGCTTTGCAACAAGGTGCCATGTCGCGCTACGTTGACTAACGTCACATCTAGCGTCGTAGGTCATAAACGTCTAGCGTCGTATACTATAGTAATCTCGTGCAGTATGCCTTGTGAATTATCCTCTATCTAGTGTATTCTGTACGTAATGTCTCGCGTCCTAACAAACCATCTCGAGTGGGTTAGGCTCTGGCTGTCGATGTACATGCTGAATTACCTAACCATGTCGTGTGCTATTTTATGGTGATAGAAAGTTTTATGAATATCTAGTATAACCTAAAAGTTCGAAGAACTAAAATTAGTAACCTTGGCAAGTCCAAATATTCAAGTGTTTATAATGCAGGTCACTATATACTATTTGGTTAATCGTGAATTTAAAAATATTTAAATTTAAAAAGTTTATAATCAGAATTAATCAATAAGAGGAGAGAGTACGCTTTGGTTGTCATGATTTAAATTTAAATCGTACCATACTTAATGGCTAGTGAAAAGACAATGGGATGTCTTTTCACTAATTACATTGGGTTTATTAATGAAGGATGTGACTAGGGTAGATAAAGCACTCATTGCATGTACATTAAATGCTCACTAGGGTACGCATTGTTTTAGAAATTATTTAAATAGGCGTCTCGCGTTTGTTTGAATGGTTATCCATCTGACTATTCAAATTCTAAAAACTGTTTCTCTTCCATAGCAAAGCAAAAGTCGACGATGAGCGGTTCAGACTCCTACGGCAATTACGGGTCAGAAGGATCGTTTTCCGACGTTATTTCTAGGCGCTCGGACATCAACTACAAGCGGGAGACTACGACAGAGTACTCTTCCAACTCCGAGTCGAATCCTTTCACTCCATCTCTTTCATCGACGACTCACTACGACTCTGAGTACTCTGAGTACTCCCTGTCATGGCCGGAAGAAGATTCCGACATGGAGTGGTATCCAAAACGACGAAGGATAGTGAAGAACAAGAAGGCGAAGTCGGGCAGGAATAAGATAACTCCTAGGAAGTCTTCCAAGGACTCATCCGATGATTATTACTAGGGGGAAGAAACCGACGACGAGTATGACGAGGAGGAGGATGAATATGAGGAGGATGAAGAGACAGACGAGGACTTGGACGATGAGGAGGGTAACTCTTCAGATTATTAGAATATGGTTGTGTTGTTTGTAACTGCTGTTGTTTTTTGTGTTTAAAATTGTAAACCCTTTTGCATTTTGCTGTATTTTGTTTAGGGTTTAGTATCTGGGTGCTGGTAGGCCCTATGTGATCCAAATGTATTTCAGTTGTCTTTCTTCTTAACTTTTGCAATGTTTGAATTATCAATCGATCCCAATCTATGTTTCGATAGTTTGATGGCATTTTTTACACCCTCCAATTGAAAAACATAATGCAGTATAGATGGAATGTAAATATTATTGTCACGCATTTGAAATTCGACATGATTCGCGCGAGGGTAGTGTAATACTGAGTAACACGTAAACACCTTAAAGTATACAAGAGTGACTTGGCACGCAGCGTCGCAGTGAATTGCATTACATATAAGACGAACAAGTATGGGGGCTGAAACAACTGAATCGTGCTTAGCGTCATAGGGAGGGCATGTCTCGCGTTGTATCAGATATAGGACTAGTGTAGTGCACCTAATTGTATCCTGATGACGAGTTGTGTCACAAAATATTAGCATCTCGCGCCACGTATTCCAGTGATGAGTAATATAGCATAACATGATTCGGACATCACGCGTTGTATATGCAAACTTCAGCTAGTGTACCATCTCTGATGAAAGCTTCTATGACATTAAAGGCTATCAACTGAAAGAGTCTATGGGAATACCCTAGTCACATCTCGCGTTAAATAATACGTAATTCTAGCGTAGTGCACGTTGTTAGAGCATGCTTTGCAACTAGTATCATGTATCGCACGAGATAGCAGCAATATCTCGCGCTACCAAAGCGAAGGAATCGTGATTAGCGTTAACATCCCATGACAAATCGCGCGTTATAATCTAGTAACACCGCATCTCGTGTTGAAATATGCGAACATTTCACGCGATGGTGGATACTTATACGCATCTCGCGGAACGCTAATCTTACGTCCCGCGTGACTCAACTAAACTTCAAGTAATCTACGATATCAAAAGAAAACTTATATGGCATTAAAGGGTATCAATTGAAAAAGTTTCGGCGGATACAATGACAAAGATACAGAACAAGTGGAATCAAATTAATACATACTAAATAAACATATGTAAACGAAATAAGCTTTCGACGGGCAGCTCATACTGTCATATCACAGGTCCTTCGGTTGTGTCCAAATTTAAAGCAACGGCCACAGCGCAAGTGGGTAGATGATACTTCTCCTCTAGATGTAATTCTCTTCTTTCTTGGCCTTCCAGCTCGCCTTTTTACGTTGGGAGGTAGAACAACAGGTCCTTCGGATACGTTAGAGTGACGAACTTTCACCATAGTCGGTTATTGCAGGTATGCTAAACGAATAGGTGGATCTATAATTACTTACCCTGTAGAATGGTTCTACCAAAGTCATAGGATTCTCGTTCACGAATGTTATTGCAGCCAATGAGTAAGCACATGGAAAACACTCTTGCTGCCATGCACCACATGAACACTTAAAATCAAGTATATTGACAACCATAACTGGGTTAGAATAAACTTCGAATGAACCTGCAGAAGACTTAGATACCACCCAGGTTCGACCCGCTTGAACATTCTCCTTTAACTGCTTCTCATATACGGGGCATAAAAAACTGTTCCAGGTTAGCCCTTTTGAATAACGTCTGGAAATCTGAGTCATTAGCATAACTTTAATCTTGTCTATCATTTGAACAATCAGTAATTGCAAAACTTTTTAATCTGATTGTTAACAGATTCGGCAACAGATGATGCCATCGCCCCGTAACGTTTGCCAATGACGAATGGTTGGGCGTACTTATCGGGAGGAAAATTGTCGATGAAAGCCTTAACATTTTTACTAGCTCTACTTAAAAACTTGGAAAGTCTCTCATTAAAAAGTTCAACAGTTGGAGCGTAAACACAACTTTTGAATTGCTTCAACATTTTCTTCTTATACTCGCGGTTGGTGTTTTCAAGAGCTGACTTCAAATTATTAACGAAATGATATATACAGTAAGCATGAAAGCAGCTTGGGTAAACAACGGAAACAATATTAATAATACCAGAATGTCTGTCGGAAATAAAAGTGATTTGACAGTTTAACAAATGAGGTTTAAGACATTCAATGAACCACATCCAGTTATTGGAATCTTCACCACCAAAAATACCAAAAGCAACTGGAAAAATGCATGCAATATGAAAATAAGTTTGGTAAGTGTATAATAAATGGATATATGTATAGGCTCATGCGCGATTGCTTTGATGCAGCTACTATCTCGCGTGGTGTTTAAAAACTATGTCGCGTGAGGTTGGCATATAATAGCAATCGTATCTAGCATCATACACAATAACTAACTCGCACTACAGTTAAATACTATCTAGCGAAACACAACAACACATCGCGCGGGATCTTACGAAGACTTAATTGGGTATCTAGTGTCGTATATAAACACTCGCGCTACACATGATAGACTAACTAACGTGTTGTCTAAACACTATCTCGCCTGATGGCTTCATAAAATATAGCTACGCGCGATACATACTATATCTGAATACTATAGATTTACATATAGAAGAAAATACAAAACACACCGTTATTGCCGTCCTTGGCCACTGCAGACAGCAAGACACCACCATGTTTGCTATTTAAATGGGTTCCGTCCACGTACAGCAATGGTCAACATGAGTGAAAGCCTTGAATGCATGATCTGAAAGATACAAAACACCTCCTGAAGATATTTCCTAAACCAACCTCCAAATGACAATCGGTAGTAATATCTCTACTTTTTAATCTTCTAAAATATGCATTCAGCAACCCAAACGAAGTATTACTGTCTCCTAAAACTTCCCTCCTCGCCTTCTCTAATGTATTCCACGATAAACGGTAGGAAATATCTAAACCATAGTCATGTTTGACAGAATACTGAATAGTTTTTGCTGTTAAAGAATGACTTGTCCTAATTGATTCATGTATTTCATCCGCAATTAAATCAGACGTCAAATGCCTATTTTTTTTCTTGGAAAATACCGGGCTACATGAATGGGTGTTGGCAAAGCGCTTGATCATCAAGAAACCAGTGCTAGAATCTATTGATGCATACAGTCGGCATTTGCAACCTGACTTTTTGTTGACACAGTAAGCAGTGATCTTGGATGTATTATGCATATACTTGACAGCAAAACCTAGCTCTAAAACATAGCGCCATAAAGATAACCTTAAACCGGAGGCAACATCAGCGAATGTCTGACCAACTCCTGTGATAGCATCCACCCAACCAGTAGTAACAAGATGTCTTTTTTTTTTGCTGGGAACCGATTAAACCATTACTACTCTCCCCGCTTAGTAAATGATCATCACAGGGTTCTACAAAGCTTACGGTAGGCTGTTTACCAATGTCATGCGCATCTGTTTCAACTACTTTTTGTTCTATGAAGAAGCTAACGCTTTTCAGACGCTCCACATCGAGATAAACAATTAAACCAATGAAATCAGTCTCGTTAGTAAACAAGCAATAATTTTCACCGGCACAGGAGTAGGAAATAGTGTAGCAACCCTTAACCAGATCATCCTATCTACCTTCAATATATTTCTCAACAGATTCAAAGTTTTCAAACGCGCTAAAAGGAACGATTGAGGTCTGCTTCAAATATTTAAAAATACAAACTCTTTGCTTAGACATCTTGGAGGCTGCAAATGGAAAACGTAATTAGGCTAGGTGAGGGTGTTGCCTTGAATCGTATAGGTTCATTTCTACTTTTAAAAATAGCAGAGTAGGTTGTACTATTGAAAATTCAAAATTTGAATTGTGGTTCGAAAATAATCTGACATATTTGAGGGTATTTCAGGAAGGAAAATATTAACTGGGTATTAGAAATGAATTACTTTAGTGAGATGGGTATTTAGTAGGCGTAGAAAATAGTTGGGTACTAAATGATAATAAGTTTGGTGAGAAAGTATTTAGTGTGATATTCCTTAGATTTATCCATATATATTTACTTTTAAAATTTACTTTTAAGTAAAAGCGATAAATCCAGTAAAATTAAATTATATATAATTGCATATACTTTCCTTAACAAGTATAGACGAATCATGTGAATAGAGTATCTTGCAGTCTCATCTTTGCATGTACTTTCATTAATAAGATGTGCAGTGAGCCTGTAAATATGAAACTACGATCAGGAGATGAAATAGTCAGCATGGGAATCAACAAGTAAGCGGAAGAATGTAGATATGTGAAAATGGGTATAATTAAATTTTAATTTGAGAAATTTATGGAAGATAATGATTTTAGTCTTTAAAGGATTAAAATCAAAGCTCTTATTTTATATAAAGGTTTGTATATGGTGATGATTAGAGGGTTATAATAACGATTGATACCGAGCGGATGTCCAATGATCACACAACTCAAATTTTATGTTGAAAGATAGAAGTATTAAAAGAGGTGTTTGAAAAATCTATTACTATGAAGATTTAGGAGAAGTTTGGACAGTTAAGCTTTTATTTCCGGTTTTGGAATCGGACCTGACCACTAAACTTTCGATATGGTTCGGTTCGATTTAGTTTGATCTGGTTAATCTTGGGTTCAGATCGGTCTGTTTCGATACGGTTTTGGTCTATTTTGGTTCGGTTCATTTCGTTCCAGTTCGATTCATTTAAAAAAATATTAAATCCAAAATAAAAATTTAGTGGTTCGGTCCGGTTTCAAAAACCAGAAATAAAAACTTAACGGTCCAAACTTCTTCAAATTCTTCATGCTAATAGATTTTTCAAACACCTCTCCTAATACTTCATCTTTCAACGTAAAATTTGAGTCGTATGATCCTTAGACATCCGTTCGGTATCAATCGTCTTTATAACTCTGTCATCATAATAGTATACAAAACCTTTATGTACAATAAGAACTTTGATTTTGATCCTTTAAAGATTAAAATCATTATCTTAAATAAACTTCTCAATTAAAATTTAATTGTACTAATCTTCATATATCTATATTCTTCTTCTTAACTGTTGATCCCCACACCAACCATTTCATCTCGTGATCTAGTTTCAAATTTACAGGCTCACTGTAAAATTTGTTAAGGAAAGTACATGCAAGGAGGAGTCTTCGCAAGATACTATATTATTCGTCTATACTGTAACGAAAATCAATCGACAACGACTATTATTCGTCTATAGTCCTTGCAACAAGTTTGTTGGTCTCGAAAAGAATGAAATAATTACAATAAATAAAATCAACACAAAAAATTATATGTTTTAGATTATAGAGAGATTATATATCTTACGAGTAAGTAATCATATTTTATTTAGCTCAAAAAATTTCACAGAATTTCAACGAGCGCAAATTACAAGAGAATATACATTTTTCAAACTTCTCAAAAAAGAGTTTACGTTATATATTGTTTGAAATCGCATCAAATAATATATAACAAACCGTAAAATTTTAAATTAGAAACCCTTTTCTAGATTCACTTAATGAATAAACAAAATCAAGAATATTTACGGGTTTTCCTGCAACTTTCCATTTAGTATTCTTTTGTGCTTTGCGTTCTTCGCGATTCTGTTTATGAAATAGAGAAACGTGTAGAATCAAATTAGTGAAGAAAGGAAAGTTTCCGAGACATGGAAGGAAGCAGCCATTTTTCTGATTAAGATTTAGGGTAATGCAATTCCTAAACCTAGCCCCTTATAATCTTTACAATGTGAAGCCCAACATTGTAAAGCCCATCCTTTATTACTTCGTTATGTCTGGGACATAACCCGATAAATTTATAATTTAATTTTATATCCTTGATTTATTAATTCAGGCTTAAGTGTTGAGATTTGGGTCATCTTCATCACAATGCCCAAATTCAAACCGGTTACCACACTTGAACCCATAACGCCTTTTCACCCATAGGCCCATTTTAGTTAATTAAATAATTAACTCTATTACTTTAATTTGGACTTTCTTAAAGCAATGACCGAATATGGTTTTTTAGCATGTCGGCCCAAATTATTTTCGGTCCATAAATATATTCAACAATCTCCCACTTGGAGCGCCACATGCTACTCAAGAATACATATTTAACTTTCATGGGGTCCCTTTATTCATTGTCAATGGGCAAACGGTACAACCCCATACATGACTCATAACAATAAAAGACTAAAGACCTTTTTCTCGTAATGTGAACAATAGGATGCAACAATAATCACATTACCATTATCAATCAATTACTTGGGCCAATTATGGAGTGTGGCCTAATAATAATATGACTTGTAATCATACATATCTACTCTTAAATGGTTCATACCTTTGGAGATCCTTTACTGTACAAATATCAATAAATATTTCCAAGCATATATATATTGTAATAAATTTTAATGTGCACAATATTGCAGAATATAACATGATATCATATTACAAGCTCTCTCACGAAAACTAATAATCCTCTAAATCGACTACACCCATATTGGTGGTGTGTCTATGGAAAACCTTAGGCAAAACCACATTTGAAGATCTGCTATCATGGAGTTTTTGCCAATGTGCTATATGCTAATTTGGTCCATATGTACTATTTTTTTAACATACATAAAATTTTATGTCTATGTGATTGGATTTAGACGAGCTCCTGTTGTTGTTAGAATACAGACTGCAGGATTATTATCGCAATAAAACCTCATGGGACCTTTTATCTATTGTGCAATGCGCAACCCATTAACAAAATTTCGCAGCCACAATGTTTGGTTGGATGCCTCAAAGCACACAACAAATTCTACTGCCATGGTGGACGATGCAATAAGTGTTTACTTTACACTTTTCCAGAATATTGCACCTCCACCAAATAAGAATATGTTTCATGGTGTGCTCTTTAGTGTGTCTACGCATCCACCAAAAACTGAGTCGGAATACCCAATTATCTCCAGTTTATCTGACTTTCCATATGCCAACATGTGCCCCTTTGTTCCTTGCCGATACTAGAGTACCCTTTTAACAAGCTTCCGGTGATCCATGTCTCAGTTACTTAACATATATCCCCAACATATTCACATCAAAGGCAATACCCGACCTAGTACAAACTTGAACTCCCAACTTCCGATGCATAAAAGACCGTTTTCTGACATTGACCCATACTAAGTTTATCACGCTTTGCTATAGGGATACTTAGGGGTTTGCAATCTGTAAATTGATAACATTGTAATACACATTCAATGTATGTCTTTTGTAATAATCAAAGAATATCACGGGAGTAATCCCGATGTGTCTGGATTCCTAACAGAAATATGGTATCACTAAGATCCTTCATATTAAACTAGTCTGATAGAAATATTTTTGTAGTGTGTAACAATTCCTTATTGTTTGAGGCAAGCAATATGTCATCCATATATAATATAAGAAATATGAAATTACTCCCACTGAACTTGTGATACACACAATCCTCAACCGAGTTGATCTCAAAGTCATAACCGGCTATCACCTCAGGGAATTTGTGATATCATTTACGAGAGGCTTGTTTAAGCCCATAAATAGTTTTGTTAAGCTTGCAAACTAGATCGTTTGAGTTATTTTCTACAAAGTCCTTTGGTTGCTCTATACAGATCGTTTCTTCAATATTTCTATTGAGAAAATAGGTCTTAACATCCATCTAATAAAGCTCTTGGTCAAAATGTGAAACTAATGCGATAATTATTCTAAAGGAATCCTTTGTCGATATCGGAGCGAAGGTTTCGTTAAAATCAACCCCTTCACACTGGATATAACCTTTTGCTACAAGAAGGGCTTTATATTTTTCCACATTACCTGGGGAATCACGTTTGGTTTAGTAAACCTATTTACAACCAATTTCCTTTTTTTCCCTTCAGCTAATAGGACAAGATCCCATACCACATTATCCTGCATTGATTTATACTCTTCCTTCATAGCGTCAATACACTTTCGAGAGTCAGAGCTAGCCATAACATGTTTGTATGATGAGGGACCATCTACAGTTCTAGAACATAACTCATCGTGCTCTTAAAGATATATTATACATTATAGACCTATTGTATTTTTATTTTCTCCCGTGGACCTTCTTAAGGGTACTATTTCCTCTTGTTGTACATCTTGAGGAGGTAGAATTTAATCATTTTGAATGATGTCATTTTGATTCCCTTATGGAAAATTATCTTGAGGTTCCTTTTGTTTAACCTAGACTATATCTGTATCCTGGTTAGAACCCTAAAATAGAGCATCAGTGTTAATTTGAGGATTACCTTGTTCAAAGGGGACCAAAATGATTGACATTACATCCCAATCTTTTGATACCTTAGTATCTCTATTAAAACCTTCATGAATCTCTATGGATTATTCCTCAATCAAAATATGTTCCCTTATTCTTCCCCAAAACTCAACATCCTCTAGAAACGTGGTCGTTCATGTCTCATATATTTTATTAGTGAGAGAATCAAAATTTAAAACTCCTAGAATGTTTGGAATAACTTATGAAGAAACAGCTAACTGTTTTTGGGTCCAATTTATTTTCTTGAGGTTTGTAAGGCCTTGCCTTAGCTAGATAACCCCACACATGCATATGCTTTAAATTGGTTCTATGCCCGTTCCAAACCTCATATGGGGTCCTAACAGTAGCCTTGGTGGGTACTCGATTGAATATATAAGTGTCACATTTGATGGCTTCCCCTAGAGAGATAATGGTAGATATTAGTGACTCATCATGTTTCTAACCATATTTTTCACTGTTTGGTTCCGTCTCTCAGATACACCATTCATGTGAGGTGAACGCGGCATAGTGTATTGAGGGACTATTCTACACTTCTCTAGGTACTGTGTAAAGGGTCCTAGACGTTGTTCACTCGATCTGTCATATCAACCATAGGTAATCACTACCACAGTCATATATAACGGTCCTAATGCTCTTATCGAGTTGTTTTTCAATTTCGGTCCTAAAATATTTGAACTTATCTAGGGCCTCATGCTTTTCTTCTTGACCGGACTTTGACCCGGTCCTTTTCCATTTGTCTTCCGCTTAGCCTTTGCCCGTTTTGTAGATGTAATCACATTAACCTCAGTTCATGTGCCTTTAAGTTTATACTCCTCTTGTGTAGTGTGGGAAATCAACTCATTGATATTTCACATTTCCTGCATGCAGTTATAGGTGGACTGGAAATACTTAAACCGATCTGGCAGCGAATGAAATGTGAAACCCATTATGCATTCTTCATGTAAGTCTAAACTGATTTCCTTTAACTTTTGGCCAATCATTGACATTTCCAGAATGTGCTCCCAGATTTTACCTTTTCCATTATAAGTTTTGGTAGCTAGCTCAATGAGCAAACGCTGTATCTCTACCTTCTCATTTTTCGGAAAGGCTTTCTCGACCTCCGCGAGAGATACCGAGGAAGTGGTAACATATTTAGGGACATCCCCACAAAATGCTACTACTATCCCCTGTAACAAAAGGGACATGCATAACGTATTTGACTTCTCCCACCTTCCACCGGCCTTAGTTACCTCTGGTGTACTTTCGAACTAAAGGGGAGGTTTGCAAGTTGGCAATGCATGGTCATAATCATGTCCAAATAAAAACAGCAACATGTCTTCCTTCCACAATTGGAAGTCCGAACAATCCAACATGGGTGGACGGTTCCCCAATAGATTGTAACTACTGGATATTATAATAAGCACAAACAACACAAAGCACATTTAACATCTTGACATATAAATAAAAACATATGCATGAACATGCATGTAAAATATAAAATACTATGATAATATATACCGGAGGGAAAATCATACTGACATGTAATTTTATGAGTTTGAGAAAAATATCAGGATCATTATTTTAGGTTCCTAAGTACCAATGAGACCTTCTGGGGGCCGATGTCATTTACTTCAAATAAAAACATTTGATCCTAAGTTGATTGTCTTAAGTACCGGTAAAACCTTCTGGAGGGACGATTTCACCAACTTAAAATAAAAACATTTCAAGGATGAATTTAATTTATCCTAAGTACTGATGAAACCTTCCGGAGGGCTAATTTCATCTACTTCAAATTAAAATAAACATAAGGACCATTTTCAGTGATTTTCTATCGTTCATGATTAATTTAAACCCAAGCGTGAACCTTCCGAAGGGCCGGTAATAATTGAATTTAAATTTATCCCCGAACCTTTCGAAATCTAGGATTGATAAGAAAATTAATTTTAACCTTCTGGAGGGCCGATAAAATTAATTCCTTAGTTTCACCTACCGCTCTACGAAACCTTAGTCATGCATCACCATTTAATTATTCAAGCATACAAAATTTAATTCTCAAATATACCTACAACGATTAACATGTCCAAATGCACCATATTTGTGAAATAAACCATGTCATATATATTAAATTAATTAAAATAATTAATTAAAAAATATTTTTTTTCGATAAATAGTATTTTTGATGAATAGTGTTTTCGAAAAAACATTGTTCATCATTTGAAAATTACTGTTCATTACCCGGAAAAAAACAGATTGCATAACCTGATGAATAGTGTTTTCAATGAAAACTGTTGTTTTTATTCATCCTTCGAAAATATTGTTCACACACTGTTTATATTCCGAAAATACTGTTCACAACACTCTTACGGTGTTCATCCATAACGTCAGCAATTTTCTGGTCATTGTGAACATTGTCGGCTAACCTCTGATCAGCGTTAACATCAGGGATTAAGCCGTCGATGAGCCACTGTCCTAATATTTTTGATTTTATTCGTTATATTAGGGTTGATTTGATGCTACTTTTGGGAGAAGAAGTTCGAGATATCAATGAACCCTAATTCAACCAAAACAATCCCCAAACTATCCAAATTACAATTTATTTATATCCAAATTACCATTCAGTATTCTTTTGTTCCTTTGCGTTCTTCAGCGATTCTGTTTATGAAATTGAGAAACCTGCATAATCAAATTAGTGAAGAAATGAATGTTTTCGAGACACTAAAGGAAGCGACCGTATTTCTGATTAGGGTTTAGGATGATGAAATCTCTAAACCTAGCCCCTAATTTATAGTCGTTACAATATGAATCCCAACATTGTAAAGTCCATCCTTTATTACTTCCTCATGTCTGGGACCATAACCCGATAAATGTATAATTCAATGTATATCCCTGATTTATTAATTCAGGCTTAAGTGTTCAGATTTGGGCCCTCTTCATCATAGTGCCTAAATTCACCCAATTACCACACTTGAACCCATAACGCCTTTTCACCGATGGGTCCAATTTAGTTAATTAAATAATTAAGTCGATTACTTTTAATTTGGACTTCCTTAAGAGAATGACCAAATATGTTTATTTAGCATATCGGTCCAATTTATTGTCGGTTCATAAATATATTAAATAAATATATTTGAACAGTTTCAAGTTTCAGTTATATGCTTCAAACCTCAGTATTTTCGTCAGTACACTTTCAAGTGATTCTCTTCAATAATTTATCAAATAAAAAACCACTTAATTTCTTACGCGTTTATCTCACAAATAAATTTTTCACTGTCTTAATACTCTTAATCCAACAAGAACGCTTGCTCTCTCTCTCTTACAATTAAATCTCTAGAAGATTAACTTTTCAAAAATATTACACAATATATATATATATATATATATGATACAAATGTGAGTATGTTTATAAAACATATAATATACTCACAATAGCAAACCAATTATACAAATAATCCACCTCAACGAATTTTGCTAATTCGTAGAGAAGTTTGTTATACATAATGTACTATATTCTATATGAGCGGATGTTATCAAATATTATATCTAGTGCATTTATAACAAACTTGTAGTGTCTTTACATATTTTATTCTTAATCTCAACTCTTTCAATATATAAAATCAGCCCATACTGATTTCCAATGCACCTATAACTTTAATCTTACTCAGTGATGAGTATTTTCTATGGTTTGAAGAGTAAAATTGAGTAAGGAGAACTATAGAGATTTGGGGAGAAGTAGTTTCTAGAGAGAGAAAGCCAAGACGTGAAAGTAGTTTATCACAAAAATCAGAATCCTTTCTCTGGTCAACCCTGGCAATTATATAGAGACGCAAGGACTTAAGCATAGCAGAATCGGTTACATAAAAATATCTAATTGCACATTAGTCCTTCATATATTCATAAAGCTCTAAATCTCTCATATAACTTTACAATTTATCATACAAGGTTTTATTTGTTTACATTTTGTTCCCCAAAGTTTTATTTCTTTATTAGTAGCCCTATTAGTTCTTATCAAAGTCAATGAATGAGAACTAATTAGCTTCAAAAATCTTTACAGGAAGAAAAAAAAAACCTTTTTATCCGGGATCCGAGCTGCTTCATTCTTAATGTTTCCATATTTTTTACTCAATGCCTCAAATGTTTCCATATGGAGTCATTTGCTTCCAACGATCATAATTCTTCGAAACAAAGATCAAATAGGTGATGATGCCCTAGGCACTAGGTTTGTCACTAGGCATATCATATGACAGGTGTTAAATTCTTCTTTACATAACTGTTTCAGATTCTATCCAATTGCTTTTTCCATTTTTTCCACTTCCCTCTCCATCAACTTCTCTTATAAATACGCTTTTATGCCTCACTTTGCTTCACAATATTTTTTAGAAAGAGAGAGTCCACTTGCTAAATTCATCTGAATCTTCAGCCCTTAAGCTACCTTCACCGAAAAACACCCCTTCTCCTCGTGTCTTTCAAATTTGTTTATGAGAAAATATCCAAAACTCAAAATGCCAAAAGCAAAAAAAAACCCAGAAATTCATCTTCCCCAGATAAAAAGAAACCTCACTTTCGATCATATGACTATGTCTGTATAAGCGAAAGGGCAGGTGAATATAGAGCATCTGGAGTGATAAGCAACGCTCATCGGCCTTTGTCCACAAAGACAATATACTAAAGTAACTTTGATCCTAACAAAACTCCTCTAACCTTTTCAAATTATTCTCTTCCAGAAGAAAGTTGGTCATCCAATACTCATACATCGAAGACACCTCAAATTTCACCCCCTCTAAATAGACCATCACCTTGAATTTATTTTGCAAACTCAAATTCTTGAATTAATCGCAAGGTAACCCAAACTAAATATTCTTCAGAGATATCAAACGAAAATCATTCTCTAATTAATTCTGAGCCCCCTCGTCTGCTACGCAAGGAAACCTATCTAAATCATACAAAAACTCAGCTTCCTCAAATCCTAAAAAGAAAAATCTTTATAGCCATGGGTGACGATGCGGATGTTTCCTCGAATCCGGCAACCTCTTCTTCTCTCATGAGATGTATTGTTGGGACACCAACAAAATCACATAAGATATAGAAGCAACCCACCTCGACTCGTGGATGAGATGTCCCGTAAGAAAGTGGATTCTGAAGCCACACAATAAAATGTCAAGGCCGATATAGAAGAAGATGCTTTGATAGACACAGACAGTGAAAAAATGAAACGTGTTTCGAAGGAAAAACACATAAGATAAGAAAAAAGAAATCTCTTGTGAAGTTTTCTGAAGAGTTGGCCGCATAAGTCAGTGAAAACCAAAAGCCTGTCGATGCGTAATATATCTTTTCTTTAAAGAATGTTTCTTACACATA
Organism: Limnanthes douglasii subsp. nivea; assembly: GCA_036936605.1. Lineage (NCBI taxonomy): Eukaryota > Viridiplantae > Streptophyta > Magnoliopsida > Brassicales > Limnanthaceae > Limnanthes > Limnanthes douglasii. Next base: position 77,819,124 of record JAUPFV010000003.1, on the reverse strand, counting down.
TTACCAAGAGAGCCAAGTAGATGAGCTAAAAAACAATGGAGAATGGGGGACAACATTATACTGTGTCTACCCAAAGAAGGAGAAACCCATTTAGACTGCAAAAAGGGTGAACTAGTGGTCTACCTAAAGATCATTAGTTGTTGTCTTCGATTTCTACTAGACCCCATGATAGTGGAAACTTCAAAATTCTAGATTTGTGCCCACTCAATAGACGCCCAATCAATGGTTCACTTTCCCTTATGTATTGAGGACTTCATTTCCCTGACCAAATTATCAAATGAACCGGTACTTCCATTTTATTATCTAACACTGGATGATGACTTGAAGATCATTGATGATTTGTTGGAGGCAAGAAAATTTTGGAAACAAAAAATTATCTTTCTCAAAAAAAGAATGGGGCAACGCATTTCACATAGCTTTTCAGCCTATCAACTTTCTCAAAAACCATCTGAAGAGAATCAATGTGGGAGCTGCTCTCGCTGAGAATCTAATGGAGCCACCCAATTCTCTACTAGCTAACACAAGGCTAGTGGCCCCTGACTGCAAAGTCTTTCTGCCTGTTCGAAACAGAATCGGATAGCCACCTCCCCAAAATAAGAAGAGAAAAAATAATAAAAAGACAGGTAGCACATATGATGCCAGCCCTTCAGAAGCTCTGATTCCAACAGAAAAGAACCTCCCCACCATCGAAAAAGGAGAAAAACTTGATCCTTCTCCAAAAAGGAAGAAAAAAATTGCCTCGACGAAAAAGAAGGGCACAACTAAGACCACACCTCAAAGGAAAGTTGTACAAACTAAGACCACACCTCAAAGAGGTATCGTCCGATGCTCATAAAATTGTTGTTGTGGAAGATCAACAAAAAGAAAATGAAGTGGGCGTTGATGAGGGAGGCGCTCAGCAAGGAGAGATTGTGACACACAATGATCGACGTGATGACAACTTTGATCCTGATAGATTTATTAACTTCGATCAATCCCAAGAGCTCGCTAGCGATGAAGATCCATACGTTCAAGAACTTCAAGACCAACTCCAAAATTATTGAGAAAAAAAGGTCTGCTCTTCTTCTTCCCGAAGCAACTTCACCAGAGGTCTCCTTGCCTCCATCTTTCTATGCTCTTATACCTCGTCCTAGCCTAGTGGTCTTACCTACCAAAGAGCCATCTGAATAAGTTTCTCTTGATTTTCAACCTTTTTCCAATCCTGGTGTTACAGAACAAAAATTAAACTAATAAATTGAAACTGCTCGAAGTCAGTTAGAGCATATGGCAAAGGAGATGGTTTGTTATAAGAAAATTATTGCTGGTGAAAAAATAATGAGAGAAATATTTGGTGGCCTCGTGGAAAAGAAATTTCATGGATTTCAACTGACCAGATCTGAATTCCTTAGAGGGCTCATCTATCTCAAGAATCACCTCAGATCTGTGCACAAAAAAGAAACGGAAGAGCTCAAAACTTCTCACCAAAATGAGACAGTATAGCCCAAATCTAAGCACTCTGAAGAATTAGCTACATAGAATAAAAAAGTTCGTTGATCTTCAACTTTCACTCAACAAAATTGAGGATAAGAATAAAAAAATTGATGGGGGATATTGATGCTTTCAAAACTCAATTCCATGAAGAGAAAATGATTATTGTCACTGCTGCTGAGAACGATGTGCAAAGGACATGTTAGCTGCCATATTTACACTGTTTTGAGCGAGTTAGAATCGAAGGACTCTTTTGTAATAAAATCCAAGGATATTCTTCTTGTACGCCACGGTTGCCAAGGAATAAAAAACTGTATTGTCCTATCGGCTAATATGCTCTATAATAACGTACTCAAACAGAAGAGTCAGATTCTGAAGCTCTCAAATATATAGAATTAAGTGATCCTTTTTTAGCTTCGGGAACATTAGCCACTTGATTTGCTACTAATTGGGAATCTGTTTCTAAACAAACTGAAGTTTCTCCATAAATTTTTGTATGTCTTAAACCAGCCAATTCAGCGTCGTATTCGGCTTCATTGTTCGATATATGAAAGCCAAATATTATAAATTGAAGCATTGTTTCTCTAGATGGAGCAATCAATTATAATCCAGGACTCCATCCTAAAATGTTAAAACGCCCATCAATTCGAACTAACCGCATCGAATCACTTGGCAAGACCTTTTTGTTTATTTCCTCGTCTGATATGTTTTAATGGAATTCAACAAGAAAATTTGCTCAGGCTTGGCCCTTGATAGTCGTCTGAGGTGAGAAGATGATATCAAAATATACTAACTCAACTGAGCATTTCGGAATCCTTCCAGAGATATCAGGGCATTGTAAAATAGTTTTCAATGGGAATGAAGTTCAAAAGTGTGAGCTTCAAAATAGGCGCGCATCTTCCTGGCAGCCACCACTAAAGCCAGAGCCAATTTTTTTATCCTCAAGTACCTTTTTATGCTGGTACCAGACTCTTATTGTCATCGTACACCGACTTCGAAATTCCCAAATCTTCACTTATCAACACAACACTTACTGTAAAATTCGATATTACAATATACAAAGAGAGTTGTTCTCCAATTCAAGGCTTGGACAATATTTTTGGTGACGACAGTAATTCTTTAATGCTTGAAAACACTGCTTCACATTCCGAGGTCCACTCAAATTCCTTTGGTCTTCGTAACACTTAAAAGAAAGGGAAACATTTATCTGAAAATCTGAAATGAATCTCTTAAGAGCAGTTAACCTTCCTATTAAAATTTACATGTATTTTATAGTTCGAGGCGATGTCATTGACACCAAAGCTTTCAGTTGTTCTGGATCAGCTTCTATTCCCTTTTCGCTAATAATATAACCCAAAAATATTCCTCATCAAACTTCAAAAGTACACTTCTCAGGATTTAACTTAAGTCCAATAGCCCTCAAATTCAAGAAAGTATCTTCTAAATTTTCAAAGTGTGCATCATCTACTAAGCTATTAACCAACATTTCATCAATATACATCTCCATATTTTTCCGATCTGAGATGCGAAGTCTTTATTCATTAATCTCTGATACATTGCTCTAACATTCTTTAGCCCAAAAGGCATAACCCCATAACAATTCAAGCCTCAATATGTGATAAATGTGGTACTCTCTTGATCCTTTAGATCCATTTGAATTTAATTATACCCTGCAAAGGCATCCATAAAAGACAAAATCTTATTTCATGAGGTGGAATCAATCAATTGGTGTATTCGAGGAATGAGAAATGGATCCTTAGGACAAGCTCGATTCAGATCTGGATCGAGCTTCTATTCCCGTTTCGCTAATAATATAACCCAAAAATGTTCATCATCCAACTCCAAAAGTTCACTTCACAAGATTTAACTTTAGTCTAATAGCTCTCAAATTCAAGAAAGTCTCCTCTAAATGTTCCAAATGTGCATCATTTGTTAAGCTATTAACCAACATGTCATCAATATACATCTCCATATTTTTCCGATCTGAGATTCGAAGGCTTTATTCATTAATCTCGAATACGTTGCTCCAACATTCTTAAGCCCAAAGGGCATAACCCTATAACATTTCAAGCCTCGATCCATGATAAATGTGGTACTTTCTTGATCCTTTGGATCCATTTGAATTTAATTATACCTTGCAAAGGCATCCATAAAATACAAATCTTATTTCCCTAGGTGGAATCAATCAATTAGTGTATTCGAGGAACGATAAATGGATCCTTAGGATAAGCTTGATTCAAATATGTGAAGTCAACGCACATTCTCCATTTCCCATTATTCTTCTTAACTACCACTGGGTTTGCTGTCCATAAAGGATATTGTGACTCCCTTATATGTCTTACTCTTGATAAACGATCCAGCTCGGCAACACTAGCCTCTGCTTTCTCAAAAGAAAAAGATCGTCTTTTTTGTATAATAGGTTTGACCTTCAGATTAATTGCTACGCTGTGACATATCACTTCGACTGGAACTCATACCACATCTTCTATTTTCCAAGCGAAAACGTCCAAAGTTTGAAATAAAAATTGCACCAACTCCTGACGTAAAATCGGGATCAAAGGTTCATATTCGAAGTACTTTTCCATCTGGAAACCATATTTCTCTATATTTCCGCGTACTATTAAAGAACTCAGGATTTCTCTAGGACGGTCAACCCCATCCTCAAGATCCAAGTTCAACCCCCTTGGTTGATATTCATCCATTTTATCACCACTTTTTGACCCTCAAATTCAAAGAGCTGCGGCATAACACTCTCTAGCTATCTTCTGATCACTTCAGAAGACCCCCACACGATCTCTGATGACATACTTTAAGCATTGGTGGACTGTTGATATAACTCTATAATCCCCGATAGCCAAGATATTCCAAAGATGGCAGTGTATCTTGTTGGACAGTCCACCACCATGAACATCACATGAACCTTCTTTATGAAAGGTCATTTTCCCAAACTCACTTCTCCCTCGAATTCCTCAATTATTTGTGTTTTTAATCCTGTAAAACCAATGATCGTACACTCTGATTGGGAAATCCAAGATAGATTCCGCTATCTATCATACGTTAACTTGAAAAGAACATTTGCAGAACTCCATGTATCTATCAGCACACGTCAAATTTCAACACCGGCTACCTCAGCCCCAATAACCACAGCGTCTTCATGAGGACCTACAGTGCCTTCTACATCATCTTCATCGGAAAAAATGAAGGGAACATATTTATTACCATACAGATAAGTAGACATGCCCCTTCAATCTAAGTAGCTAAGCTTACTATATGTCTTTTTTGAGAACTGTCGGTATTGCATGACATAGTGTCTCTTCCAAATATTGCCAAATACTCAAAATATTCACATAGACTTGGAACTCGGCCTTGTTTTACCGGCTCATCTACTGCCATCAAAATTAAACGATCCGGGTCTGTATCCAAATATCATGATGCAGCATCGAAATCATCAAATTTAGAATCTAAAATTATTAAATTTTATGTCTGCGTATTTGGATTCGCTACCTGTGAAGTCGATGCAACATGAGCCTTCGACGCATTATTCTGCCATTTAACACAGGCAACAACTTTTTCATTATCAATTAATGTATATGCCACCTTCTTTAAAGCAATACAGTTTGCAATATCATGTCCGATGCCATTATGATACTTACAATAAATGTTATTTTGTTCCTCTCATGGCCTATTTATCGGGGCGAGCTTCTTAAAACTCACGTCTCCCGTTGTTTTTTCAACGATTGTAGAAATGTTTGCAGTTAAATCGGCATAGTACTCTGGCCTTATCCACTGATTGGGCTTCGGTCTATGAAATTGGTACCATGTTGCTTGATTTGAATATCCCCCAGTTCCAGATGGTAGGTTGTTGTTGTTCTTCGGACGTGCTGGTTGGACTAAATTTGAAGATTGCCCTTGATTGTTTGGCATTTGTCCTAAACTCTTTTGACTAGTTCCAATCACTCCTCAAACTCTAGTCGATTGTTCTACCTTAATTTGGTCCTCTACTTGAGCCATCAGTACTCCAAAAGTCAAAGCTCTTCGCTTTCTTATCTTTTTCGCTAGATCTCTAGGTAACAATCCTTACCAAAACGCTTCCATTGCTACCAACTCCTCAGATTTATCCAAACCAACTTTGGTTAACATAATTTTTTTAGTATAGTCCTTAGGTTTCTCTCCCACTGCTTGTTTGCACTGAATCATTGTATCTCCATTTTCCTGCATTTCTTTACTCCCCACAAATTGTCTTCGGAAGTCTGTATAAAATTCTTTGAAGTTAGAAATAGATCCCTTTGGAATCCTATTATACCACTTCAAAGCTGTTCTTTTTGTACGTTTGGGAGAAATCTCTACAGATCAACCTATCATTGTCCTTGAAATTCATCATATAATTTTTGAACTATTCAATGTGATGATCGGTATCTTGCATCCCATCAAATTTCTCAACCTTTGAGATATCAAAACGCTTCGGAAGAGGGATATACCTTATCTCAGTTGTCAAAGGAGAATCTCCCGAGTCAACTCCCTAAACATATTGGTTGTCATTCCCAGTTCCCATCACGGCGTATAAATTTTGATCGTTTATCGCATTGTACTGATTCGATGTGTTCCCCTCACACCATTCAAATTCTCTCAAGCATCGTGGTATATTTTCCTTCCTAGCTTTGTACTCATTTCGTGATTTTCGAGGGTGATCTCTTCCATCTTTCGAAGATCCTCAATACCTTTTAAACTCAGATCCTGAACTTTTTATTTCTTCGTCACTCGAAGTAACATATATATGTTTGCCTTTTTTATTTTCGTGAAGTGTGACGTTCTTTAAAGGATTCAAAATGTGCTTGTTTTTGCTTACCTCGAACCTAGCGAGTTGTGCAAGATCGATCAGACTGATCGCCAACGTCATTCTTATCATCCATTTGTCTCATCTTTGATTTCAACCTAGCTGATTGAATATGTTTTTCTCTCTGGTCGTACTTCTCATTCAGAGCTGTAATTTTCTCCAGCAACTGATTCATTTGCATTTCGAAGTCAGATTGAGTCTGTCGAATTGAAACATACTCAACCTGGTTATCATCACCTCATTGCAAGTCTTGTTTTAGCGTTTTGAAAGTTTTTCGAACTAGTGGATCACTTTCGTTTCTTGGATTCATTGCTGATTGCAGCAGTTTTAAAAAATTTGAACAAGAAAAAGAAAAAAACCAAACGGAACAATCTAGGCACCAATCATAATCGTCCCCAGCGGATTCACCAATTTGATGAGTATTTTATACGGTTTGAAGAGTAAAATTGAGTAAGTAAAGAGAAGTTGAAATATTTTGGGAGAAGTAGTTTATAGTCACTACACTTAAAGCCTTTAATTTAAAATGACCCTTTCATTGTAACCTCATATCCAACAAATATGCATTTTATCCCTCTGATTCTAATTGACCTTCATTATATGTGCATAAACTTGATAACCAAAAAAATCAAGTTTTCATAATTTAAAGGAGAACAAGACCTTACTTTACTCAGATTCTTATACTCAATAAATTTATAGACATTTTAACCAAATAATATACCGTGTTTAGAGGTTCACCTTAAAATACTTTAGGCAACCTTGCATTTGAAAGCATACATAAAGCTTTTTTCTACAATGTTATGTTCATACGTTCATTATTACTATTTTTTTGTGGTATTTTACTCACATTATGATATTTTCATATTCTATTATTTTCACAAAATGTATTAAAATCATCTTCGTAAAATTTCATGCCAATGTCAAAATAAATTGAAAGTGATATTTGGGATATATTGAAAGATATAATATTCAAAAATCAAATATATTGACAAAAGTGATATTTCAAATTGTTAATAAACGCTCGAAGATGAATTGAAATCATCCCATGCGTTTAATTTTATTTACGATATCTCCTCAATCATAATATTTTACTGCTTGAATTTGAAAAAAAATGATATTTGCTTTTTATTATGTATATCTATAAATTTCTAAACAAATATTCAAAAATAAAATATAATATGTATCTAACACCATCATATGAGCACACTTTGGAAAAATCTCAAAAATCAAAATGAATGAATTCAAAGTACCTTTCGTTTTATTAATAAACATATTATATTTTACGCGACAATTTTCCCAAATACACAATGTCAATACAATTTTAGTTTTCTATTTTTTTCTCAAAAGAGAAATACTCATTATATAGTATGACTAATCATCACTACTCATATGTCCAAAACACATATGCCAAAGTTTTATAATTTTTGATCTCTTTATCTGATGATCTCACGTATCAATATAGACCTGGTAACTAAATTATCATGTAGTATATACAAATTATTTTCGTGATTTTGGAGATGGTATAAATATTACAAGCGATTTTTAGAGATGTTGTTAATATTATGAGGGTGAAGTGTTAATTACAAGTGAAGTGACTGGAAGATGAATCTCCTCAATGGGAAGTTATAATTTTGGCTTTAGAAGTTTCATTTACTATAATGTTTTAGGCCTTATGAAATGGTTTACCTTCTGCCCATTTTGGATTTCTTGTAATGGGTTTCGGCTATCACGAGTTTTTTGTTTCAATAGAGAATTTCATCTTTGGACAAGTCTCGCGGCTGTGAGAATAGATTTTGAAAGTTGCTACTAGGACGTTGAAGCTCTGGTTGCTATCAAAAATAAGTCTAGAAATTACGTGTGTATTCGATTGGGTTTAAATGGAGAATATCCTATCTATTAGTAATACAATTTTGTTATAACTGATTTTGATATACAATTTGATCAATTTATTGATAAAGACTATAATATATGTTGTTATAACAACTCGTTGTATGATTTGATCAAAATCGTTAATCTAAATCTTGTTGTATCAGTCTTGTTTTGCTATTTTAAGTATGGTGTATGTTTGTGTTAATATACTCATTTAGATCCAATATATATAGTTGATATAACACATGTACATGAGAATATTTAATTATGAATTAGGGAGGAAAAATGTTTCGTGTAGAATACAGAGTTTATAAAGAGATAAAGCATTGTTTATGAGAGATATGTTTATTAATTTATGCGACTTTAGATTTTATTATTTCTTGAAGAGAGACACTTATAAAGATATTGAAACAAAACTAAGATTTGTGTGAGATCCTTTTGTAAGCTTGTAATATATTTTAAGAAAAATTATAACAGAATATGTGTTCAGTTGTGTCATTTGTTGTTTTTGTAATTAATTGTAATTGTTCCAACTATAAAACAAATATGTTTTTTTATGAAAATACTGAATTGCTCTATAATATGAACCACATTATCATTTTTTGTTTCAATTTTTTGTGTATGTGCTATTTTTCGAAGTTTATATATTAGTTACATGAACTTGCGCAGAAGCTTTAATGTTGAAGTTAGAGCAAACCCAACTTCTGTCAAAACTTTGTTTTTTCACTCCATTGATCTTCCTCATATCTATAGTGTATCACAATAGACAAAATATAATGTTTCCATAAAAACAGGTGCAATGAGTATGAATATTTTAGATTAGATTTGGAAATTTAATTGGTTGTTGGTGACCAACACTGAAAACATTGATATGTAAGATGAGTACGATGAACTTTTATTTTGATAAATTTATCAAAAATAATATATTTCAACCTATAAAGAATCAAATTAATGATATCATGGTACATAATGGGCCGTATACTGCCACTGATGAGAGAGTTTTAAAAGAGGTTGATGTCTAAGTTTTGTTTAAGACCCATAGTACTTTGATCTTGAGTTTGGGGGATGAGATACTAATAGAGGTGTATGATCTATTGTCATAGAAATTTAAATAATCTTGAAGGTATTACTCGAAGAAATATCTAGCAAATAAATGTCATCTCACGAAGTAAATGTATACTCTGAAAAGTGATGGTAGCATAAATATTCAGAATCACTTGGATGATTTCAACATGAAAATTCTTAAATTGAATAAAGCTAGTGTCAAGATTGAAGATAAGGATCAAAAAAATATCCTCATTATCTCTTTGCCGCAATCATATAGAACATTTGTTGACACTATGATTTACGAAAAATAGACTGTTACTATGTAAGAAGTGAAGACTTCCTTAAATTTAAAAGATCTATAAAGGAAGAAAGTTTTGAAAGATGTCTTAATTGGAGATTTGTCGAGTATGAAAGGATGGTCTAGAAATATAAATTCGAGTAGGAAGAGAGAAAACTCATTAGGATCCATAAGACAATAAACTAATATTAGTGCGAATATTGGTACTACGAGAAGGAAAGTCCCATCAAAAGAAATTGTCTCGTGATGAAAGACGGAAGATAGTAATAAGAAGTTAAAAACAAGAGATTATTTAATGGTTTCAGATGATTATGAATATAATAATGTGTTAATTTATTATACTTGTGGATACGTTAAAAATTAGGTTTTGGACTATAAAGTCTCATTCCAAATGACTTCAAACAAACATTGGTTTGAAAACTTATAGAAGTTTGATGGTTGTAAGGTCATACTGAGAAATAATGAACTTGTGATGTAAAAAAAAGAATACCATTCGGCTTAAGATGTCTAGAAATATTGAGAGAGTGATAACAAATATGAGGTATGTCTGTATTATTAAACATTTATTTCTACTAGAATACTATATGAGGAAGGATATAACTATAGGGTGAAGAATAAATACTTAGGATTTCGCAACACTTACTAATTGTTATAAATGCCTATGATATTAATTATGTATTACTTATCAGAATATCTATGATGGTTAAAGATGTCTCTAGTGTAGAGATTCATTCTACTAAAAGCTATTGTATCATGAAAAAATTATCAATTGAACTTAGCAAACAACAGGCATTGGATTGTGACAAGCTTCAAAATTTAAGATTCTATGAGAACTATGTGTTGAAAATTAAGTTCATGACCAACAATCATATAACTCATAATGTTCCCTCATTTTGAACCTTCGATACCCTTAATGCATTCTAAAATGGGAGGGATATGTAATTTATGTCTCTGATTGATTATTATTCTAGAAACGTATGGGTTATACTTTTGAAAATCAAGGATAAAACATTTGATGCTAATAAATACTGGATAAAGCTAGTGAAGAATCAGACTAGGAAGGTGCTGATAAAGTTGAAGAATGAAAACGACTTCAAATTTGTGAATAAACCATTCACTAGCTATTGTTCTAAACTAAGCTTTGCTAACATATTTAGGAAAGGAATTGTTGAACAAAATTGTCTTACTAAGCAGATGAACCAAGCCTTACTGGAAATGGTAAGGTGTATGCTTTTAACAACTAGTATGGGTCGAAAGTCTTTGGTAGAAGATGTCACGATATTTGCATATATCATCAATCTGAGTCCATCTATAGCGCTAGAGTTCAAGTTCCTACAAGAGAGATAGGCTGAAATGAAACCAATGGTGAGCCACTTGAGAGTGTTTGAATATGTTATTTATAAACAAGTGAAAAATAAAAATCTTCATTCGAGAACACTAAATTGTATGTTTCTCGGTTATCTGGAAGGAGTAGAAGGGTATAGCTTGTGGTGTTTGGAACCTATGAACACAATATATTTAATTAGCAAGGATGTTGGGTTCGATGTAGTTACAAGAACACCACTCGATAAGATGTTGACTACGTCTAAAACTGTCAAGAACTAAGGTGGAGTTGAGATGGAGTCTGAACAAGAGAGTGAAACTAAGGATTCTTATGCCAAAGATCGTTTAAGATTTAATACACGTTTGGTTCTTCTAGATGAAGTTTAACCATTTCATAGGTTTTTTCTTGCCCGAGAGTTTGATGTGGTTGAACATCCTCTGTACGGGCCAAACATATACAAAATCTAAAACCATATACATCATAAAGCAACCCCGCTTCATATTTCGTCTCAAACTCAATCATCATCTGCTCAAACTACACCGCAACTACATTTTAATTCTTGGAAATAGTAGATGTGTAGTTTTTACCTTCTTGAGAAGTTCCATTTCAACTTTGATCTAACCACGTCAGTGCTAATTAAAGCCTTTTGATTCCCAAGTTCTAAACACCATAACTAATATTGTTTAAATTATTATGGATATCTGAAAACTATCCACTTTATTGATCTAAGATGAAGCTTGTCTTGCTTCATATCTATATACGAATCGAATTTGACGCTCTCAAGTAGTCCAACATTGGTTTTCTTCCACTCCATTTCTCTTGAGTAAATTTGAATTCTAATGCCAAAGAGGGGCTCATATTGATGATGTATGCAGTTTTCTTAGTAGCTTCTCCCCAAAACGTTTGGTCTAGTCTAGTTATCAGAAATATATACCTCACTCTATCAATTAAGGTTCAGTTTATCCTCTTAGAAATACTACTTTTTTGAAGAGTTCTTTTGAAAATTTTGTGCCAAGAAATTTTAAGTTCAAAAAAAATCTAGTGAATTTTGCATTCACAAATTCCAAGGTGTTGCCAGTTCTTAAGTTCTTCATCATCTTGGATTTATTTTCCACCAACTTCTTTCAATCATTAAAAGAACTGAAAATTATATATTTAGACTTTAAAAGTATAACCCATACCTCCCAGTGTAGGAGGCCTTACATGTCATTAATGCTCTGAATAAAAATACTCAACACATTCTGAGTTGTAAGTTTGATGGTTGAAAACTTGAGTCTATTGTTTTTACTGAACATACAGTTTCCACAAAAGCTTAGCTCCGAACCTTATCATCATCCAACATTTTGTTTTTGCTAAGTTACTTTAGGTTTTCTCACTAAAAAACCTTAACCCCAGATGCACAACTTGGTATGATTGTTCTCAACATTAGACACATATCCAATCACTATCGATCCTTCAAGAACTTAAAAAACGATTAATTATGTTAGTTTTCATAACAATGAGCGAGCATTAAAAATCCTAAATTTTCATCTCTAATCCTATATTTTCTATCCTTCATCATTTATCATGCCAATAGATAGAAAGTTTCATTTAATATGAGGGACATACTTCATATTGTTTATGACTATCGCAAGTCATATAGACATCTTGAGTCAAACACCTTTTGTTTATTTTACATCACATATCTCATGCCCACTATCAAACTTCTTCGGGTTTTCAAACCAATGTTTATTGGGAGTCATATGGAATGATGCTCTTGAGTATGGAGTCCACATGTTATCATTATTGAAATTTGAAGAAATTAGTACATAAGTATAGTCACAATCATTTGAAAACATTGAGGTATTTTGGTGTTCAAACTTCTAATGGTTATCTTTTTTTCCTCACAACAGTTTTTTCCTGGTATGACCTTATCTCTTTAAGAACTAACAATTCATTCTAAAACTAGTATATGATATTATAGATCTGGATCTTGAGTTTTCTCTTTTCTTGTTTAAAGTTTTATTTTCTAGGTTTTTATCACACACTCAAGCCATCTCGATTATAGTTACTTTATAAAAACATCCTTTCTTTGACCATCTTTTGAACTCAGAGAACTCTTCACTTCGGACATGCTAAGAAACTATTTTCTAAAGAGCATGATGTCAATAAAGTATTCATACACATTTGGCTAAGAACTTAAAAATGATAATGTTTAATTCATCCAAATGTTTCTTAATCTCCTTGCTACCATCCATAGTCAGAGTATACGACTACTTCTAGAGATTCAATCTATTTTCCAATGATTTTTTAAGGCAAATAGTTTCAAGCTTATTCTGAATCCCCATGTCAATAAATTATTCAAAATCCATACATTAGTAATTTATCACCCACAATAAATATAAGAGCACTATGAGCCTTAGATATTTCTACATCAATTTCTTTTTCAAGTTTCTCAACAATGATAACAGACAACCAGTTAGGTACAATAATGCCATTTTTTAATTATCCAGAGATTGATATCATTATCTTTAGTGAATTTCTGAAAATCAATTTTAATTGAACGCATATTCATACCGTATTCTTTTTGTGTTGATCACTCGATGATCAATTGATTCTTGAATCCACATCCAGATGTATAAGGAATTACAAGAACACAAAATACAAGAAAATACACTATATTAAAAATATTATGAACACATAGTACAAGTTCTCAGAGGTCATCTCTTGAATCTGAGGGTCTTCTTTGTGATTCCATCTCAAGAATTCATTAATTCTAAAATCCTTTCATTCATTTAATACTTTCTCTCACTATAACTTACTTCTCTCTCTAACAACTCTGCCATTAGTAAAAATGCTTTCTATATTTTTTTTCTATACAAGTGTTTCTCAAAGATATTATCTCAACTTTCCGCTCAAGTCCATAATTGTTCCATTCCTTGACCAAGATCCAACCAACAGTCCCATATCTCATCCAACCTTTGGGCAACCTAACTCAACTCTTTATCTTGTTATTCACATCACTCCGACCATCTTTCTTTATCTAAAAAATCAATAACATAAAAACACATTACCAAATTTGTGTTATTTTTAAGAACCTAACATCCTGTAAGATAAACTATTCAAAATATCCTTCAAAAAAAATTCACAGTTTTTACTAGTTTTCTTCAAAATTCAAAAACAATAAAACTAGAAACCCAAAAAGAAAATTTATTTCTCTCATTTAGATAAGATCATAGCCAACCTTTGTGCATGAGAAAATTTTTATTCATAACGCGGAGATAAAAAAAGCTAGACATTCTAAGAGAAACCCATTATAGATTATGTTATTATTCACCGTGAAGAGGTCAATAATTTTTAAAAATGAGAAAAATTTAGTTATTTCATGATTAGGAACCGTTGACAACATGCTTCCAGACGGTACCATGTTGTTTAGCCCTATCATTATTCAAAGAAACATTACTTCAACAAATTGGATTGCGACTTTTCTAGCAATATGATAAGTATCACTCCCATCATGATCATTCTACGGTATAACTGAAAGACCATAAATTATATTCTCGTCATCACATAGACAAAAGGAAAAGGTCATACGTATTTGTGAGTCACATGATATGACAAGATAAAAAACTACGACATTAAACATCCTTTTAATCTCTAATAAATATTTAGAGATACAGAAACCATCCTCATATTCCACTTGTGAAGTAGCCAGCAGCGAGGACCATCTAGTAAATTTAGCATATATATTAGCCACACGCATGGAACATATCATCAGTTCAGCTTACTTTGATTTAGATAAGCCTCAACGTTTTTTTGGCCAGCCTTAGCTTAGTTCGGCTCGGCATGGACCTGTCTTGACACAGCCTCAACTTAGTTTGGTTCGTATTCATCATATGTCTGCCCAGTTTTGGGTGAATCTTATAACGTCTTAGTGTAATATTAGCTTGGTTTGGCTTGGTCCCAACATATTTTGGTCTGGTCTCGACTCAACCTCAACTTGGTTCAGCTCGACCAAAATATAGTTCGGCTCAATATTGGCTTGACCACAACATAGTTTGGTTTGGCCTAGTCAAGTCTTGAACTAGCCTCAAATATTTTTGGCTTGACTTTAACATATATTCGCATGGCCTTAGGTCGGTTTGGCTCGACCTCATCACCTCTTTATCTAGCCTTGGCACGTTTTGTCCTAGTACCAAATCACTCTCACCTTGGTTTGATTAGGACAAAATATGGTTTGCTCAAGCCTCAACTTAATTCAGATCAGCCTTAGCACATTCCACCCTAGTCTTGGATCTAGTTTAGCTCAACCTCATCAAGCTTTTCCTAGTCGCAGTTTGGCCTCATCTTGATAGGCCTCATTTCAACATTGGTCTAACAGCTAATATATTGTCTTCAATTAAATTTTTCCTATCTCATTCAGGTGATCTAAGCTTACGAGTCAAGTTTAATAATCTTGTTTTTATCATGTATATTAGTTTTCATTCCATTAAATAAAAATACATATAATATTAAATTTCCCTCTGATCCCAAATTTTTTTTTTCTAATCAAAATAAAACATGTATCTACTGTTCGAATGATTTTAATATAATCTTAAACACTTTAGTTGATCCTCATACCATACAAAGGTTATAGTTCTCAAATGACTCTAAATGTAGTTATACACATTAAGGAGTCCATATGCTCATATTTCTCTGCTAGGATTGCACGAGCTCTTAATGCACCAAGGTCCTCACGACTCATTTTACGCTTTAATATAAACCTTTTATAATTGTGATTAATGATTTTAGACCTGATCGAAATTGCAGGGTACCGGTAAGTTTCGAAATATTTGTACGACCAATAAGATGAATGATATGTTGTAGGCACTTTACGATGAGATTATTGGATAACCCTAAAGTTTATATAGCTGAGTATTTAAATTTCAATAAAAGTGTTCACTACTATGAAGATGTTGCAGGTATATAAATTTAGATGACACTCTCAAAGTTGGAGATCATAGTTGCATCAACGTTTAACCATATCGTCTATCTTATAGCGCAATCGTGGCTGATGAATATGAGATGAACTTTTCTACTATTACGAGGTGCACCCCCTCCGATATCTCATATGGAGGAAATCGTTTTGGATTTGGTAATAACAACTTTTTAATCCATATAAGTATTTCATTTTAAATTTGAATTTTTTTTGTTTAAATATATGGCATTGTATCCTCATTTTTTTTATTTCCTTATATAGCGTCCTATTATGAATGATGTACCATGCGCACGTGTACATCCTTTTTTTATCATAGCGTGTAGCTCAAAAGAAGAAGCTTGAGAATCATCTTTTATAACTCGATGCAAACGTTGTCAAATGATTGAAATTAGCAAGCCTCGTATGAGCAACCTCAAAGTGACTGATTTAGAAGAATTTGTTTAATATTATATGAAAATAAATTTGGAACTATTTGTCATTATACTATTACATGCACTATTTTTTAGAAGTATTTGTCATTATAATTTTACACGAACACTTTTCTAGAACTATTTTTAGTTGTATTGTGTGTGCACTAAAGACTCCTTTTATTTAATGTAATTATTTAATGTTATTGTTCTAACGATTTGAAAAATATCAATCTTAAAGTGATAAAAGTAAAAATAAAAGAAAAAGACAATAGAAACAAATACATTGCACATAAAATGAAATAACAGCATAAGCAAAAACTTTAAACAAAAATAGCCAATAAGAATAACAAAACATTTTATAAAAGAGTTATATCATTGCATGTCTATTTGTACAAGGTAAGCATCATCCTCAAATTCTTTCGGTCTCTTTTCAACAAATGTTCAAGTCTACCTCGTCAATCATTTGTTATTTAATGGAACCAGTAATGCACAAACCAAACATATTATGGGTCTCTTGCTTGAGATCATACGGGGAGTCACAACCCGAATATTTGGAACAGATTTCGAATATTAAGACCTGATAGTTACATTTAACATCAATACAAGAGGGGACTAATTTATGAAAATAACATCTAACGTAAAATAAGAACTATAAAATATAAAATAAAATAATTTAAGAACATTAAATAAATATTAAACGTGAATTGTAATGATACACACAATTTTTGTTAAAGTCGTGTCGTTTAACAACTATGCAATTTATCAACGCACCCGCTTGTTCAATGAGGCACTCCGCTACATAACCTACGATATATTATGCCATAAAATCAATAATTTCCAAATGAAACATGTTAAACTCATCTCGCCTAAATTCGTACGAGAGGTTGGACACCCAAACCATTGGTTCCTATTTCAAATAATTATACATGATACAAATGTTTTCACGACTATATGGAGACGTAGAGGAAGTTGATCCATTTTCATACATGTAGTACATCATATACATAACTTCATTAAAGAACTCATTTCTTGTCTCGTCGGACCTTGTTCTTTTCACATACTTGACGTATTGCAACAAGGGGTTTTCTTCTTAGAGAGTTCATTACATATCTCAAAAATTACAAGTTTGATTAGTTTTATAATTTGGTAAATGTAAAAATATGATGTGTTTGATTAAAGGTTTATAAAGAAGTAAATGATGAAATTAGCGGGAAACTATAGTTGGCGAGAGACTGTAGTTACTGAAAAACCGTATTCATCGAAAAATAACAAAGTTGGCGGACATTTAACAGAGGTGAGACTTTTTAAAAACATATGCACCACCGATATACATATATAACCAATAATAGCAGTCTACCTACCACTATCGATCATAAGTCTTAATAATTCTACTTGCATCGGTATTGATACCTTACACCATCGGTGTTGTACCCATGCACCAGTAATGCTCCATTGTATGTTCATTGATAATAATTTGTTTTTTATAAATACTATAAGTAAAAATATTAAAAAATAATAATAAGTTTTTTGCTAATATTTTTGTTAGTAAATGTTTTGTAAGTTGATAAAAAATCTTTATATATATATATATATTTGAGTGACTTCACAACATAAACTTTTTACTAACATTTTATTGTTACAAATTGATTTGTAAATTGATAAAAAAACCTAGAATAATTATTTTAGTGATTTTACACAAGTGATTAAAACAAAACCATCAAATGTTCTAAGGAGAAACGATCTGAAACACTCGTTTCTTGGAAAACCTCAACCCTTCTAAATTTTTTTTTGTGTGAATGGTGTCGATCTTAAAAAGATCTTCAGCCTCTTTGACATCACTAAGATCTGTATGTATAATGACATACCATCTATAATCAGTATACCTACTCGTTATCAACTTGTGATATGATGCACGAGGAATTGTCATATGATCATCGAGAAATAGATGATTACAAAAATTTGACCAAACTAAACTCCCCCAAATGTAACATTTGTTCTCTTCCTTCTTGTAAGACAGTCTAAGTAGTATGGGAGGATACAATTCATCGTGGATTATTCCAAACTAAGACATCATTTTATCCAGCATATAAAATATGGCTACATCACTTATTTTAAAATGATAATTGATTAGACTAATCTCATGGATTGAGAAAATGAGTTGTCATATGTTTGTACGAATCAAATATAACTTTTAAACCAAAAATAACATAATATATACTATAAGAAAATATAAATAAAATATTGTAAATATTGTTAAAAATAATAACTATAAGTTTAATTACTTACCTCCTTCTCCGTTAAATCACGATAGTTGGTTTTTTATCACATGTTTGGGTCCATTAAAATCTTTAGCAACCAACTAAGAATATTTGACCTCATAATGTTGTAAAATGGGTTGTATCCAAAGGCGGAAAGTGGTCGTATATCGTGCAATCTAGCATAGCAATGAATTCTTACATGTTATTATTTAAGTATCTAAAATCATACCCCATATTATAATAAAATAAATCTAACATTCGACACTCATTCTATACCCCCAATTCACTTCACATGTCCATCAAACCAGATGGAAAATCAACCTTTATGGATTTATGATCGGTGTTTGTGAATATAATACATTCGGAAAAATAAATAAGGTATGCACGCGATACGTAGTGGACATTCTCTATATCGACCAACTAATGATATTAATCATCCGTAAATATATCTCTTAACAATTTCAAAGTGAAACTATCTTGTCTTTTCTTATCCAAGTTTGAACGAAAACTATATAATAAGACTCATAAGTTGAACATAATAAACATGCACCTCATCTTTTGTATCGTGCCAGCTTTTACCCGCCACCAGGAATCCTATGATAGTATAGACGTTATCAAGCGTGATAGTCATCTTCTTTAAGCTACACTGGAAAGGATTGGGTTCGTGGTGAAATCATTCAATAAATACCTTGTTCAGCACTAGACTAGTGTAATACTTAGTTAAATAGCCAATTAGAGGATTGAATGGAGTACCAGCTAAAAACCTATCTACCGCTGGCTGGCTATCATGTCCCACATGCGCAATAACGTGTAATGAACCGGAATAACGAAAGAACTTTGAGATTTTACAAGAAAAAAAAAGAACAACCATGTTTCATCATTGACATTAAATTATTGTTAACACTTTTAGAACTAGTTTTCCTTAAACTTCTGGTGATTCAGTGAAAAAATATTTATGCGTGTTTCTTTCACCTAATTCTGAATTGTCTTAGACTGAGCTAACATTATGTCAACACTCGTTTGGAAATATTTTGTCGAACATCTAGGAAAATTTCCTCATGAGCCATCTTAGGGGCATATTTAACTAGGGAAATAATTTTGCGAGGAAGTTACTTCTCTTGTCACTCTGCCCGTGACCTCTCTTTTTTTAACTCTTGGGTTGTGCATGATTTTTACATGTATCATATGACATGAGACAAATAATAAAAGTTAGATACACATAAACAATAATATGAAATTGATATGGACCAAAATCACAAACAAAATTGTATAATAAATTAGGCTAGTGTATTAGGAAATAAGGTTTGGGTAACAAGTCACGTTAAGATAGGGTAAAACAAGTTTAACATGTGAAATGTTTTTAAACCAATTTCACTAGCTCAACACCATCGGTATGAAAAACATGCAGCGATGGTGCACAATCTATTGCACGTTCTGTCTCACCATCAGTGCGTAACTTCTTACCGATGGTGCACGTTCTGTCGCACCATCAGTGCGTAACTTCTTACCGATGGTGCACGTTCTGTCGCACCATCAGTACGTAACTTCATACGTAACTTCATACCAATGGTGCACAAACTACTGCACCATCAGTGTAAAGCTACAAACTGATGATGCACCAGCTCGTGCACCATCAATGCACGTTTTTCCTTGTGATTTTAGGGAGAAAAAAAAAACCTACCAAATTTTAATTTTTTCAAAAATCATAAACCATAAACCATAGTATTTAAATGTGATTATTTAACCATAAACTGATATCCACCAACACTCCTAAATTATATACTAACAAGTATATATGTAAATGTAACAAAGAAACAACAAGATAAAGAACAACAACAATAAATCAAAATAAATAACATAAAAAGACTTTAAAATTTTAAAAACATAAATTTTATTTAAGAGGATCTTTAGATCAAAGCTTATCATCGTTATTTTTTACCATTATATGTCGTGCTGGATTGATATAGTTTCAAAGTCGCGGAGTTGAAAAACTAGACAAAAGAAGATAATAAAAGAGAAAATAGCTTAGATATAAAATCAGAAAAAATAAAATATATAAATAAAATTTAAAAATACCATTATACGGTTCAATAAAGAGTACTTTTGTTTAATAGATGAGTTAAAAAAAAATATTTTAAATCAGAAAAATATATAATGGTTCCGGACTAAGTTAAAACAATCACATTTTTCATTATTATGTCTTTAAAATAAGTTTATATTTAGGAAATCTTTATTTAAAAAGGTATTTATCAAAAAATTATATGTAGTCACGCATAATAACATTTATTTATATTGTTTTGAAAATTAAACTTAATATTTTTAAATAAAAGTGAAATATATTGAAGTTTGTAAAGTGAAAAATTCATTAGTACTATTTTGAACATTAAATTCTAGAAGAAACTACTGCTTTGGTAATGTTGATGAGGTTAGGGCTGTCAAACGGATATTTTGGATACGAATCTGTTTATATCTGAATCCGAATCCGAATATCTGAATTCATACTAATTTTTTTAACTAATTGTATTATTGGTTGAGCTACTTTTATAGGCACCTTAGTAGAAACTCATAGTCCCATTTTAGGTGTGGGATAATGCTAAGAAAAATATACTTATTTTGAAAAGTTACCATGTCTTTTATAGAAAGTTTGGTAGCAATTGTTTTCCACATTTTAGATGTACAATAGAAACTCTATACAAATAATACACTTGGGACCATCAAAATTTATTAATTGACAGAGTTATTAATTAATCGATAAATTAATAATGAATAATTAATATTTTACTAATTTATAGTAAAATATTTAGTTTACAAACACCTTTGAAGCTTTCACTTAATTATTGTACAATATACAATGCATGTATATCAAATGAAGGGTTCAATTTGAAAGAAACCTTCAATCTTCCACATTATTATGCTTCTTGTGTTCAATGTATCACTTTATGGACATTAAAAATATTTTCTATATAAATACAAGATCAAAATAGGTTAACAAAAACAAATCATACACACAACATGGCTTCCCATCTTAAAGGTGTGAAAAAAACAACAATGACAGACGAGATTCGAAGAGCATTATGCAAGCACAACAAGGATAATCCAAGTCTCACTCAAAAGCAATTGCAAGAATGGATTCATATTAACTATGGTTTGTACGTGAGTCAAGAGACAGTATCGAATACAATTTAGTGGTCTTTAGAGCATCTCTCACTTGCTCGCGAAAGAGGCGATGTTAAGCGACACAAACCGGCAAAATTTCATGACCTGGAAAAATCTCTCTATGAATGGATTCTTCAATATCAAGAACATGTGAATATGACAAGTGAACTAATCATCGAGAAGGCGATAAATCTCATGAAAGATATGAGAAAATTAGAGACGAGATTCAACACCAGAAGTTCTTATCATGCTAAGGAAAATTAGAGACGAGATTCAATGGGAAATTGATTTCAACAAAAAACAAAAGACAATTGAGTCATTTTTTAAGCAACCTTCATAAGCATTCATGTAATATGTTATATATAAGGAATTATTAATTATATTTTATATGGGGTCTAAAGAAATTATCAAAAATGCATTATCTTATAATTTTAGCGAATATTAATTTACCATCTTATCCCTGAGTCGGGATCGGCTTAGAGATTTTATTAAATAATCGAGTATTAATTTATCGAGTTTCTACTGTACTTCTTACGAAAAGCCACCATGTGTTTTATAAAAAACTTGGTAACAACTCTTTTTCCAACTTTAGATGTGGGATAAGATATAATTTTTAAAGAAGCAACCCTGCATATTTATGGCCAACTTTGTTAGTAATTTTTTTTCTTTTTATAATGTCGGGTAGCTAAATAAAATTCTTAAATAAAAAAAATTATATATATTTATTTATAAAATTTCGGATATCGGATATTTTGAATACAGATATGACTATATCCATATCCGCTATTTTCGGATACGAATATTATCCGTTTTCTTTCGAATACGGATATTATCTGTTTTCTTTGGATTCGATATTAAATATTTTGGTCGGATATCGGTGTTTCAGATTTTTTTGACAGCCCCAGATGAGGTGAATCTATATTAGATAAAAATCTATTTACTAGTTAAATAGCCAAGACATCCTCTAACTACAGTTTGACTTAAGAAAATCATTATATATTGTACCCAAATTTAAGAGAGAAAATTAAATTTAATTTCAAATAAGAGAAATTGGGAGGGAAAATGCAGGAAAAAATGAAGAAGGTAAAGAAGAAGAAAAAAATATAATGTTTAATAAAAATATACAATTTGATAAAGGATTTAGTTGAATTTGGTCTTAAATAATTATAAGCAGCCAAAAATTATGGAATCATTTTTAATTTTTATACTTTTACCATTTTTCTATTTGACTAAGTAGAATTTTTTATCTTTTAGTGGATTTTGGGTATACTTAGTCTAGAAATAAAAAATAAAAAAATTTATCCCCCAAACTTTTATACAAAAAATTTTGCAAAATTTCAAAAAACTTAAAAACCTTTTAAAACATAAAAAAACTCGAACCTCCAAAAACCTCAAAAATCTTCAAAAACATCCAAACAATTTTCGGATGGATATTGAGGAGAAGAACCTTGGTAAGGAGTATGAAAATCCAAATAAGGTAGTGTTTCTAACCCATTCGTTAAAAAAATTTATTTTTGAAGTTCAACCCAATTTGGAAAGAACTGAGTCCATGTTCCCCCGTCGGTTGAGACCCTCTACCCCAGCGGGGGAACGTCTTGATCCTTTTATATCTAAGACTAATCCCCGTCGGTTCAATCTGCATATAACCGACACTTGAATCTAGGTTCACCTAGTCCGATGGTTGTTGGAGAGCATATGTTTTGAAAATGTTTGATTTTTTTGGAATATCTCTCTCGCGGGGATCTATTTTCATCCGCCAGTTGGGTAATTATCAGCCGTCGAGGGGAAACTTCCCCAGTCGTTGAGAATTGGTCAACCATTGGTACGCAACGTGTCAACCAGTGGGCGTCGTGGAAAACAAATTTTTGACATAATTTATGCTTGATGAATGTGTGAGGAGGAGGAGCTAATTGATTCGTGCATGGTAAAAGAGGAGATAATGGCAGACCCTTGCTCTATTGATTATAGTTATTTGTTCGACACGAAATCTCACTACACGTAAGAAGAATTGATTGATTAGGTTAAACTAACCGCGATAGACAACGGTTTTGTGGTTATGTTACGTCGTCGCAATAGACTTTCTCGAAAAACTTCGATAATCATTTTTGTGTGCGAGAGATATAGAAATTACACAAAGTTGGTTGATCTGAAGGATCTTAAGAGGAAATCTATCAGGTTTAAAAAAATGTGGATGCCCTTTCACCCTTGAAGGAAATAAAGCAGATGGTGATTTATGGGGCTTAAAGGTCGCATGCGGCGTTCACAATCATGATACTACATCATTCAAAGAAAGTCATTCGTATTTGTGATGACTGAACAAAAAAAAGATGAATTATTAGTTCCATGAAAATGGGATCTCGTCCTCGTGACGTTCTCGGAGGATTGAAAACAATGAACCCTAAGAATTCGTCATCCATGTGCACCATGTACAACGCTCAACTTAAAAACGAGAAGATCGAGAAATGCAGTCGGTCGCAATTCTAATACATGTTGGGTGAACTTATGAGGTTAATAATTACGAATTCCATAGACCGTACGAAGACGTAAGCAATATCATAGATGAGCTTTTCTTGGCACACCTGGTTAGTTTGGATTGGTTATGGACGTTTCCAAATGTTATTGAAATGGATAACACGTACAAGGTATTTAAATACGAGATGCCATTGTATGAGGTTGTTGGAGCCACTTGTCGTATAGAGACTTATCGTTTGTGAAGGCACTTGAGGAAGTGTTCCCCAATGCGACCCACATGTTGTGTTGATGGCACTTGTAACGATTCTCTCTCGTTGCAAGATATACCAAAAAATAACAAATTGTAGCCTTAAGGTAACCAATTTAACTCTTTTTGTTTAAATACTCGGTCATTGTAACATCTATAAGATTTGTCGTGGTTAAAAGTAGCATGTTTTGTAGTTTATGATGTCATTAATTTAAAAACATTAAGACATTCACTTTTTAATTGGTGGTTCACATTAATTTAAGACATTACGCATTAATTTAATATATTACATAATTAGAAATAAAGTTGCAAACAATGAAAATAGATAGTAATAGATAGAGTTGACACAGTACACTCAATTTCATGGTGATAGATAGTTTCTATCATGTTCGAAGCGTTTCTTGAAAGGATATTCCTCATCATAACGATGTTGGCTATCGCGTCCGCTTTCTCTTGTTGTTCATCATTATATATTCCAACATCTCTTTCGTAATAGTACTTTGAAATTCCATACTGAATACATCGCGGGTTTCACATTGGTATTTGTAAGGTCGTCACTCCATTGGTATAGTCGGTACGATGTTAAGATAAGTTAGCATGTCGGCCACTTTTTCACATCTGCATGGTCGGGGAATCATACAACCCGGACACCATGCCTCCCTACCATGCATGAAGTACATTTTGTATAAAATAACATCGACAAAGCCATGAGTCTCCTCCGACATTGTGCCTTTCACAATCTCAAAAGCTTTTTAGGAGGTATGCATGTTCGCGCACATTCCAATTTGAATCACCCATTCGTTTTGTTTCAAAGTATAATTCTCTAACATGGTTTTACTATTTATAGATGGGTATTCGGTGGGAATTCTCTAAAACATTATCCATAATCAAATAACGTCTAGGTTGGTTACCTAGTTTTGGTGAGAATTTTCGAAACATTATTTAACAACTTTCACCCTGCGTGTTTAATATTTTTTATCAGCGGGTGGAAAATTCCCCACCAGTTGAGAATTTTCCAACCAGCGGGGATAGAGACCATATCCTAATAGGATATATAACTCATCCCTTGAATATTCACCCGGTACGGTGAATATTTTTCAGTCGGCGGTTAACAAACTCCTCCCCCTGGCGAATACTTTCAACTGGCGGGTGAGAAATTCCCCACCGGTGGAGAATTTTTCAATCGGCCAGTCTCCACCTACCGGATCGCGAATTCAGCATGGTATTGAACAATCTTACCTTTCCCAACGATTGAAAAATTCTCCACCGATGGAAGTAGTCAACCGGCGGCTAAGAAATTTTCACACTGTAGGTGGGAGACCAGATTGCCTGTAAACTTTTGACTCATGTTTTGAATTTTCGAAAGTTGAATAATTCTCAACCGGCGGGTGGAAATATCTGCACCGGTTGGTAGTTTTTCAACCGTCGGGGAGATCAATGTTTTAAAAAAGTAAATTAAATCTAATAAGTCTTAACCCTCCACAAGGAGTTCACGAAACTTACAAGTCTAACAAACATCACATACACACAAATAAAGCTAATGTAGATCAACATACAAACTAAAACAAACATCGAATTCAACATAAGTCGAAGGTTAAAACTTAAATAGATAAAATTTAACTGGATAATACATCCAATACAACATACATAGCGTGATTGTTATGTTGTAAAACATTCAAAATACCAAACATATTGCTAAAAAAACTAAAACAACAAACAAATATTCAACAAGCCAAGCATGATAAGAAGTCACGGACTTGTGATTTGAAGCACCCTCCTAGCAAAGGACAAACGCTCATCTGGACTACCATCGAGAGGACGAACACGATTTATCATGTTAATCACATCAACCGCGGATTACTCGTCAAGGAGACGAGTCGTGATGTTAAACCAACCATATTTCACAACATAAGTTTCATACTGAGGGGTGAATGTCATACTGCTTATTGCCAACCTCCGTGAATACATATTGATAACAAACAAGTGCTCCCTCCAATTGGTCCACTTCTTACCGTTAACATCATAGCATAGATTATCTCCTCTTGTTAGAGCAGATCTAGCATAAATGGGAGCCACCGGCTTCTATTGGACCCAACCAAACTTTCGCTTCACTCGATCCAGGTGGTATACCTCAGAAACAAACATAAGGTGAATAAAATTGCGATACAACCCTATATCCTGCTCCACAAATTCTTGCCAAACATCATTGTAGGGCTGGAAAACCACCTACATATAAAAAACACACACATAAACATGTAACATCGAATTCGTAAACAAACACACTTACATATATCTCTTTTTGAGCCGCGAGGAGGTCATGGTAGTATGGCTTCTCACAAACATTAGTACCGTTAAGCTTTATGGGCAACCACACTAACATCTTCGGACCGGTTGGGTTGTAACCGTTATTCAACGCAACCCGGAAGGTAGGGAAGTGGTCATACACCCAACACTTCAACAATGTCAAAATCCCAACTAAACTCTTCAATGAGTTCTTTGAAATGCCTCACAAGCTCTTGTTCAGCCACGTCAATGCGCATGTACCCTATGCAAGCTTATTAAGGTTCTCCAAGTGCTCGAGTTGAGCGAGAAAATTGCATTGGATGTTTTTTGGCTTGTGTACATCCGAGAAAGAAAATGATGTACGCACGATCGATATATTTCTTCATCTGAACCATTAGCACTGCATTCAATCCAGATACGCATCTCCCAAAAACATTTTTCTTAGCCATCGAAGGTCGGACCCACTCCCATCGTGCACCTCCATATTGTCTTGCACGGTTTCGCCTGAAACTCCCTGGCATATCGAGCGTACGTCTGATCTAGCATTTGGGTCCCGAACTGGTCGATAATTCTCCCATCAACCAGAAAGTCGACAATCACAAACACGTTGTTCAACATGATAGTCATCTCACTGAAGGAGAAATGGAAGGTGTAAGTTTCTTGGTGCCCCTTTTAATGAAGACCTTGTTCGACTACGAGTTCGAATTCAATCTTAGTAAGTGGCACATAAGAGTTCAAAACGGAGTACCTTCCAAGAGAGCCTTGACCTTTTGTTTTTTGTTCAAGTCCCATTGACCTAGTATGTCGTATTTAGAATGAACCGTAATGCCGGACCAGACTGAAACAAAGAAAAACATATCAATCTACCATAAAATAAATTAGTTAAAGTAATAAACTAATTATTTAAATTTTAAATTAAATAACTTACCTCGCTGACAAAATTGATGTAGGCCTTGTAGTGTATATAGTTAGAAAACATAATAATATTATTATGTGACAGGAAGATGTCCTTGCAGCCTTCCAAATCGCTTGAACGTACTTGGCTACGCACGGGTTGCTCGGGGACATCCGCCTCTTCCTCCTCCTCGGGGTCCCTAAGGGCAGGGGTCTTTCGTGGAAGTGATGGCAGTAAAGTACGCTCCCTCACTTTAACAAAAAAAAATTGTCGTACAGATCATTCAGTATGCTCCGTACGCTCTTTACGGTTGGCATGATCTCCCATCGGGACACTACCGCTACCGCTATATTTTCTCGTTGTACGGACTTTTTCTCGTTCACGTCTTGCTCCTTTACGCCCTTTCTCTTTCTCCGGCCTGGATACTTGCCGCCTGCGATATAGAAAAAATGTTAGGTTTTGTAACCAATTAGATCCCCGCTGGGTGAGCATGGACAGCCCCGGCGGGGAACATGTGAAACTTGCAAGAAAACAACATGCTCCCCGATAGGGCTACCCATACTCACCTGGTGGGAAACAAGAACAATATGAAAAAAAAATTAGGTTCCCCGCTGGTAGACAAGTTCTCACCCGGGGGGCACCAAGAACACTTGTGCGAAAAACCCCAATTCCAACACAAATTCAAACTAAAAACTCTAGTCTAACACAAATCCAATCATCTAACATCAACATATGAATTCAAACACCTAAATAAACATATATTTACCTACTATAACACCCTAAATATCTTAAATTTACAAAAACCATTAAAACGTAAATATAACAAAAAACGAAGGAAAATAGATTATCACTTCTTTTTCTTGCCCATTTGTTGTTGTTTATTGGATTAGAGTACTCCTAAGTTTACGAAGAACACTTTTTTGTAAGCTAAATTTTTGGTTTTGTGATTTTGAAATTTGGAATTTTAGTGAGAGAGAGAGGGGGAAGAATATAGGGAAGAATATAGAGTTTGGGGCTGTTTAGTTTTGTGGATGGTTAGAATTTACGGTTAGAACTTAGTAAATCCGTCGGGAATATTTTGGGTACAAAATTGGGGATGGTTATAATTTACAATGAGGCTGCTTAAAAATGGTTCTAGTTATCATTTTGGGACCAAATTTAACCTGAGCTCTGAATAAAAAGAACATGTATTTTAAATATTAAAAAAACTGACTAATATTTAATAATTAGAAAAGTTATCAATTTTTTTAAGAATAACGATAATAAAAATAGTAAATAAAAAATACCTTTGGTTCTAAACAATTATTAATATTTACTCATAATTAAATTTAGTTTTAAAAGTCAATTGAGAAGTGAAAGATTTTATTACTACCACTTTCTCAATTGAATGAATAAAATTTAATATTATACAATATATGTCACCTGATTTTATCGTGCTATTTTTAAGTTATTTTTCTATTTGAAATTACTACAAAAATCCAAAATAATTATAATAAAAAAATACATATAATTTAACTAATATTTTTAAATAAATTTAAAATTACAAAAAGAGGAAAAAGAACTATTGTTGTGTTTTAATAATAAAACATAATGTAAATCGGTAGAAAAAACACAAATAAAAAAATTAAAACATAAATGACACAAATAAAAATCATGTAAAAAATATGGTACTTAAGCTTGTTTAAATTAGTAGATCTTTAAATTTGGCATGCAACAAATCTGTTGAAGTGATAATCTTGGTTTTCTCATTGTTAAGAGCTTGACCAGAGATTTCTTGATAGATTAGCCTTATTTGTTTTCCCCAAATTATGAATAAGCTCAATAGCTATTAGGATATTGTGTTGACTAGATCTAACTTTAACATAGGCACCATGCACTTCAGAAATAATCTTAGGGAGAATGTTAGTAAGTCTATTGTTTAAAATCTTAGACACGATTCTATTTTAAAAGTGCATAAACTAATGGGCATGAACTCATACCAATTTGATGGATTGTAGGATTTTAGAGTCAGGCAGATGCATGTAGACATTATTCCTTTGGGAAGTTTCTGACCCAGAATAAAAGAGGCTATAGCTTTACAAAGGTCTTGATTGATGATGTTCCAGCAAGAAAGAAAGAAGCAACGGTTGATTTCGTCCACTTCTGCAGCGCTTGAAGGTTTGAAGCTTTGAATTGTGCTGTGAACTTCTTCTTTAGTTGGAGCTTTAAGGAGTAAGTCATTTTCTGCATCATTAGTAAGTTTAGGGATTACACTAAATATATTGTTATAAAGATAAGAATGTTCATCCTCAGTATTAAGATAAGAGGGAGAAGAAACAATATTTTTGAAGTGAGTTTCTGGAGAGGACCATACCAGATTTTTATCCATAATCCAATTATTATTCACTTTAATGCTAGAAATCTTGCTTTTCCTCCTTTTTTTATTGATAAAATTAGTGTACACCTTAGTATTACGATCCACGTCCTTCATCCAGCTAGAGTAGCACTTTTGCAACCAATATTCTTCTTCCATACTTAGGGCTACGAGATGATCAACAATAGACTTATTTAAGTTGCTTTTGTCAATGATACTATTAGAAACTTGATAACTAGCTTCACATATAAAACAGCTTTTTTAGTAGTCTTGACCTTGTCAAAATTATTGCCAACCTTATTTATGATCCAATCTTTAAGAGCCTTCTTTAATATTTTTATTTTATTCCAAAAACAAAAACATAGGGTATCGAATCATATCTCTACTCCAGTTACCTTCCACCATTTTGATAAAGTTGTTGTCTAGAACCCACATATTCAGGAATTTGAAGCTGCTATTCATATTAGATATTTCCTTAGAAAACATTATACACATTGGCGTGTGATCAGAGCAAGTACGAGTTAAGTGATCCACCTTAGTATTAGAGAAAAATCAAACCAGACCTGATTGTATAAAACCCAATCAAGATGCTTCTATTTAGTTTTATTAGTTCACGTAAACTTAAAACTTGTATATACTCAGCGTCATCCAAATGACAGTCCATAATCATATCATTGAACTCATCGGAACTTTGATTGCAATAGGAGATGCAGCCTAACTGATCAGAAAGAGAGTTAACTGATTTGAAGTCCCCTAACGCTAAAGCAATGAGTCTGAGAGTATCACAAAGGGCCAATCTGTTTCTTCTTTGGCATTTGACATACACAGTAGTAGCATTGATGGACTTATTAAAAATCACCTGCTTTATTTTATTGTGTATACACTCATCATGATCAATCAGAACATTGATCAATAATTTTTCCTTCAAAACAACCACAGCTTATTACAATTGTTAGCGCTAAATTTTTTCAAAAACCTAGACTAGATGCAATAAGATCCGATCTAGATTTGTTGATAAAAGGCTCATGAATAATACGGAGGAGAATTTTTTTTTTCTGACAATATACTTAAGCCTTCGAATATATGTTTTATTACAAAGGACACGAATATTCCAATTCATTATTTTAATCATCTACCTAAATCTGAGAGTGGCGAATGTGACTGGTTGAGTACATTGGAAAATGGGAAGATTGCAAAAGAAACCTAAATCAATAAATATACCGAAGAATCTCTTGATAGTATAAGGTCGAAAAAGATGAGGGTGAACTACTTTTAGATGAGATTTCCTTAAAGCGCTTGCTCATATTATTGAGCTTATTTCAATCTTGTACGACATGTCCTCTAATTTCATTATTCCTACCTTTTCCTCAATTTTCTACCCTAGTTTTGCCGAATTGATTTTTTGTTTTAGCTCAGGTGTTGCCTTTTTTCTGGCTTGCATCATGTTTCGACCGCTGTTTTTTATTGGATTTCATCAGCACATTCAAAAATAAACATGATTGAGAGTTATCTCTGGTCTTGAAGCTCTGGAGAAGATGACCTTTCAGCTTCATAGATTTTTTTCTCTTATTCTCGAAAAAAAATCCTTTAATTTCGCACAAAGCGGGTAAATTTGCGATATATCTTTTACCGGAATTATTTGCATACGCATTTCTTCAACCGATTGTTCGATATTACAAGTGCAAAATTTGTTGAATCCTCTACTTATAAGTTCATGTTCCACTTTTCTCGTACACATACCTCTTTCTTGGGCTCTTGTTTATAAAAAAACGAACTTGGGAATCTTTGTGGTGATGCGGTTGCGATTAATGTATCGAATGACTTTATGTGATTTTACTTGGAATTTATATGAGGTATTCTTCGGATTGTGCTCGGGCACGTGTTCGCTTTTCGATGAAGATGTTTAGTGGAATCGGCGAATTTTTTCAGTTTGTTATTCCTTCAGCTGCAATGCTTTGGTACAACATAATTGGACTTTTTCATATCTTAAATATTGTTTGTGTTGACTATAACAGTTTAGAATGGTGTTCATACGAGCTTTTAATCCTTTTTTCCGGTCTTTTAGCAAATTCAGCACTTGAAACTTCAGTTCTAGCTGTTTGGTAGGTTTTCAATCCCTCTTTAAAATTGATATATGTAGCAAAATTCTTGAATTAAGTGGTCTCAAATTATATACACATTTGAATTTTAAATATATATTTATAGTTTGATATAATTCCTAACTTATACTCTTTATTTATTGATCAACCTCCAAACAAAGTAAAAAATTATTTTCATTTACTAAAAATAATGAGCATAAAAATCAACAATTTTAGCCCTCTTCAATAAAAAATTAGCGTCTCTTCAATTGAAATCAACATATGGATCTCAATTTTTTTCTTCCTTAATCAAAAATCAAAAGAAAATTCAGTTTAGTTTTTTAATTAGTTACATAATTAATATGTTGCTCTTCTTGATATATAGTTTGTTGTTCTTTTTTAGTATTGGGTTTGTTCTTCTATTATTAGATTTGTTATTCTCCCATTTTCTCTTCTTTGATCTTTTTGAACATTGTGTTTGGTATACTTATTTTAGTTGAATTTGTTTCTACACTATTTTTGTCATACCCTAAATTTTAGTCATGGATCCGCCACTCCTCATGTTGTGTACAAATATACTTCTTAAAGACAATGAAGAGGTATAATATAGTTTAAACTTTAGTTCTGGATCTGCAACTGCTCATGTTTTATATAAATATACTTCTTAAAGACCATGAACCTCATAATACATTATAAACTCTTATGGAAAGTAGTCTACGTGGTCGGATATTTTAACTCGACATAATCAATTTTTTATCAGTAACCCACATAGTCGTGTCGAGTATAAATAGATATGAGTAGATTTATAATCTATGTAGAGTAAGAATATTTTTTTATGGATTATTATGATCCTCTGCCGATCTAGGATGCGTGTGTTAGATGAAAACGATATATTATCCTCAATAGGTCAGATAGGTAGTTAACGGTGCAAAAAGTACTTTATCATGATAATGTCCCATGATTTTAATGTATGCCCATCCATATTAATAGTAATTATCGAAGACAGGGAAGGCTCAATCATTCAATTAGTTGAATATCCATATTCGAATTTCATTTTCTTAGCAGTCCTTCCTCGTAGTGTGTTGAATGTTGGAATGTATATCTTCTCTTTGAATGACAAAAAAAACTTAATTCTTTATTTTTGGTTAGGGAAAGTCCTTTTTAAAATCGATTAAGTGATCAAATTATTTGTTTATGAAAAATGGCGCATAAAATGGGTGCAGATGTTAGGATAAACACTTTGGACAGTCAAGAGCCGTTGATGTAGCAATCAACGATTTATGGATGTATGTTCATGTCATTCATTATTGTGTTATGGTATTGGCGTGTAAAATCAGCTAACAAACGCGATGATGACAATCTACTCACAAAACGCGTTATATTTTCGCAGGAGAATATATAAGATTTAAATCAAAACATAAACCACCATTATTATTCAAGATAAAACAATATGTTGCACATCACCGTATAAATATATAACCAACACTTTAGAGGAAATCATATATTTACTAAAAACATTTGAGCATCACCGCCCCCAACTTTAGTTATCAACCTAAGTAATTATTTCTCATCAAACTCCAAGAAATTGATGGTTTGTCGAGAAAAATAATTACTATATGCACCAAGACTCCAATGGATTGACCCATATTTATGCTACAAGAGGACAATCTGGCGCCGATCAGACCAACTAAATGTATCTCTATTGATGAGTCATTCGCTCATGTGGAAGTGATACATGTATCCGCCGTTCGTTTTATAATCATTACCTTAATAACAGGGTTTTTGGTGTTACAAATAAGGAACGTAGATATTTATCACACCGTTCATCTGGTGCAAATAAATTCAATCTCATACCAACACTTTTGTAGACTTCCCGACAAAGTGAAAGTCGGTGAAATATCAAATTAGAATGCGGAATAGGTCACATCTTCTCGAAATGATGCACAATGTTCTGTTACTCATGACAATGAAAGTGAAATCGTATTCAATGTGGTAGCTCGTTTTGTCGTACCGCAGGCTCCTAAGAATAAAGTCAAGGCATGTTATCCAAAAAACATTAATAACCATAAAAACATATTTTAATTTATGTCGCTGGTACCACCGTACAAGGGCTATCTCGGTATCAAACTACATCCAATATTTTTTATTCGCATGTAAATCTTGTTAGTGTATGACTTATTTTATGCGGTGTAGAGATATTTTTATTATCACCGCAGTAATTAGTTTTGCAGCGTGAGAAAACACGGTAGGTATAATGGCTTGAGTAATTCTCTTTGGGCCGACAACCGATCTAGTATTTTTTTTACTTTCCAAATGTTCATGGGGTCGCATGGTTGCACACAA
Source organism: Limnanthes douglasii subsp. nivea (assembly GCA_036936605.1). NCBI lineage: Eukaryota > Viridiplantae > Streptophyta > Magnoliopsida > Brassicales > Limnanthaceae > Limnanthes > Limnanthes douglasii. The sequence continues at coordinate 77,784,836 of JAUPFV010000003.1, read as the reverse complement.
ACTCTACTAACATTTCTTTATCCATCAAACTGGAATTCTTATTTGAGGGCCTAACTCCTAGTGAAATGATTATATTTGTTATGATACTTACAATAGAAGTTAGGATTCGGTTGATCTGTCTCCCTTAAACTGTAAGAAAAGGTTTACATAGCTGAACAAAATTCTTACCTCTATCACAGACAACTAACACATTATGAAGTATTTTTGTGTAAGCTCTTTTATCGTTATTTGGTGCCAAATTTGGCTTATAAGCATTGAGTTGGAGATCCTACATATGGCTGTCTCTCTTATTCTATGGGTACTGTAGCCTCATATTATCGTTTCTGCTTGTCTATACTACTAGGATATTGAAATGTTGTGTAGTACCATTAGTAACTGTTTGAGGACTTAGCATGTATACCGATACAATACTTTTATATCTTGATATGTGATTCTACTTGTAATAAGATATGTTTGAAAACTAGTACCTTCTTTTTCATCAACTTTTCTGAAGAAAATGCATGGTCTCAACTCTTTTAAAATGCCGACAATGCTACCACCTTGTTGCATTCTTTCAAACGACTCAATGTGTTCACAAAATGGCAGGTTGACTCATGCAAACTCTCTCATTACACGATTTTACAATTCTCATTGTAGTCTTAAGGGTGTGGATAGACCCTAAAATATTGTTTTAACTAATTTACCATATTTCTTTTTAAAATAAATTGATAAAATACGACAGAGTAGGAGATTGATCAATGTAATCATTTTGTTCTCCTAAACCATCATACTTGTCTGTTTTTTACAGATTAATCTTTCTAAGAAATCTCAAAATAAAAAATATGAGGTGACGATGACGACTTTGAATCGACCAACCGAGGATGCATGACCCACCTCATAATATTATGCCAATATCTTCAATATTGAAAGAGACCGGTTAAATAATGATTTTTTGGTTCAGGGGAAGATTTTGAATAATGGTTTCCTTGTTGGGAGAGAATTATTTGGGTAAAGCTTTCTTTGTTAAGATTAGCGGTCAAATAATAATTTTGTTGTTGAGGGGTATGATTGAGTAATAAGTTACAGGTTTAGGAAGCAACGACCTAATAACAGTTTCCCTGTTTAAAGGAGTTGAACTATATGATAATAATTTATTGGCCATTATATAGACCACCTTTGGACTGGTTCATAAATGTTGGTTGGGATGGATAGTCTCTAAAATATTGTTTTATAGCGAGAAAATATTGTTCGAAGATACAACCTATTTTTCTTGGGTCGTGAACTACATCTATTACGATACACTATAAGGGTGTGTCTTGTTCGTTGATTGGACAACTAATACGCTTTCTCAATTGCCCGAGACAATACTCGATCAATCTGAGGGAAGTGTAGGCTCTTATCCGGTTTGATTAATAAGGATGCAGGCCCCATCGAGGCTAAAATCACCTTTAGCTATTGCACGTTTGATCTGACGGATTGTTGTTCCCTACCATATCGTTTAACTATTGATTGAGACAATGATTTAACTAAGGAATGATTTTATTACTTCATTAGCTTATTCATCCTAGTGTCTAATTTGCCACCTGCGTCTGTGGGCCAAGATAAACTTTTCTAGTGGAGGAAAATGGGAGATTAGTTATATGTGCTTACGAGGAAGTGACTTAAAAAGTGAAGTATATTTTCCTTTATCGGTTGCAATTGGTGTTCTACGTACGTATCATATTTAACGTTGATCTTCAAACGTGTATATGAGGGAGTAACAACGGCTTGTTTTTAAGATCGCATACCCTTATTTGGAGGTATGTTACTAACATTAAATATACATTCCTCGTATGTTTCATTTGTCCGCACTTGATCATGTTGGCCATACACGGATGTTAGGTGTAGTTTAGAAGTAACATATAAACATATATAATATGGATGGACTGCATTAGTCAAAGATGGATCACCTAAAGACATGTATCGATATTAAATATTAGATTCTCTCCAGATAGAGCGATGGATGGAAGTTAAGTGCAAAGAAGTTTGCTGGAACCTAAGGGCAAGCTTGGCCAAATACAAACTGGTTATTTTCTACTAGGATGAAGACTAGAGCTGAATAAGTAAAAATTGAGCATAATATATGTTATCGCTGGCCTAATCTGATGGAATGTTATTGATTCCTTGATCTGGAGTTGTTTTCCTTACGTGGGTCGATGCTTCAAATATTTTTGGATTAAAGTTCTTAATTGAACTTGTTATTTTCAATTATTAAGATTTCTTATTTAATTTAAACTTTCTATTAATTTGATTTCCTAATAATTATATTTTCTTTTAATTGGGATTTTATTTAATTATGTTTCTTATTAATTTAGATTTCTTATTTATTAGGTTTTCTCTTTAAATTATGGAATTAGTACAGTCGGATGATGAAGAATTAAGGCTTTCCCTAAGTTTATAAATAGAAGACACATAAATATAAGGTTTTATTACTCAAATTGTTTATTCTTTTAAGTGAGAGAAAGCTTTGGTCTTCTAAATAGAGAAGATATATCAAAGATAAGCACTAAAAAGAAAGTTTTGTGAATCATGTTATCTTTTTAAACTGTGAGAGTTGTAACATAAAGTAGTTGGACCATTTATTTATAAAAAAACTTTAAGTAACCTTCTTGTCTAATAAAAGAGATGTTTGTCACCCATGGATTGTAAGGTTATTTCCATAATTTGAACCATGTTAAATATTGTCTTGTATGTTTTGTTTTTTTATATATGGTTTCTTTTATTTTATTATTTTCATCGAACATGAAGTTCTTCATCTTTGGACGATTGATTTCCCTACAAATGACAAGATAAAAGTATCACAACATAAGAAAAAATAGATCAATCAATCAACAATTTGAAAGCTTAAGATACAAATCTCCAATATAAACCAAAAACCACGAACAATGATTTTCACGAAGCTTAGCCTATAAATATTCAACGGATTGAATGACTTTAACCTAGAAATATTTAAGGTTAACACTTATCTAGTACATAAGATATTGGTTTTTGATATCGACAAATAATTTACACATATTAATGTCATTATAATATCTAAAGCTCATAATGCCCTCATATTGATGTTGAGAGATAAAATGTTACATGAGGTATCTGGATAGCCTACGACGTTGGGAATATGGAATTGACTCGATGAATATAGAAAGAATTTCTTGGCAAACATATTGTATCTCAAGAAACAGCTTTGCACGTTTTATATGGCTAGTAACACATAAATGTGAATGAACCTACACAGTTATAACAGAGTCGTGTTTGAATTGAATATATTTGGTGTAAAGATGGAGGAAGATGATCAAACAAAAGTTATTTTAATGTCTCAGCCAAAGTATTATGTAAACTTTGTAGACATCATGCTTTATGGCAAAGACTCTCTTATGATGACCAAATTCAGAAATGATGGAATGGTGTCTGTGAGTACGTTGATGTATTAAAGACTTCATATTCTTGGAAGTACCAAAATAAATGTATGATGGATTCGGTTGTATTATTCTACATGACTTCCAATTATTATTTGTTTTAAAACCTTAAAATTATTTATGTTGGAAGGTTCATCATTGGCACTTATGAATCTTATGATGTCAAAGAGATTGAAACTGTTTGGGTCAAGTTATATATAGTACTTGAGAGAGCGATTAAATGTAAGGTATGTAATCGAAGTTAAACTTAACCTTGTTTTTATTGGGATGTTAGATGATGAAGGGTTTACCTATATGGTTAAATAATAGCATACTAAGGGTCTTGAAAGGTTCTCTTGCTGTCATGAAAGCTTATAGGATTAATGATGTGATTGTTCTTGAGGGCTCTAGAGTGGTAGGGGAATGTCGAGTATGGTGAAGGATTTTTCCATGTTGTGGCATATTTTGTTGAGGTATTGAAGTGAGAATAGACTTAGTGATCTAAGAAAACAGGGGATATAATATACAATTTATAAACTTAAATTTGGTGAAAGCTGTGTATTGGTTAAGATCAAGAGGGTGAAGTTTCTGCCCAACATCCAGACAACCAATAGAGTGCTTGATTACCTGGTATTTAGGGTCTAACACGGGAAGCTAACATATATGGTGCAAGGTATTTTATGTCACTGATACATAATTATTCCGAAAAAGTGAGGCTTATACTTTTGAAGACCAAAAACGAATACTTTGTATCCTTTGTGAGCTGAAATATAATAGTAAAAAATCTAATTGGAAAAGTGCTGAAGAAGCTTTGGACTAATAATGGCTTTGAATATATGAATAATATGTTCACTAGCTATTTTGTAAATCTTGGCATTGCTATACATTAAATCGTGAGTGAGACTTCCCAATGGAATGGGTTTGCTAAAAGAATGAACCAAATCTTGCTAGAAAGCGTTAGGTGTATGCTTCATACATTTACAATGGCTTATATGAAGAAGTTGTGACAAAAATTGTATCTATCATCAACATGACTCAATTTATAGTGCTGGAGTTTCTTTATCTTTAAAAGTTTTGGATTATAGTGAAATCTAAGTTGAAACATTTGAAAGTGTTTGGATGTGATGCCTAACATGTGAAGCAAGATAATAATCAACTGATAGTAGTTAAATGTTTGTTCTCCGGGTATTCGCAAAGATTAAAAAGGTATATGTTAGGTTCTTTGAACCTGGACGTCGGAAGGTTTTAAGAAGAAGAGACGTGGTTCTCAATGAGGAAGAAATTCCATTAAAGAAAGTGATGAAGACTCAACTTAGTACTGTAGAGAAGAGATGTGAAGTTGATGAGAGGTCTGATCTAGAGAGTGAAGCTTCTAATGCGTATGATTTTGGACTTGGTTCAGCTTTGACTCGTACATAGGACTTTCAACCATTTTATGGGTCCAAAGATTTCCAAGGTTATGGTATTCCATGTCATTCAGGTGATCATACATGAGAGAAACATAATCTTGATCGTTATCAATTAGTGATGGATAAAGTACGAAGACTAAGAAAACAATCGCAGCCAGTGCAGTTGGTTATAATTTATCTATTGAAATGAAGGGAGATGTTCTTAACCCAAAAGATATCATAATACTATCAATATCAGTGATAGATAAAAGTGGTTTACGACCATAAAGGAAAAACTAAAAGCTTTCAAGAAGATGAACACTTGGATTCTTGTGACTCAATCGAAGGGTCAGAAGCTTGTTGTGAGTAAAAACATACATATCAAACTGCACTTCATCCTTAATATGGTGGAGAAGGAGCAAGTAAATGTGGCTAATATTGTTAGCAAAGAACATATTTTGGATGCTCTAACCAAAGTATTATTGATTTCAAAATTCACAGACTATATAAAACTTGTGCAAGTCTCGGATATAGGTGAGTTGTCCTTTAAATAGTAGATCATTGGATGCAACAGGTGCTTGAGTTACTATGAGCCTAGGTGAAGAACTATTAGGTGTAGCCTAAAAGTAACTCGTAAACAGATGTAATGCCAAAGGACTACATGAGCCAAAGATTGATCAACCAAAGACATGTATAGGTAGCAACTGTTGGATATCTCAAGCCAGAGTGGAGGCCAAAATTTAAGTGTAAAGATGTTTATTGGAACCTAAAGGAAATCTTGGCTGAAGACATGCTGGTTGTTTTCCAAATACCCGAAAACCAGAATCGAATGGGTAGATACTGAGTCGAATGCATATTGTCGATGACCCTATTAGAAGGCATGTTATCGGTGCCTTGATATGAAGCTGTCTGCTGATTACTACATGAGATAATGCAGACAGATATACGATAACCATATTCCCAACAACTGGTATCAGAGTTCCGAATCCACACGAAGAACCGTACGGATGAAATTCTCGGAAATCAAACACGATAAACGAACAACAATGTTCAAGGTGAGTGATTTATTCAATAAATCAATAGTATGACCTAGTTTGGAGTAAGTTTTTGTATTCACACATATAGTGGTTATTATGTGTGAACTAGCTCTGAACCAAAAATTATTTTGGACGAAATATCTCAAAACATAAATAATTTTTAACTTTTTTTTTACAAAAGTTAAGGTTCTAATTATAATCATTAAATTTAATTGTATTATTTTACTAATTATCAGACTTTGAATATATTTTTATAACAAAATCATCTTTTTGGTATATCTGCTTAATTTAGCCTTTTCAAAATATACATTAAATTTTACATGAATATAATTAGATTTGGTGTGAAAATTATCGGCTAAAATATAATTTAGCCCTTCGCATATATATTATATACTTTTGAGGTCATCCACTCCTTATGCAGAAAAGCAAAATTATGAAATTTTTTTATCTTTTGTTTGACAAATTACTAAATTGAAGATATGATTTCAATTCGAATCTACACCAACGGCAACATACGTCAAATATACCATTGGTTTAAAATATTATCGGAATAGACTCATTCTTATTTATATATAACAAACATATATGTAACGAAATTTAAATAGAACCGAATATGTAATTTGTAATTTATGTAAGTTAATGGTACAAATAAAGAAAAACTAATAAATTATGTATTAGAGAAATTACATAATAAGTGGATGGGGTATAATACAAATTAGTGTATATATTTTTTTGAATAAAAAGAGTATTGATGTTATTAAGATTAACTCATCTTAAAACACAACGACTCATCTTTATATATATACACATCTGGTTTATTTTGGTCACGCAGTTTTTCAACCAAAAGAGGAAGAAAAAAAAAGCCATGCCTATTTCTTTCTTCAACAAATCTAAACCATTTTCTTTCTTAGTAACTATCAGTGTTTTTGTTTCGATCTATGTTCTTCCATTTTCATGTTCTTTGGAGTTTCAACGGATCAAACATGTTCCGAAATCGCATGCTTCTCTCAGCTTTTTGGCTGTTGGAGACTGGGGAAGAGGTGGAAACTATAACCAAACCCAAGTTGCTCATCAGGTACCTTCTTTTTTATAAATTTAAAGACATATTAGTCACAGATATTTAAAGATATTTTATTTATAACTTTTGATTTTGTTTTAGAAGTATCTTTTAATGAAAAAAATTGATTTTATTTAGTTGAATTAGTTAAAATATCTTCCAATGATAGATTTGATATTGTATTTTTAAAAATATTTTATTTTATTTTTAAATTTTGGTTTTCTTACAAAAAGTTTTAAGAATGAAACGAATAAAATTGATAAAAGAAAAATAAGACTGCTAATAGAAATTTTTAGCTAGAAAGTTAAAAAGACATGAAAGTATATTAGGAATTTAAAAAGATATTATCGATGCACGTCACGCACTTTTTTTTTTCCTTAGTAACAGCTTTTCAAATTCTCAGTAAATGTAATTTAACATATATTTTTTTAACAATGCGATGAACCTATTTATTATAAACGTGCACAATATTTTTATTAAAATTTGATATGTTTGTTTCATTTTTAAAAATAGTGAGAAGCTGTTCATTCAGATTTGAACATAGCACTTCTAAAAAACCTGTTTTATGATACAGCTTGGAGTCACCCGAAGCGCTATCTATATTAGAGGAAATAAGTATAAAAATCCAGAAAAACGTCTCTAATTGATAATATATTATATTTTTGATATTTTTGTAGATGGGAAACATTGGACAGAAGTTAAATATTGATTTTGTTATATCAACTGGAGATAACTTTTATAATAAAGGACTAAAGAATGTTCATGATCCTGCATTTCGTGACTCCTTTTCAAAAATCTATACATCACCTAGCTTGCAAAAGCCATGGTACGCTGGTAAGAATAATCATAATAATTTAAATTCCATATCATCTATTACAATAACTATCCTAAATATTCTTGACTGATAAAATTCAATGATTTCGGTTTTAAAGTTTTAGGGAATCATGATTACATGGGTAATGTTTCGGCACAGCTGAGTCCTGTCCTTAAGAAACTGGATCGAAGATGGAATTGCCATAGATCTTTTATCCTCGACACTGGTACATATTTTGCAAGCAAATCTAATGATAAGCGCCTTTGTTCATCTTTTTTCGTAACTTAAATATAAATTTCGTGTGTTCAGGAATTGTTGATATTTTCTTTGTGGATACAAATCCAATGGTGGATAGTTATTTTAGTGATAAAGGTCGTGTTTATGACTGGACCGGTGTGTTACCTCGTCCACAGTATATCTCTCGAGTTCTCTCGGTAATTTTACTTCTTCATTTTTCAAGTGAAAATTTTATATCCAATCTTCATATTATCAATGATTTTTGTCTGATCTAGCCCTGATCCTGATTGGTTCCAACTATATAGGAGCTTGATATGTCACTGAAAAAATCAGTAGCAAAGTGGAAACTAGTGGTTGGTCACCATCCAATCAAAAGTGCTGGATATCATGGCAGTACCAAGGAACTCGAAACTCATCTCTTACCCATCCTTCTCAAGAATAATGTTGCTCTCTATATAAATGGCCATGACCATTGTTTGGAACATATAAGCAGCCCCAAAGGGTAAGATTTGCACAAACAAATATATATATTTGATAAGATCTTTCAAATTTGTTTTGTTTTGTTTTGATATAAGAAATTTCGGTTTGGCTGCAGAGAAATTCAGTTTTTAACAAGTGGTGGTGGGTCGAAAGCATGGAAAGGTGATTCTAAACGGTGGAAGCGATCGGAAACAAAAATGTATTATGATGGACAAGGCTTCATGTCTCTACAACTATCTTCAACTGATCTGCGTCTTGCATTCTACGATGTTTTTGGTCATGTTTTGCACCAATGGAACACAGCTAAAAAATCGCATCACTCCATCTAGACATGGAAAACAATAGCTAAAATATAAATTTTACTAATGGTTTGTCATGCGATCCCTTTGTGATTGTTGTGCGAGTATTGTATTGCATTAGATTTGGAAATAAAGATGTATTTAATGATGGATTTGGTTTACATTATATGTTTGAAGTTTTTCTTCCATGAAAACTTTATATGCAATGTTCATGAAAAAAGTTAGACATGTCAGTTTAACTATGCGATTACATGTTGAAACAAGTTTTAGTATATATAAGACGTTGAGACCTCAACCGAAATACTTCTACTACTTTTTCCAAACAAATTTGATTTTGGTAGAGTATTCAACAAAATTATATATACTACCATTTTGTTCGATTTTAAACTGAATAGTTCTAGCCATGATATTCACCAAATATGGTTGTGCTCGGGATTTCAACTAGTTATTAAGAATCCAAAACCTATTACGAAAATAATAAATTATAAGGAACCTGAATGATCATATGTCTAAATATGCGAAAATATGGTTGCCGATTTTTCCGGCGACATCAATACGTTAAAAGAGATTCAATCTTTACAATAGGGACTTTTCCCAGGTGATAGCTCGAAGGAGTAGCTAGTCAAACCTTAGATGGAAGCATCAACAGATATTCTAAAGGCAAACGATTTAGAGAAGAATGAGAACCGTAAAAAAACAATATTTTCTTTTTATTTATCTCTCTATTTCTACCCTTATAACTCTTGGATAATTATTAGAAAAGAATAGAGATTTCCGTCGTCGTGTAATATACACGTTTCTTTTATATTTTATTTGAAATCATATTAAATTAATATAATAAATTGTAAAAAAATATAAATTTTTATTTGAGAATCACCTAAAAATAAATTAAGTAAAATAACTTACGGGATAGGTATTCATTTAGTATTTTGTTTTTTTTTTTTTTGTTCCTTAACGATTTGAGAAACTTGCAGAACCAAGTTAGAAAATAAAAAATTTGGTTTTTCCGTACACATAGAAAGCAACAAATTTTATATTTAGGGTTGCCGATGATAAAAATTTTAAACCTAGCCCCTTATTTATAGTTTTTACAATGTGACATTGTAATGCACATCTTGTTATATTTCTTTGTGTCCGTGGACCATAATCCGATAAATTTATAATTCACTTTATTCACTGATTTATTAGTTTATGCTTAATATTGCGATTTACACCATCTTCGTCACAGTCCCCAAATTCAACCTGGTTAACACACTTGAGCTCATAACACGTTTTTCCTCGTAGGTCTAATTTTATTAATTAAATAATTAACTCGATTACTTTTAATTTGGACTTCTTTAAGTCAATGACCGAATATGTTTATTTAGCATGTCGGTCCAAATTATTGTCACCCCATAAATATATTCCAACAATCTCCCACTTGGACCGTCACATGCTACTCGAGAATACATATTCAACTCTAATGGGATCCATGTATTAATTGGCAATGGGTAAACGGTACAACCTGTACATAGCTGATAACAATAAAGGATTAAAGACCTATTGCTCGTAATGTGAACAATTGGATGCAACATTAATCACATTGCATTATCAATCAATTACTTGGGTAAATTATGGAGTTCGATATGGATTGTAATCGGATATATGTACTCTTAAATGATTCCTACCTTTGGAGATCAATAAATATTTTAAACATATATATATATATATATATATATATATATATATATATATATATATATAGCAATAAATCTTAATGTGCACAATATTGCTAAATATAACATCAGACCCAATTAAAAACTCTCTCACTCAAACTCACCATCCTCTAAATCAATTACACATATACTAATGGTGTGTCTCTGGAAAACCTTAGGCAAACCCGCCTTTGTGAGGATCTGCCGAAACTTAAGTTAGAATACCCAATGATCTCTAGTTTATCTAGACTTCCCATATGTCATGATGTGCCTCTTTGTTCCTTGCATATATTGAAATACTCTTTTAATTGGCTTCTAATGATCCATACATAGGTTACTTAACATATCTGCCAAACATATTCACAGCAAATGCAATATTTGGCTGAGTACAAACTTAAGCATAAATTAAACTCCCAAATACTGATGCATAAGGAATCGTTTTTGTTTCCTCAATCTCAATTTTTGTCTTAGGATATTGACTCAGACTAAGTCTGTCACCCTTTGCTATAGGGGTACTTAAGGGTTTGCAATCTGCCAATTCGTACCGAAAACTGGATTAACTGCAGTATGTAAAGCCACTTGATTATAAAAATAATAATGATGCTGGTTTATCCAAGTCGACATTCAAATATTTAAGTATGTGTCTCAACCAAGTTAATTCAAAATAAGTATGCGGCAGACAATCGTGAAATATTAGTTTGTTTCTTTTATTTCCATGATATGAATGATGAGCCGAGAAAAACATAGTAACCACAAACAACCCGTCTTGACATAAAACATCTACATCAATCTGAATCACAAAGTGTACTAAGTGTCATATTGTTTTATGATGAAAAAAAACCCTAACCATTTGATTTCTTGATGTAATGGAGGATTCTTAAAGTTTCTCTCTAGTGTGGCTTCATAGGTGCTCTCATAAATTGGCTCAGTGTATGCACTGAATACACAATTTTAGGCTTGGTCGTTGTCAAATATATTAAATTACCAACCAGTTTCTCATATTTAGTCGAATCATGAAGTAACTCATCGTCTTCATCAGTTAATTTCAAATTATGTTCCATTGGGAATTTTTTGAGTTCTAATCTTGACAATCTTATGTCTTATAAGATATCTAATGCAAACTTTCTTTGAGACATAAATATTCATATCTTAGCTCGAGAAACAATACCTATAAAATATTTTAACTCGTCGAGATCTTTAATATGAAAATGTTGGAGTAAATTATTCGTCAGCAATTTGATTTCATGTAGGTCATTTCCAGTCAATATAATATTATTAACTATGAGAATAACAGTCAACTTATTACCTTGATATTTAGTAAAAAGTGAGTAATCCGCTTTCGGTTGTATGTAACTTGCAGTTTTGATGATAATTGAAAAAGTTGAGAACCAATTTCACGATGTTTGTTTTAAACCATAGATAGATTTACGAAGCAGACATACCAAATTCTCCCCTTGTCGGTGGAGACTATGTGATGGATATATATATATACCTCCTCATCTATATTTCTATAATAAAGGCATTATATACATCAAGTTGATGAATATACCAATTTATAGAAGTTGTAACAGTCAATAAACATCGAAGAATAGTGACTTTAGCAGTTGGAGAAAAGGTCTCCTTATAGTCAATACATTCATCCTGAGTGTAGCCCTTTGCCACCAAACGGGATTTATATCGATTAATGGTTCTGTCAGAGTTATATTTGGTATTATAACCCCAACGAAATCTGATAGGTTTGTGTCTCAAAGGAAGGGTAACCAACTGCCAAGTGTTTTTATATTTTATACCTCAAGTTCATTGGACATGGCTCGGCGCCACAGTGGATCACGATTAGCATTTTCAAAAGATGAAGGCTTTGTTTGTGTTGATAGAAAATCTAAGAAAGCACGATGGTTATGGGGAAACATAAAATAAAAGTATGATAGGAGAAGGGATACATTGTAGATTGACGAGAACTTGATTAGGTTAAAGGTTGATTGATCTTGGTACACATGTCCTAGTTTTGGTGTAATACAAGTTGATGTATGTGGCGGGTAACAACAAATTGAGATATCATTGGGCACTGGAGTAGACGGATGTGTGGTTGGGGTGGTGATGAAGCAGAAGATGTTCATAGAACGGGAGGTGATGACGGAGTTAGGAATGAGGGTGATTAACTTATATTTGATTCTTGGAACATATTAGAGGTAAAGGTTAAAGGTCTGAGATTAATGGGATTGGATGGAGAAAAAAGTGATAAAGTCTGAGGTTATGAGTTATAAGATGTGCGATTTTGAAATGGAACGGATGAGGGGTTGGGTGATTGATTGAAATATGATGAGGATAATTGGTTCGACAAAGGCAAGGTCGAGACATGATGGAAGGGAAATATATTTTCCTTAACGTGGACATCATGGCTTATGAAAACTTTATATGTATGTAATTCAATAATTTTGTAGCTTTTTTTCCACGTGGAGACCCCAAAAAAACACAAAAGGATGCATGAGGATCAAATTTATGTTTGGGATGAACATTTGTTACATAGCATGCATAACCAAAACCGTGCAAGTGCGTGAGTGATGGAGACTGATTATATAATACCTCAAATGGGGATTTATTTGATAGTAAAGGATTTGGAATATGTTTGATTAAATAAACGGCTGTTAAGACACAATTCCTCCAAAATTTCAAGTTGTGCATTTGATTAAAACATGAGAGAATGAACAACGTATAAAATAGATCAATATTTTCGTTCGACTACTCGTTTTGTTGTGGGGTGTAAACATAAGAGTTTTGAAGTTCAATGCATTTATTTTGAAAAAAAAAGTACGAATATGAAGGAATTCACTACCATTATCCACTCTTATTGTTTGAACATCTGCTTGAAATTGGGTTTTGACGAATTGCAAAAAATTAGTTAATAAATATTGTTTTTCTGATTTATGGTGCATAAGAAAGGTCCATGTGCATCGAGTAAAATCGTCAAAAATTGTGAGGAAATAACATGAACCAGTATGAACGAATTTTGTGAGGACCCCAAACATCAAAATGTAATAAGGAGAAAGGAAATTTAGTATTTATTGAGCTTTTAGGAAAAGGTAAACATGTTTGGTTTACTTGTGAGAAAATTGTAAAATTATTTCCTAACTCTTTGTAAATACCTGGAAGCAAATGTGAAATTAAGTTAAAACAAGACAATAATGAATGGCCTAGACGTAAGTTTCATAGGTCAGATGACTGCGACACTAGACAAATAGCCTATTTATTTGGAAGTATATAATATAAACCACAATATTGTCTACCGGAGCAAGTCATCTTCCCTGAAACCAAGTCTTGCAAATACAATATTCAGAGAATAAAACGATGCAGGAATTATGATCTTTAGTGAGTTTACTACCTGAAATTAAATTTAAATGAAAAGTTGGTACGCACAAGACATTTGTAAGGGTTAATTTTGAATTAACACTAGTTGTGCCCGTGTGAGTGATTTGTGGTGTTGCACCATTTGGTAAACTAACATGAGTAACAATAGAAGGCTTGGGATTATTTAAGGTTAATATGTGAGATACAATATGATATGTGGTGCCAATATCTAAAATCCAAAAACTTGTACTACTAGAAGAAACAGACACAATAGTAGATGGAATCAAACCTGCAACATTCGCATAGGCATCAATATTACCAGAATTATTGTGATTTAGTGCACTGATTGCATGGGCTAATTGTTGTATTTGTTTGGTAGTGAACCCCTGAACAAAGCTAGCAGTATTGGAACCCGATAAGTTATGAGATTGCTTCGCATTCCCCAAAGGTTGATTGCCACGAACTGAAGATTGTGGTCCTCATAATTGTCCCGGCTTGTTAGTAATTCTATTTTTCAATCGACATCTACTTTTTACGTGACCCCTCTTATCGCAACAAGTACAATGAAATTTGAGAGTTTGAATTCATATATAGTATGTTCATATCTGTTACGGTGGTGCCATATAGAGAAGTTTTCAATTGGCTCAGATTTTACATGTCGTTGTTTCTCTTCTTGGATTGTCAAATAATATATTTGACGGACATTGGGCAGAGGTGACATCATCAATACGTTGGACCTCACCGCCTTGTAAGATTCATGCAAACCCATCAAAAATTTCATAAGACGATCTCCCTCTCTCTGTTCGAGATGTGCTTGTCATTGATTGCAGGTCAGTGGAGAGCAATATGTCTCGAGCTCATCCTAGAATGCCTTGATCCTGATAAAATGTGTAGCTAGTGTCCTTGTGCCTCGTGATATGGTGGCTGGTGTGGTTTATTTTACGTTGAGGGTAATTCTGTCAAGTGTTTTGGAAAACGTTTTGGAGTATTAAATGTTTGGGTGTTTTGTAGTGAGAGATTTGAGCTGTCTTGTTGTATTAAATGATCATTACCCCCATTAATGATAGTAGTTGGGGTTTTTATACCCTTAATTATGGACCCATGGGCTTTCAGGTCAAATCATGAAACTAGGTCAAATTTAAAGACCCATTTACTTGATAAGCTCATTAGCATCTAGCAGCCGTTTTTACCTAGATTGGTGCTCCCACTAAACCTAAAAAGTAACCTCTGCATTTAATATTTCCCACGTCAGTGTCGTCTTCAATCATTGCTCGAATCTCTTCGTCTTCTCCTAGGTATCAGTTTCTTTTTTCCCACTAATATATAAACCATTTTCTTTTACTGTTTCATTATATTCATCACTCTACAATTTTTTTACAGAGCTTTCACCCTTTCTTTCAAAATTGTTCTTGATTAGTTTTATGTTCACGGCTAGAAACGCTCTAGTAAAAGGCGGTTGGTTGATCTGTCCGAATTAAAGAAGGCAAAGAAAGTTGAACGAGAGAGGCGCATTGTTGTTAGGCTCCTAGTCTCCCCAAGCGACAGGTCTAAGAAACCATCTCAAAAAGCTGATCAAGGATCATCTTCTACTAGAAATCCAACATCCAAACGGTTGTTTAAACCCAGTCTTTCTCCAATCCCATCAGGCTCCTCTGTTCAGGAGTCCCAACCTTCTACTATCCAAGAAAAAGCTGCATCGAGCGTTAGAAAACCCTCCACCGTCATAGCCATGGGATCTGATATTGAAAAATCCCCAGAGAAATTGAATTCGCACCTGACAGAAGCCTCAGGGAAAACTGGGGATGCTGCCTCTGATAGGAAAGGGAAAGGCAAAGTGAAGGTTGGAGTGGCTCATCTGGATCTTCTGGAGTGCTTGGAGGGCAAGGTAGGACCTTGATTCCAGAAGGTCAACATGAAGTATTTATTGTCCATGCAGAACAACAACTACGTTTATACTCATACTGTCGAGCTGGGCCGAATCCGGACTAAGTGGGGGATCCCAGAATCAGTGAAGGTGAGGATATCAGTCACACCGGAGACTCCGATGGACTGAAAACTCAATGAAATTGTCATCTACACCGAGATGTTCAGCTGGGGGCTTAGAGTCCCCTTAGACCCAGAGATTGTCAGGTATTTTCACCTGATTAAACTTTTCTCAAGCCAGTTAAGTCTAAACGCTTGGTAATCCCTTCTTTCCTGCATAATGGCATCGAGGCTGTCCGGTATTCCTCTCCCTATAGAGAAATTCGTCGTTGTGGCAAGCATGTGCAAAAATCATCACATCCCTTTTGATCACCACAACATGGGAGACAATTTCAAAGTGGTAAATGATTTGTTAGAGTCAGACAAGAACTGGATTACTCAGTTCTTATTCATCAGTGGGTCATGGGAGAATGGGAGAAAAATCAAAGCCAAGGTTAACCCTAGCATTCTGACTAGTAGGTGGAAGAGTACAAGTAAGTTCTTCAATCTTGTTTTTGATTTTCTCCTTTTCACTTCTACAAATATTCCACTTTTGAATTATTCATTTCTTCCTTTTTAGTATTACCGAAGGAGTACACCGATTATTTGGAGGAGGGGCACACTACATGTGCCAATTTTAATGTATGGGCTGTAGAACATTGGGGGAACACTTTCCACAACTGTTTTACTTCTGGGAATTTGGTGAGATCTCATCTGTGGAATACCACAGGCCGGAGAGATCTCTCATGGGAAGAATTGACTACACCACCTCCCTCATCTGTCATCCTCAAATGAACAGAGGAAAGAGATGACAAACTGGCCTTGCCCTCTACAGCCAAAGCTCCTAGCAAGATGAAGGGAAAGGGAAAGAAATAGAAGGCTGCAGCAAAGGCAGTTCGGGTTGTTGCAGAAGAAATTGGTCCAGAGAAACAAGGAGGGGAAAACCAAGGAGGAATCGATGCCTTCTTGCTCCAAGTAGTTGAAGCTAAAACTTTCAAGGAGGCGAGAGAAAGACCAAATCACCAAAGCCTCCGAAGAAGGACCATAAACGGGGAGCCAATAGCGATGAAACGGTCGCCAAGAAGAAGAAGGTAACCTTAGGGGAAGAAATAATCCTTCGCCTTTTCTGAGCCTCTACCTCCTGCAGAACCAACTGATCCCTCCTTAGTAGAGAAGATTCCCACCGGACTGCAATCCAAAGAAGTTACCGGAGGAGAGATTGATGGAGTAGATATAAGTTCCTTTCAAGACATTGATCTTTATTTCAATGATTCTGAGAAAGATGACTTCGATGGCCCCTACCGTCCTTCAAGGTCTTCAAATATGGTGACTTACAATGGCAAGTCCTATACTGTCTCCGGCGAGAACGATGTGGTGGCTCATTCTCTTCTGGGTCATATTCAACCAGTACTTAACTTGGAAAGGCAAGTGAAAAATCAGTCCACCCTCATCAACACCCTCAATGCTGACAAGGAGACTCTGTCATCTAACCTCTTCAATGCTAACCAGAGCATTGAGGCACTGAAAAAGGAGTTTTAAGAGTTGAAGAAGGACAAGGAAGATCTGTCAACCAAGCTGGCCACTTTGGAGAAAGCTAACGCAGAGCTCCAAACTAAATGCTCCGGTTTGGAGAAATATCTCTCCACTTTAAAGGAAGTTGTGAAGACCAAAGATGGTGCTATCCAGACCCTGTCCAGTGAAAAAACTTCCCTTGAAGAGGTTGTGTCCAAGGAAACCAAGGAGAAAAAAGACTTTGAGAAGGAGCAGGAACAGAGAATTCAGGCCAGTATTGACAAGTACACCAACGGGGTGATAGATTTATTGGAGAAAAGGTATACTGAAGTGAAGTCTGACATGGTACTGCTCTTTCATGAGAAGTTTCCGAAGAGGATGCTCGGTCCCTTGTGAGAATATGTGGAGTATGATGACATCCCGTTCCATACACTGGCAGATGGTGATAAAAAGAACTACTCTAGTGGAATCGATTCTACCACCGATGAGGAAGAAGGAACCGAGGAGAGTTCAAGCGTTGAACTCAAAGGCACTAAGAAAGGAGATGACGTAGGAACATCCGAAGGGAATAAGCCTTGAGGTTTTTAACTATCTTTTTTGTTTTTCTTTATTTTGTAAACTATTAAAGTCCTTGGATGGTCAAGGTATTTTTGTAATTGTATCTGGTTTGAGTCCGGTTAAGCCCAACACTTAAAGTCCTTGGATGGCCAAGGCATATTCTGTGTTCTAATATCATTATCTGGTTTTTACCGTGACAGGCTTATCTTACTCAATTTTTTCTCTGTTTCACACTTGCTTTCAACTTTAATGGCTAATGTTTAAAGAGCCTTCCTTACTTTACAAATATTCAAGATGAGAGTGTTTAAAATCTCTGATGACATGTATTTAATGGTCATCATTCAACCAGATTAATCCGATCTGTCAAAGATCCTTAGTATTAAATCGAAGACTTGAAATAAATTGTAATCAAATCACACCGAATATTTTAAGAAGGCATCATATTTCATTGAAAAAACCAGACATCTCATTAAAACCTCCCCGCACCACCAGGGTAGGAAAGAGTATGCCCCTAATATTTACATCGACTTTAAACAATTAAATATTTACACAAATTTCATTCCAGATATAACCGGAGGTATTCAATATTCCATGGGTGCTTTAGGATTCTTCCATCTTTGTCTTGAAGCCTATATGTCCCAGGCTTAAGTTTTTCGGAGACCTCATAAGGGCCTTCCCAGTTCGGAGCTAGTTTGCCAAACTGCTTTTCTTTAGTATGCAAGAAAACCTATCTTAATAATTTATCCCCTGATTGAAAATCCTTTATCTTGATTTTGGAAGCAAATCTGCTTCTCATCAAGCCTTGGTAATGGGTGGTTCTAAGATGAGCCTTAACTCTTTTTTCTTCTATTAAGTCCAACTGACTTCTAATTGCCAATTCATTGGCATGTACGAAATAATTGTGGACTCTGTATGAAGGTAGATTTGCCTCTATATGAGTAATTTCATACATCTCATACACCAAGGCAAAAGGAGATTCTTGTGTAGCAGGTCCAAGAGTATTCTGGTACACCCACAATACTTCTTGCAAATAGCTTGGCCACTTCC
The DNA here is from genome assembly GCA_036936605.1 of Limnanthes douglasii subsp. nivea. Taxonomy (NCBI): domain Eukaryota; kingdom Viridiplantae; phylum Streptophyta; class Magnoliopsida; order Brassicales; family Limnanthaceae; genus Limnanthes; species Limnanthes douglasii. The sequence continues at coordinate 77,765,996 of JAUPFV010000003.1, read as the reverse complement.
ATGCAGCCCCTTCTAAATTCTTTTTCAGACCGGACTGAATGGTCATGTTTGCCACTTCAACCTAACCATTTGCTTGTGGGTGGAAATGAGAAGAGAAGCAATGCTGAATGCCCCTGGAGGCACAAAAATTCTCCATATCATTGTTATCAAATTGTGGCCCATTATCTGTGGTTATCTTTTGTTGAACCCCAAATCTACAACAAATGTTAGACAACATAAATTTTATAACAGCTTTCGAAGTAGTTCCTGCCAAGGGGGCTGCTTCTATCCACTTTGAGAAATAATCAATGGCTAAAATAATAGTCCTGCACCCTCTGGACGCCATTAGTAGAGGCCCAACTAAATCCATTCCCCAACGAGCAAAAGGAATTGGCTTAGAAATTGACTCCATAGGAACAGCTTGGATATGAATTTCGTTACCATATCTTTGGCATGGGTAACATTTCTTTACCAATTCCTTAACATCCGCCATAATGGAAGGCCAATAGTATCCGGCCAACAAAACCCTCCGGGTTAGAGCTCTATAGCCATAATGTGCTGATCCCTCTCTATCATGCACTTCGGATAAAAAAAATTTGGGACTCTTCAGCCCCCAAACAACGTAGGAGAGGTCTGTTAAACGACTTCTTATAAAGAACCTCTCTTATGATCAAGAAACCACGAGCCCTGTGTTTCATTTTCCTGGCTATAGCCTTCTCCGGAGGCAAAATTCCATCAGAGATGTATGGAAGAATAAGAAATCTCCAATCTTTGGATTAAACCACTTGTACACTTAAGCTCTCTTTCTCTTCATTTATCTGATTTGGTTGTATGGAGTCTGTCGGTGTTTTTTCCGATCTAGGAATATGCTCATAGCTGTCATTTTTAAAGTTAGTTGCTACTTCTTTAAGAATGAACAAGTATTTGATCAACTGCTCTTTTTTGTCTTCGGATTGACCTTGGGCATGGTGGATAAGAAGCTGAGAATCACTCATTAATCTAACTATTTTAGCCCCACACAGAATAGCTAACTTTAGACCAATTATAGCTGCCTCATATTCAGACTCATTGTTAGAAACCCTAAAAGCAACTCATATAGCATGGTATAACTTATCACAATACAGAGAGGTTAAACAAATCCCAGCCCCACAACCCATTATGCTTGATCCACCATCTGTCTGGGCAACCTAAGTTTTTTTAGTTTTCTCTTCTGTAGCTTGTTTAGTACTCCTGTTCGAACGAAATTCTACCAAGAAATCATCAACAGACTAAGCTTTAATTGCAGTTCGTAGGGAAAAATCAATGTCATAATCACCCAAATCTACTGACCATTTACTCATCCTGCTTGATACGTCTGATTTCTGAAGCATATTCTTCAAAGGAAAAGATGTGCGGAATGAGACTGAAAATATGGCCTCATTTTTCTGGCAGCAATTACTAGGGCTAGTGCCAGCTTCTCAAGCTTTAGGTACCTTTTTTCAGCATCCATCAGACTCTTGCTGATGTAGTACACCAGAATAGGATAATTGTCCACCTCTCTGACCAGCACTGCACTTATAGCACATTCTGACACAGCCAAGTATACATATAGTGTTTCTCCGTCAATAGGCTTAAAAGGGGTTTTGGGAGAAGACAACTGCTTCTTTATTTCATCAAACACCTGATCGCACTGTGGAGACCAGTTGAAGTCTTTAGCACCCTTCAAGGTCTGAAAAAACAGGGCACATTTGTCTGAAGACCTTGAAATAAAACGATTTAATGCAGCCAACCTTCCTGTCAACCTTTGTACTTCTTTATTATTTCGAGGAGGTTCCATTTTTAATAGGGCATCGAGCTGCTCCGGATCAGCCTGTATCCTTTTTTCACTTATTACATAACCCAAAACATTTCCGGACTGCACCCCATACACACATTTTTCTGGACTCAATTTTAAATTAACCTTTGTCAAGTTGGCAAAAGTTTCTTGAAGATCAGCTAGGTGCAACTCTTCTTCTAAGCTTTTCACCATCATATCATCGATATAAACTTCCATATTTCTCCCAATTTGATCAGCAAATGCTTTGTTCATCAACCTCTGATAAATAGCCCCCCAACATTTTTCAACCCAAAAGGAATCACCTTATAACAATGGAGGCATCTATCTGTAACAAAGGTAGTGTGTTCTTGGTCCTTCTGATTCACCTGTATCTGGTTATAACCGGAGAAGGCATCCATGAACGATAATAACTTGTTTCTAGATGTGGAGTCTACCAACTAATCTATCCGGGGGACTGGATAAAGATCTTTTGGGCAAACTCTGTTGAGGTCAGTAAAATCGATACACATACTTCATTTCCCATTCTTTTTCTTTACTAACACTGGGTTGGCTGTCCATAAAGGATATTGAGACTCCTTTATGTTCCTCATCGTGGTAAGTCGGTCAACTTCTTGAACTATTACAGCAGCTTTCTCCTTAGAAAAAACTCTTTTTTTTTGCACAACTGGTGCAACATCTCTCCGGATAGACAGCCTGTGTGATATAACGCTTGCAGTTACTCCGGTCATATCAGCATTACACCAAGCAAAAACATGATGGTGATCGGCCAAAAAGGACAACAATGTTTTCTTCAATTCTGGTGCCATCTTGGAGCCAATTTTAACACTCCTTCATTCAGCTAGAGAGTGGGTTTCAACTTCTTCAATTGGTATCAAAACACCATGGGTCTCTCTGGGGTCATCAATTTCACCCTCACTCTCAGAGGGCCCCAACAACTGCTAATCTTCATTAATGCGGACTGCCCCCAGAGTTTTAGGGGCAAGTGCAGTTGCATAACATTATCTTGTTATCTTCTAGTTGATCCAGAAAACTCCCACTTGTCCTTGAACTGCATACTTTAAACATTGATGGACTGTTGAAGCCACCACATGCATCCTAGAGATCCAAGACCTCCTAAAGATCGCATTGTAACATGTGGGGCAATCTACCACAATGAATAGCACCCTCACCATCTTCTTGAAAGGGCCTTTGCCCAACAATACCGCCTCCTCAAATTCTCCGATTACATCTGCAAAGCTTCCTGTGAAGCCCACAATGGATCTGTTCGAACGCTGAATCATTGCAGGATTCTTCATCTGTTTATAAAAACTTAAAAAGATAATATTGGCTGAGCTGCCAGTGTCAATCAGAATTCTCCTGATGTCGTTGCCCCCAATTGAAGTTCTTATCACCACAGCATCCTCACGAGGCCCAACTATATCTCTTAGATCATCTTCATCAAAAACAATGGAGGGAAAATAAATTTGGGATTGATAAGAAGACATACCTCCCTCTAACTAAGTAGCTAGAGTGTGAACATGCCTCTTCCTTGAAGAAGGAGTTGGCGCAGTTATAGTATTCCCTCTAAATATAGTAAGTGACTCAAAAAACCTTATGAGTCTAGACACTGTCTTAGTGTGTTTTGTTATAACCCCCACTTTATTCCGGGTTGGATCAGGATCCAAATACTCTGATTCGACATCAAATCTTTTAAGGATTACCATAGCCCCTTCCGGACCAGATGTCCCCGTATTGTTTGTTGGGCTAGTCTGGTGAGTATTGTCAGGGCTGTTTCCACTTCTTTTCTTGACATGAGCTCCCAGCTTCCCCCTTTCAATAAGATTCTGCACTTCTTGTTTCAAAGCAATGCAGTCTTCGGTGTTGTGGCCAATATCATGATGATATTGGCAAAAACAAGTATTACGACTTTCCCTAGGAGATTGAAGCACTGCCGGCTTCCTAAAATAACCATTCTTAGTGTTTACGAACCGGTTTATATAGTCTTTCAGTGACTAATTTGCCCTTCACCTCCTTACTTCCCACAAACTGCCTTCGGAAGGCCACCCAAAACGTATCAAAGTTTCTGATACAACCTTGTGGCAAGCTATTGTACCATTTCAAAGCACTTCCCGTAAAATATTGGGAGAAGGCTCTATAAAGAAGTTTTTCATCATCATCAAAATTCATCATAAATTTTTTAAACTGTTTCAGATGGTTGTCCGGATCTTTGTTCCTATCATACTTCTCAATTTTAGTACTGTCAAACCTCTTAGGAAGGTTTCCGGACAGTATCTTGGATGACAATGGCGATTGCCTCCAATTTCGACTACGACTAAAAATTGTGTCTTCATTAGGTGTTGCAAAAATACCTGGCTCATCATGGAAAGCAAAAGGATCCATCAGCAGCTGATCTACATCTCTGTGACTATGGTTGTGGCTGTGAGACAACCCTTTTCCCAGATTTTTCTTTAGTTTCCCATGCCTATCCCTCTTTCTTGAATATTTTTTAGCTAGCTTTTGTTTCTTCATGTACCTCACATCATCACTTCTTGATGACAAAGACTCATCAAGCTCATCCTCATTCGAAGAGCTACTGAAGGACTCAGATTCTGAGCTTTCCATCGGCTTGGACCGGTGAGACTTCTTGGAACTGACATGGGTTTTTTTTGTGCTCAAATGAGTCTTTGCTCATGGGTCGTTCTCCCTTGGGTTGTCAGTATGGTGAATTGTAGACGCTTTTGACTTTTCCTTTAAGCTCAACTCTGCCTTTCTAGTGGCCCTCAATGCTTCTATTTCAGCTTTCAACTTGTCTCACTCTTCGGTCGTGCACTCATTGTTTTCTCCCACCACCTCCACCAAAGGTAGTGGAATTGCTTACTCGTCCGGATTCATCCGAACTAGTTTTTCTCGCCGGTTTTGAATGCTAGATTCAGGCACCTCGTGCTCCCACTATGGTCGCCAATTTGGTGTGGTTTATTTTACGCTGAGGGTAATTCTGTCAAGTGTTTTGGAAAACTTTTTGGAGTATTAAATGTTTGGGTATTTTGTAGTGAGAGATTTAAGCTGCCTGGTTGTATTAAATGTTCATTACCCCCATTAATGAAAGTAGTTGGGGTTTTTATATCCTTAACTATGGACCCATAGGCTTTCGGGTGAAATCATGAAACTGAGTCAAGTTTAAAGACCCATTTACTTAATAAGATGATTAGTTTCTAGCTTAGTCAAAAGATGTTTAATTATTTTATACTTTTGTCCTATCCGGATAGTTTAGTGGGCAGTTTATGTTCGAATTTACCTTGTCCGGAAATCTCAGTAGGCAGTGGTGGATTTATCCGGACTCATCAGTGGTGATTAATTTTTTATATCTGAAACACAGCTGGGGCATTTTTTTTCATGTAATTGGTCGCGCAAGTCAACCAATACTTCACGTGCTATGTTGGTATGGATAACTCATTCAGCAGTGTCTGATTCAACAACATGAGTCAACCAAGAAATTATCATGTTATTGTATTGGTTCCATTGCTCAAACAGAAGTGGTTCATTCTCTTGTGATTGTTCATAGACGTTGTCGTCAATGAAATCGATCTTCTTTTTTCTAGTGAGAGCATGAAGACCTGCCTTGCTTCATGATTGATAATTGACACCTTTTAATTTGATAAGAACCAATATATGGTATGTTTGGTTTTAATGATGACTTTAAAAGGGATGTGGGGGATCGATAGTTTTGGTCTATGATTCGGAACACTTTGAGTTGGTCGTTTGGATCTTCGATTGGTAAGAATCGTCAGTCATGGTGATTTGTTTTGTTTGAATTTTTCTTTTTCTTTTTTTAAGAATGGTAATTGTGATAATGAAGAGAAATATGAACTTTACTTTAATACTATGTCAAAAAATGATAAAAAGTTACGTGTTTATTTCAATAAGAATAGTTCTCATTATATATATAATCATATTAGAACTATAGCTAATTATGACTATAATCAATAGAAATAATCATAATTATGACTATAATCAATACAATAATCCTAATTATGACGATAATTAGTAGATTCAATATCACTGCATTCATATCTAACAGTGCAACCATTCATCTATTTTTAGTCAATCTTATAGCTAGAACTATATATGACTATAATCAATACAGTAAATCATAATTATGAGTATAACTAATAGTCAATCTTACTAATTTCATATCTAAATTAGGGAAACCATTCATTTACTTTTATGTTTACTGTTATTTTACAATAAATAAATAAATACTTTAATTTAATTTCTAGTTTCAAAACCAAATTCTGATTTTATTTGTCAGAAAAGTGAAAAGTGAAATGTTTTATTTCAATAAAAATACTTCTTATATATACACACTAGCTAGAGCTAATTATTACTATAATCAATATAGTCAGTCCTAGTTATGATTATAATCAATACAGTCAAACCTAATTATGACTATAATTAGTAGAGTCAATCTTACTACAATAATGCCTAAATTTGTGCAATTATTCATCTACCTTTATTCTATGGTTACTTTATAATAAATAAGATAATATACTTTAATACTCCCCATCAAGTTGGAGAGTGTAAATCAAGGACTCCCAACTTGCTGCACAAAAAATCAAATTGATCTTTCCCAAGCGCTTTGGTAAATATATCTATCAATTGCATTTTTTTGGAAATATAACATGGACGAATTATCCCAGCCAGAAGCTTTTCTCAAATTATATGACAATCAATCTCAATATACTTAGTATTCTCGTGAAAAAACTGGATTAGCCGCAATAAGTAAAGCCGCTTGATTATCACAAAACAATGATGCCGGTTTATCCAAGTCGACCTTCATATCTTTAAGTATATAGCTCAACCAGGTTAATTCCAAACAAGTATTCACCCTTGCTCTATACTATGCTTCTGCAGATTATCGTGAAATGTTAGTCTGTTTCTTTGATTTCCATGATATGAGTGATGAGCCAAGAAAAACACAATAATCAGAAACAGATCGTCCATGTCATACGACATCCACCTCAATCTGAATCACAATAGGCACTGAGTGTCAGATTGTTTTCTAATGAAAAAAAAGATCTTGACCAGGTGATTTCTTGATGTAACGGAGGACTTTTAACGTTGCTTCCCAGTGTGGCTTCCTAGGTGCTCTCATAAATTGGCTTAGTGTACGCACTGAATACACAACATCAGGCCTGGATACTGTCAAATATATTAACCTGCCAACAACTCTCCGATATCTAGTCGAATCACGAAGTAGCTCACCGTCTTCATGAGTTAATTTCAAATTCTGCTCCATTGGGAATTTATCGGGTTTTACTCCTGACAATCCTGTGTCTTGTTAAATATCTAATGCATATTTTCTTTGAGACATAAAGATTACACTCTTAGATTGAGAAAATTCAATACCTAGAAAATATTTTAACTCACCGAGATCTTTAATATGAAAATGTTAGAGTAAATGATTCTTCAGCAATTTGATTTTATATAAGTCATTTCCAGACAATAGGATATCATCAACATATATGATAATAGCAGTGAACTTGCTACCTTGAGATTTAGTAAAAAATGAATAATCCGCTTTTGACTGTATGTAACCTACGATTTTGACAGTAGATGAAAAGGTAGATAACCAATTTCGATACGCTTATTTTAAACCGTAGATAGATTTGCAAAACCGACATACCAAATTCTCCCCTTGTCGGCGGAGACCAGGAGATGGAGAAATATATGCCTCCTCATCTAGATTTATATTAAGAAAGGCATTATGCACATCAAGTTGATGAATATACCAATTTCTGGAAGCTGCAACAGTTAACAAATATCAAAGAGTGGTGAGTTTAATAGTTGGAGAAAAGGTCTCCTGATAGTCAATACCTTCAACTTGTGTGTAGCCCTTTGCCACTAAATGAGCTTTATATCGCTCAATGGTTCCATCAAATTTATATTTGATCTTATAAACCCAGAGACATCCGATGGGTTTGTGTCCCTAAGGAAGGGGAACCAACTGCCAAGTGTTGTTATGTTCTAGAGCCTTAAGTTCAGTGGATATGGCTTGGCGCCAGAGTGGATCACGATTAGCATTTTCAAAAGATGAAGGCTTTGTTTGTGCTGATAGTAAAGCTAAGAGAGCGCGATGGTTAGGGGAAAAACGTAAAACAGAAGTATGAGAGGAGAAGGAATACCTTGTAGATTGACAAAAACTTGATTATGTTGAAGATTGATTGATCTCGGTAGACATGTCATAGTCTTTGTGCCATGCAGGTGGATTTATGTGGCGAGTGGAAAGACGAATCGAGATATCATTAGGCATTTGAGTATGTGTGGTTGTGGTTAATGGTGAAGCGAAAGGTGTTGGTGGAGCTGGTGGTGATGACGGAGTTAAGAGTGAGGGTGATGAACTTATAGTTGATTCTGGGAATGTAAGAGAGGTAAAGGTTAAAGGTGTGAGATTTATGGGATTTGATGGAGATGAAAGATATAAAGTTTGAGGTTCTGAGTCATAGAATGTGGGATTGGGATATGAAACTAATGAGGAGTTATGTGATTGATTGAAAGATGATGAGGATGATTGGTTCGGAAAATGAGAGGTTGAGGTATGTTGGAAGGGAAATAAATTTTCCTAAAATTGACATCACAAGTTATGAAAACTTTATGTGTATGTAAATCTAGAACTTTGTATCCTTTTTTCCATGTGGATAAACCAAAAAATCACAAATGGAGGCACGAGGATCAAATTTATGTTTAGGATGAACATTAGTTACATACATGCACAACCAAAAACACGTAAGTGAGTGAGTGATGGGGAACGATTATATAAATCCTCAAATGGAGATTTATTTGATAGTAAAGGAGTTGGAATACGGTTGATTAAAGAAACGGCTGATAAAACACAATTCCCCCAAAATTCAAGTGGTACATTTGATTGAAACATGAGAGAACGAGCAACATTTAAAATATGTCTATGTTTTCGTTCGACAACTCCGTTTTGTTGTGGGGTGTAGACACACGAGTTTTAAAGCTCAATGCCTTTGTTTTGAAAAAAAGTACGAAGATGAAGAAATTCACTACCATTATCCACTCTTATTGTTTGAACATCTGTTTGAAATTGGGTTTTGATGAAATGCACAAAATTAGTTAATAAAGATTGTGTTTCCGATTTATCGTGCATAAGAAAGGTCCACGTGCATCGAGTAAAATCATCAACAATTGTAAGAAAAAATGTGAACCAGTATTTAAAGGAACTTTATGAGGACCTCAAACATCACAATGTAATAAAGAGAAAGGAAATTTCGTATGTATTGAAATTTTAGGAAAATGTAAACGTGTTTGTTTGACTTGTGGGCAAATTGTACAATTATTTCCTAAGTCTTTGTGAATATCTGGAAGCAAATGTGAAAGTTATTTAAAATGAGACAATGATGGATGGCCTAGGTGTAAGTGCCATAGGTCAGATGACTGCGACACCAGACAGATAGACGATTTATTTAGATGCATATAGTATAGACCACTACGTTGTCTACCCGAGCCAATCATCTTCCCCGAAACCAAGTCCTGCAAAATACAATAGTCAGGAAAGAAAATGATGCAGCAATTATGATCTTTAGTGAGTTTACTAGCTGAAATTAAATTTAAATTAAAGGCTGGTACACAAAAGACATCTGTAAGGGTTGAATCTGAATTAAAACTAATTGTGCCGGTGTGAGTGATTTGTGGTGCTGCACCATTTGGTAAATTCACATTGGTAATTGGTATGGAAAATAATCACCTGAGGGTAGGCTAGTAATTTCAAGTGGAGTTTCAAGGTGGTATATGGGTGTTTAACGGTGGTGTGTGGGTGTTTAACGGTGGTGTGTGGGTGTTTCAAGGTGGAGAGATAATTAAGCAGCTTGGTAGCAGTTAATTTTCATTATTCGAAGTTAATGCTGGTGGTTGAGTATTTATAGTGTGATGTTTGGGCCCTTATGGGCTTTCGGGTCAAGTTTAATGGACTCGGGTCATGCTTAAAGACCCATGAGTTCTAAGCAGGAGGACAGGTAGCTTAGTCAGGAAGTGTTTAGGTTTTTTAGTACTTTTGTCATAGTTCGAACAGCCTTAGGCTCACATTGTTTCGAAGTGATCTGTCCGGCCCAAATGATCTGTCCGGTATTCGGAGAGAATTTACACTGACCTGTCCTTCCGGGGAGATGTCCTAGATTCGGACTCATCAGGAGCCCCTTTTTTAGGTGTTTGAGCAAGTGTCCTTGTCAAAGAACTAAAAAACTGTCCGATTACAGGAAGTGGTTCTTAATTCGGAGAGAGTTATGGGTATACCCGGACAGGTCAAACGTTACGAATTCCAAACGGTTTTTGTCAGAGTTAATGGGACACGTGTCACTCCCTAATTGGTCACTCCAGCCGTTTTTTCACCTTGAATTTCGCACCACCTTCTTTAACAAGTTACCTCTTTAATTTCCAATAATGACATCAGCGCCGCCTTTTAATCATTGCCCAACTTTTCGGATTCTCCTAGGAATCAACTCCTTTTTTTCACATTTACTATAAATTCTCATTCATTTTTCACTGTCTCACTATCTCTTTCAAATTTCACTCTGCATTTTCACCCAGAGCTTTATCTCTCTAGAACGAAAATTTCCTTGGCTGTTTTATGTTTACAGCAAGAACAGCTTTGATCAAAGGCGGTTGGCTCAATCTTTCGGAGTTGGAGAAAGCACAAAGGGTCGAGAAGGGGAAACGACTAGCAGCAGGGCTACCATCGTCGCCTGTTGAGAAACCAGCCTCCTCTGTTGCAGAATCTGATAGAGGCTCATCCTCTTCCAAAGGTACCAAGCCTAAAAAGCTCTTTCAATCCACCCTTTCTCCCATAGTATCTGGCTCTTCAGTTCAGGAGTCAATCCCTGCTGTTGAACCGGGAGTTACTGCTACAAGTGTTAGGAAAAAATCGTCTTTTATTGCCATGGGGTCTGACTCTGACCATTCCCCAGAGAAATTAGTCATCAAGAGGCCAAGCCGGTTAGTTAAAGGGTTAACCTCTAAAAACACTCCCTCGAAATCGGGGGCAAAAAATAGTGAAACTGGTCTGGGGCACCCATTAGAGCTCCTCGGGAGAGGCTGTCCGGTCCGGAGGCCAGCAGTCCAGTACCCTCCAAAGAAACTTCTGCCTCAGAAACTCAACTTGAGGTGAGAAGTCAAATTAACACGGGCAGCCAACAGTCCGGAGGCGCAGCTATGCCAAGCTTCAATCCTCCCCGGACTACTTCTACAGAAGTTCCCCCAACAATTATGGAGGAGAGAATGGAGGACTCCACTGAGGAGGTCCGATTTGAGTCCGAGTCCTCCGGACAAGCTGATACTGCTATTGTTATTGCCAAGAAGGGCAAGGAAAACTTATATCTGAGGCATCCGGACCTGCCGGAGAGCCTTGAAGGGAGAGTGGGGCCATGCTTTCATAAAGTTGAGCTCAAGTATCTCTTGGCCTTGCTGAAGACCAAGTATACGTTCATCCATACTTCAGATCTGGGTAGATTGCGCACAAAGTGGGGGATCCCTGACAACGTAAAGATAAGGATTCCCATCGATCCGGAGACCCCGATGGATTGTAAAAGGAATGAAATAGTCTTCTTTACGGAGCTATTCAAGTGGGGACTCAGGTTCCCACTGGACCCGGAGATAGTGCGCTACTTTCACTTGGTCAAGCTCTGCCCAACACAGCTAAGCCCCAATGGATGGTTCACCTTAATGTCATGTATCATGGAATCTAGGTTATCCGGGATCCCTCTTCCCATGGAAGAGTTCGCAGCAGTGGCCAACCTGTGCAAGCATCATCAGTTCCCTTTCTACCATTTCAACATGGGGAACGACCTTAAAGCTGTTGATGATCTCCTGGAATCGGAGAGTAAGTGGAGGAGCCAATTCTTGTTTGTCAGTGGCTCATGGGAAAATGGTAAGAGGATCAAGGCCGGAGAGAATCCAAGCCTTCTCAGGAGTAGATGGAGGAGTGACCGTAAGTTTTTTCACTTTAAGTTTCTGTTCGAATCTTTTTTTTTAAGTTAAGTTTGTACTAACCAATTTCTCTTTTGTTTTAACAGAGTTGCCAAAGGAGTTCGGGGACTACCTGAAGGCCGAACAGACTACATGTGGCAAAATTAACGCTTGGGCTGCAGAGAACTGGGAGAATCGGTTCCACAAGGCCTTCACTCCTGGAAACCTAGCAAGGTCTCACCTGTGGAACACCACAGGTCGAAGAGACCTAACTTGGGAGGAGTTCACCACCCAACCTGATGAAGACATCGTGCTGAGAAGGTCCCACGAACTGGATGGGACTCTCTATCTGCCTGCCCGGGCCAAAGCCCCAAGCAAAATGAAGGGCAAGAAGAAGAAAGGCAGGAAGGTGATAGGTGATACTGAGAAGGAGGCCCCAACAAACCCAGAGGGACTGGCCCAGGTTCAAATTGATGCAGCCCTTTTACAAGTGGTGGAGCAGGAGAGCGAAAAGCAGGAAGTGAACCTCCCAAAACCTCCAAGGGCTTCCAAGAGGACTCGCAAGCAAGCAAGTGAAGGTGCTGACAGGGAAGCCAAGAAGAAAAAGACTTCCCAAGGAGATGAGATTGCTCTCCGGGATCCGGAGCCCTCTTTCCCTACTGACCCAACATTGGCCGAAGAGATCCCAAGGGACTTTCAAGAAGAGATTCCAAAGGAATTCCATACAGATGAAGTTGAGGGGGGAGAGCTCAACTTGGATGAAATGGATATCACCGGTCTGGGTGGACTTGGTGAATATTTTCTTGGCCTGCCCAGAGACGAGTTCGCAGGGCCCTACATCCCTCCGAGTAGCTCCAACACGGTCAATTTTAACGGTAAGACTTTCATGGTTTCTAACGAGAAGGATATTATAGCCCATTCTCTACTTAGCAATGTACAGCCAGTACTCACTTTGGAAAGGCAAGTCCGGAGTCAAGCAGACACTATCAAAGACCTCAAGTCTGATAAGGAAAAGCTGTTCGGAGACCTCCGTACTGTCACCACCAATGCTGACTTGCTTAAGGAGGCGAATGAGAAGCTGAAGAAGAAGCAAAATGAAAGCAACACAAAAGTTTCCACCCTAGAAGAAACTATAAAAGATCTTCAGGATAAGTTGTCCGGACTGGAGAAGGACCTGACAATCTCAAGGGGAGAAACTGCAGCAAAGGAGAAGCTCATCACCAACCTGACCACTGACAAGATCGCTTTAGAAAATGCAGTGACTCGGGCTGCTGAAGAGAAGGCTGCTTTGGTGAGGGACCAAGAGGCCACAATCAAGGCCAAGATCAACGCCTACGCTAGGGAGATGATACAAAACGAGGAGCTAATGATTCAAAGGGTGAAGTCTGATATGGTTCTCCTATTTCACGAAAAATTCCCGAAGAGGCGACTGTGGAGCTTATGGCGCTATGTCGATGATGATGACCTTCCATATTATACTATGGTTGACGAGGGATATTCAAGTGAGTCCTCATCTGATAATGAAGAGGAAACCGGAGAGAGCCCAGGTGAAGAAGAGATTGATCCCAAGGGTAAAAAGATAGTCGAAGAGAAGAGCGACATCAAGGGCAAGAAAGCAGATGAGGGCGAGCCATCTTCAAAGGCTCAACCTTAACTTATAATTTATTCTGTTTATCTTTTATTCGAACTAAAGTCCTTGGAAGGCCAAGGCACTCTTTTTGTGATGGTGTCCGTATTATTCGGACAGATTTTTTGTAATGTGCCCAAACTTGTTCAAAAAGTCCTTGGAAGGCCAAGGCAATTTTAAGTTGTTGAATGAATGTTTTTATTCTGCTCAACCATCCTCTTCTTACATTATTTGTTTAAATAACTGGAGTTTAAGTAGTTTTATTGTATTGTGAGAGTATTAAGACTCTCCGGCTAGAATTTAAATAGCCCTTAGATCTTTTAGTCCGGGTAGTATGATGAGAGATAAAATTTTGAAAATACTTAGAGAATTTTGAAGAAGGCACCAAATTTTATTGAAATCTCTCCGTGCCATCGAAGAGGGGAAGGTATGCCCCCAAATATTTACATGGATGTTTAAACAAGTAAATATTTACATAGGTGTTATTCCAAGTACATTCGAAGGTGTTCAATATTCCAAGGGTGAGTTAAAACCCTGCCATCTTTGTCTTCCAACCAATAAGTCCCAGGCTTGATTCTTTCAACCACAGTATACGGACCCTCCCAGGTTGGGGCCAGCTTTCCGAAGAGCTTTTCCTTAGTGTGCAAGAAAACTTTCCTTAATACTTTATCTCCTGGTTGAAAATCTCTCCTTTTAACCTTAGAAGCAAACATGCTTCTCATCAAGCCCTGATAGTGTGCAATTCTAAGATGAGCTTTAACCCGTCTTTCTTCGATCAAATCGAGCTGATTTCTAATTGCCATCTCATTAGCATGTTCGGAGAAGTTATGAACACGAAAGGAAGAGAGTGTCTTCTCTATGGGGGCTACTGCATCCATTCCATAGACCAAGGCAAAGGGGGATTCTTGTGTTGCAGCCCCAGGTGTTGTCCGGTAGGCGCACAAGACTTCTTGTAGATAACTAGGCCACTTCCCAGCAGCCCCTTCCAAATTTTTCTTTAAACCGGACAGTATTGTTCTATTTGCCACTTCAACTTGCCCATTGGCTTGTGGGTGGAAAGGTGAAGAAAAGCAGTGTTGAATACCCCTTGAGGCACAGAAGCTTTCCATTTCTCTGTTGTCAAACTGTGGCCCATTGTCTGTTGTTATCTTCTGTGGGACACCGAATCTGCAACATATGTTGGACAGAATGAATTTTATGACAGCTTTCGAGGTTGTCCCTGCCAGGGGAGCTGCTTCTACCCACTTTGAGAAGTAGTCAATGGCCACAATTATAGTTTTACGCCCTCCGGACGCCACAGGGAGAGGCCCAACCAAGTCCAATCCCCATCGAGCAAAAGGGATGGGCTCAGAAATTGACTCCAAGGGAATGGCTGGTACATGAATTTCATTGTTGTACCTCTGGCATGGATCACACCTTCTTATCAGCTCCTTAGCATCTTTCATGATTGATGGCCAGTAGTATCCGGAGAGTAACACTCTTCTTGTTAAAGCTCTGAATCCACAATGGGCTGATCCCTCACCATCATGCAATTCGGAGAGGACCACTTGTGACTCATCATCCCCTAAGCAACGTAGGAGGGGTTTACTATAGGATTTTTTGTACAACACTTCTCTCAACATAATGAAACCACGAGCCTTGTGTTTCAACGTTCTGGGTTGTTACTTATTTGAAGGCATAATACCATCGGACAGATATTGTATGAGAGGAGACCTCCAGTCTTGAGGCCGATTTACTTGTATTTCAAAAACTTCCTCTTTTCCACCCTCACCAAGTTCAATAGAAGGGCTTTCAAGCACATGGATCCATGGGTAGGACTCCGTATATGCTATTGTTGCCAATGAATCTGCTAGCTCATTTTCTGCCCAGGGGATGTGCTCATAGACAACAGCTTTAAACTTTAATGCTTCATTTTTGAGGAGGAGTAAATATTTTACCAACTGCTCCTTTCTAGCCTCTGATAGGCCCAAGGCATGGTGGACAAGCAACTGGGAGTCACTTAGTAGCTTGACCCTTTTAGCTCCACAGATATAGGCCAACTTTAACCCAGCTATGGCTGCTTCGTACTCGGACTCATTATTAGACGCCCTGAAAGCAAAACAAATAGCTTGGTACATGCTGTCCCCGTAGGGGGAAGTGAGACATATTCCTACCCCAGATCCCATGGTACTAGATCCTCCGTCTGTTCGGACAATCCACACTTTCTTGTCTTTTGAATCAGTAGGTTGCTCTGAATCCCTATCAGAGTGGGATTCAACCAGAAAATCAGCCACAGCTTGGGCTTTTATTGCTGTCCGGGGAGCAAAGTCTATGTCGAAGTCCCCCAACTCTACTGACCACTTTGTCATTCTTCTTGAAATGTCTGCTTTTTGAAGGACATTCTTTAAAGGGAAAGATGTCCGGACGACGATAGGATGAGCCTGGAAATAGGGCCTCATTTTTCTTGCAGCTATCACCAAAGCCAATGCCAGTTTTTCGAGTTTCAAGTAACGCCTCTCAGCATCAATCAAGCTAAAAGGCATCACCTTGTAGCAATGTAGACCCCTATCAGTGACAAACGTGGTATGCTCTTGATCTTTTGGATCTACTTGGATTTGATTGTACCCGGAGAAGGCATCCATGAAGGAGAGCAGTTTGTTCCTAGAAGTAGAGTCTACCAACTGAACTATCCGGGGAACCGGATACAAATCCTTCGGGCAAGCTCTATTAAGATCTGTGAAGTCGATGCACATGCTCCATTTGCCATTTTTCTTCTTTACTAGGACAGGATTGGCAGTCCACAAAGGGTATTGAGATTCTTTAATATGCCCCATCTTTGTGAGTCTGTCAACCTCTTGTATTATGACATCGGCCTTTTCTTTTGAAAAAGCTCTTCTTTTTTGAACCACTGGTGCCACATCCCTCCGGACAGCTAGGTGATGAGATATCACCTCTGATGGAACTCCAGTAACATCAGCATTGCACCAAGAAAAAACGTGCTGATGGTCTTTCAAAAATTTCAACATCTCTCGTTTCAACATTGGTGGCATCTTGGACCCTATCTTGACACTTTTACCTTCTTCCAAACAGTGTGTTTCAACCTCTTCAACTGGGATCAACACTCTGGGGGTCTCCCTGGGGTCATCAATCTCACCCTCACCCCCAGAAAGGCCCTCAAACTGCTATTGATCATTTATTCGGACAACCCCAACCTGTCCCTGAACAGCATACTTTAAACACTGATGGACTGTTGAAGCCACTGCATGCATCCTAGAGAGCCAAGATCTCCCTAGAATAGAATTATAGCAAGTGGGACAATCCACCACGATGAAGAGTATTCTAACCATTTTCTTGAAAGGGCCCCTGCCCAATAACACTTCTTCTTCAAACTCCCCGATCACATCGGTTGAGCTGCCCGTGAAACCCACGATTGATCTGTCTGAATTCTGAATCACAGCTGGATTTTTCATTTTCTTGTAAGTGGTTAGGAAAAGGATATTGGCAGAGCTTCCAGTATCTACCAGAATTCGCCTTATCTCATTGCCCCCTATAGATGCTCCTATGACAACAGCATCCTCATGAGGGCCAGCAATATCTCTCAAATCATCCTCATCGAAGACTATGAATGGGAATGAGTTTGGTGATTGATAAGATGTCATGCCTCCTTCTAGCTGGGAAGCCAAATTATGAACATGCCTCTTTCTTGAAGAAGCAGTAGGAGCAGGCATCGTGTCCCCTCCGAATATTGTAAGTGACTCGAAGAATTTAATGAGCCCGGGGACAGACCTAGCACACTCCTCTATAGCACCCACCCTGTTTCGCGTTGGATCAGGATCCAAGTACTCAGATTCCACATCAAACCTTTCCACTATTACCATGGCCCCCTCCGGAGCAGCATTACTTGGACCAACCCGGTGAGTGTTGTCAGGCCTGTTGCCTCTTCTTCTTTTAACGTATGCACCCAACTTTCCCCTTTCAATCAAATTTTGCACCTCTTGTTTCAACGCTATGCAATCATCAGTAGTATGGCCAATATCATTGTGGTATTGGCAAAAGGAGTTGTTACGATGCTCTCTGCGAGACTGCAAGGTTGCTGGTCTCCGGTAGTGTACCTCATCTTTTGTTTTATCGAAAATGGTGGCCACGCTTTCTTTGAGTTCTGCGAACCACTCCGGTTGGACCCATGGCCCTCTTTTGTTTCTAGATTGTTGACTTTGAGCAGGAGCAGCTGGCTGAGACTGAGCTTTTGCCCTACCATGCCCCTGTCCAGTTTCTCTTGCTTTGTTCCCGGACTGGTTTTGATTTGGAGTTGGTGCCACCGGGGTGGATCTCACCTGTCTGTGTACCCTGGTCTTCTTTGTTTCATCAACGTTTATTTGCTTGCCAACTTGATTTAGCAACCCTCCCCAGGTCATGGCCTTCTTTCTGGTCACCGAATCAGCCAGGTTGCCTGGGTTCAAACCTTGCCTTAGGATGCTATTGCCACCTGTTCGAAGCAATCAGCCAACCCGTTCTTTGTGTTCACGAAACGACTTATATACTCCTTTAATGACTCATTTGGCTCCTGGGCACAATGGATTATTGTGTCTCCATTTCCCTTCAGCTCCTTACTCCCCACAAACTGCCTTCGAAAGGCCACCCAAAACGTGTCAAAATCTTTAATACAACCTTGAGGCAGGCTGTTGTACCATTTCAGAGCACTCCCCGTAAAAGATTGGGAGAATGCCCTACACAGTAGTTTATCATCATCATCAAAGTTCATCATGAAGTTCTTGAATTGCTCCAGATGATTGTCCGGATCAGTACTGCCATCGTACTTCTCCATCTTTGTACTGTCAAACCTCTTGGGGAGGTTTCCGGACAGGATTTTAGAAGACAGTGGAGACTGCCTCCAATTCCTTCAACGACTGAACACGGTATCCTCATTAGGAGTTGCAAAGATACCTGGCTCATCGTGGAAAGCAAAGGGATCCATCAACATCCGGTCCACATGCCTCCGGCTATGAGATGATCCTTTACCAATATGCTTCTTTATCTTTCCACGTCTATCCCTTTTTCTTGAATATTTTTTGATCTGCTTTTGCTTCTTCTTGGTTCGACCCTCATCACTGCTAGAGGACAAGGATTTTTCATTTCCCTCACTGTCCGAAGAGCTGTCCGAAGACTCTGAGCTTGAGTCAGAGCTCTCCACAGGCTTGGACCGGTGAGACTTTTTAGAACTAGCATGTGTCTTTTTAGTGCTCACATGAGTTTTGGAAGCCTCATGCTCTCTGGGGTTATCGGTGTGATGAACAACCGATGCCTTGGATTTTTCTTTCACGCCCATCTTGGCCTTTTCAGCCCTCAGAGCTTCTATCTCAAGTTTTAACCTGTCACGCTCTTGGACAGTATATTCATCGTTTTCTTCCACCACTTCGAGCAAAGCTGGTGGAAGCTCTGGATTATCCGGATTCATTCGGACAGAATTTCTTGGCAGGTTTTGAATGCTTGATTCAGGCACCTCTCTCCTCCCACTGTGGTCGCCAATTTGGTATGGAAAATAATCGCCTGAGGGTAGGCTAGTAATTTCAAGTGGAGTTTCAAGGTGGTATATGGGTGTTTAACGGTGGTGTGTGGGTGTTTAACGGTGGTGTGTGGGTGTTTCAATGTGGAGAGATAATTAAGCAGCTTGGTAGCAGTTAATTTTCATTATTCGAAGTTAATGCTGGTGGTTGAGTATTTATAGTGTGATGTTTGGGCCCTTATGGGCTTTCGGGTCAAGTTTAATGGACACGGGTCATGCTTAAAGACCCATGAGTTCTAAGCAGGAGGACAGGTAGCTTAGTCAGGAAGTGTTTAGGTTTTTTAGTACTTTTGTCATAGTTCGAACAGCCTTAGGCTCACATTGTTTCGAAGTGATCTGTCCGGCCCAAATGATCTGTCCGGTATTCGGAGAGAATTTACACTGACCTGTCCTTCCGGGGAGATGTCCTGGATTCGGACTCATCAGTAATAACGGAAGGCTTGGGATCAGTTAAATATGATATGTGAGAGACAATATGATCAGTGGCACCAGTATCCAAAATCCAAGAACTTGTACTACTAGAATTAACAAACACAATTGTAGATGGTATCAAACCCGCAGCATTCGCATACGCATCAACATCTGCATACGCATCAATATTAGCAGATTATTGTGATTCAGTGCACTGACTACTTGGGCTAATTATTGTATTTGTTCGGTAGTGAATCCCTGAACAATGCTAGAAGTATTGGAACCTGATAGGTTTTGAGATTATGTCACATTCGCCAAAGGTTGATTGCCACGAACTGAAGATTTTTGTGTTCAGAATTGTACCAGCTTATGATTGTTTCCATGTTTCAATCGGAATCTATCCTCTGTGTGACCCATTTTATCACAATAAGTACAATGATATATGAGAGTCCGACATTCATCTATAGTATGGCCGGATCTGTTACAGTGCTCATATATTTTCTGCTTTGAATTTCCTTTTTTTCTCGGGACTGCGGCTGCTATGGAGAAATTTTCAATTGGCTCAGAAGATACCTATCGTTGCTTCTCTTCTTGGATTATCAAAGAGTATACTTGACGAACATTGGGCAGAGGTGACATCATCAATATGTTGGACCTCACCGCCTTGTAAGATTCTTGTAAACCCATTAAATATTGCATAAGATGATCTTCCTCTCTCTGTTCAAGGTGTGCTTGACGTTGATTGCAGGTCAGTGGAGAACGATATGTCTTGAGCTCGTCCCACAATTCCTTGATCTTGGTAAAATATGCAGCTACTGTCATTGTAACTTGTGATATGGTGGCGATTGATTTTTGTATCTGAAACACGGTTGGAGCATTCTTTTGACAGAATTGGTCGCACAAGTCAACCCATACTTCACGTGATGTCTTGGCATGGATAACTCCTTCAGCGATGTCTGATTCAACAGCATGAGTCAGCCAAGAAATTATCATGTTATTTCATTGGTTCCATTGCTCGAACAGAAGAGGTTCATCCTCCTGTGATGGTTCTTTGACACTAACATCGATGAAACCGATCTTCTTTTTTGCAGTGAGGGCATGAATAACTACTTTGCTCCATGATTGATAATTGACGTAGTTTAATTTGATTGGAACCAAGACATGGCCTGGTTGGTCTGAATGATGAATGTAGAAGGAATGTGATGGATTGATAATTTTGGATTCTGATCCGAAACCCTTGGAGTTGGTGGTTTGGATCTCCGATTTGTGAGAATCATGAGCCATGGTGATTTTGTAAGAATGATTATTGTAATAATCAAGAAAAATAGGAACTTTGTTCTGATATCATGTCAGGAAAGTAAACAGTGATATGTTTTATTTCAATAAAAATACTGCTTATATATATACACAGTAGCTAGAGCTAATTATGACTCTAATCAATATAGTGAATTATAGTTATGATTATAATCACTAAAACAATTATTACTATAATTAGTAGCCTAAATTTATGCAATCATTCATCTACCTTTATTATACGATTACTTTATAATAAATAGGAAAATATATTTTAATATTATACATCCAATTTTTTTAAAAAAATTACTAAATCAAATTTAAAAAAATCATCAATATTTCTATTCCAAAAGTATAAAGTATGATACCCTTTTTACAAAGGTAAGGGAATAATCGAATATATAAGATGGTAGTTGTAAATTGATTGTACAAATGACAAAACAGAAATTATATAATAAATGGGTGGCATATTATACAAATTAATCTGTATATTTTTAATAATTTACTTTATAATATCAATCTTATTAATAAACCCAGTGCCAATGCTGCTCGGTAACATTCCCGTGCTGCTTTCTGGCTGCTTCGGACCACTCCCACGTTGTTTCCGACCGCGTACTTTAAACACTGATGGATTGTAGAAGACACCGCATGCATTCGCGATATCCATGATCGGCCGAAAATGGCATTGTGGGAAGCCGGCGCGTCTACTACCACAAATAAAACCGTAACCTCTTTCTTGAACGGACTACGGCCTAACTGGACTATGCCCTCAAATTCTCCTATAATGTCGGTTGCTGACCCTGTGAACCCTACTATGGTACGGTCGGACCGCGCGATCACTGGTGGCGTTCTAAACTTGGCGAAAGTGAATGCGAATATTATGTTGACCGAACTAACGGTATCTACCAAGATGCGCCGAACCTCTTCCCCTGCAATAGCTGCCCCGATTACGATGACATCCTCATGGGGGCCGGCTATGTCTCTCATGTCATCGTCGTCGAAGTACAGAATCGGAGATAGGACGTTTCTGGACTGAGAGTAAGTTCTGGCCTCCAACTGGGTGGTTAGGTTGACGATGTGCCTTTTCCTGGACGAATGTGTAACTCCTGCCATAGAATCTCCCCTAAAAATAGTTAGGGATTCAAAAAATTTACAAAGGCCTCGTACATTACCGACGTTCTCTTCGGCTTCTTCCTCGATAATCCCGATGATGTTGCGGTTTGCTTCGGGTCGAGGTACTCAATGGAAACATCGAAAGGATCGGTTACTTCTGAAATTGCCATGGTGGTTTCGGGTTTTGGTATTATCACGACCTCCTTCGAGGTCGTACTTTGCTGTGCCTTCTTAACGTACTCCAGGAGGTTTCCGTGCTCTATGAGCATCTGTATTTCTTTCTTCAAGGCAATGCAGTATTTAGTATCATGCCCAACGTCCTCGTGATAGCGACAATAGCGGTTATTCCTTTGCTCCCGAGGTGTTGGTATCGGGAAAGGTCTTCGGTACATTCCGCTCTTTTTGATCTTCTCGTAGATCGACGATACACACTCCGGGAGGTCTGCGAAGTATGCAGGTCGGATCCATTTGTTGGACATGGGTCGTGAAGTCGTCTGACTCGTCTGCTTTGGTTTTGGGCTTGTTAAGACCGAAGGCTTGGCCGATACAGGCGGGGTCGGGTGTATCGTGCTGACCGTTTGGACTGTCCTAGCGTAGTCTGACCGGGTGCCCTGCCTTATTACTACCGACGCTTGGACACTTTGCTGAATTTGTGCCGCTAACTCAGATGCTTCGGTCTCTTCGATCAATATCTGTTTTTCTATTTGAGCTAGAAGTGCGGCAAACGTGAATGCTTGTTTCTTCGTTACTGCTTGCTTCATTGGTCCTGGGAGCAGACCTAAGCGGATCGCAGTCAAGGCCACATTCTCTTCGCAGTGGTCTAGGTCGGTCTTCGCGTCGATGAATCGTCTGGTGTACTCTCTGAGGCTTTCCCCCAATTTCTGCCTACAATTCATAATAGTGTCTCCGTTGGCCCGGAAACTTTTACTTCTTACAAAGTGCTGCCTAAACATTGTCCAAAACATCCCGAAGTTCCGGATGCAGCCCTGCGGTAAACGGTTGTACCACTTAGATGTTCGGTCCCTGAAAGTCATGGAAAAAGCTCTACATAGGAGTTTGTCATCATTGTCGAAACTCAGCATGAAGTTTTTGAAAGCTTCCAAATGATTATCTGGGTCCTTCTTCCCATCGTACTTTTCTAGTTTAGAAATGTCAAATCGCTTCGGGAGCTGTCCCGCTAATATATCGTCGGACAATGGAGACGCCCTCCAATTGAATCCGAACCCGCACGTTCCTCCTCCAAGTCCTTCTGTCTGAACTCCGTAGAGTCCCTCATCTCTTGGGCTGATAAACTGGCTACTGGTTCGGTAACCGTGGTTCTGTCTATTCGACGGTTGCCATGGCACTGGAGGCAGTGCCGCCCGCTCTTCACGGCTGGCGGCATGTATTTCTTCCTTTTCAAAGGATACCGGGGTTTGCTTCTCGGTGCTACCCTTCTTGTATTTTGGGGAGTCCGTCCTGGGTCCTCGGAGGCGTCGGGAACGATTCTTTTGTGTGCGCTGGACCCTTTCCCGTCGCCGATACTCTCTGTCCGAGGAATCATCCGAGGTGTAGTCAACTGACATTCCGCGATGATCCTCTGGGTACCGCCGAGTCCTGGAATTTTGCCCTTCCTCGGGATGAGGCTCTCGATAATACCTAACAGGTCGGGCTTCGATGCGCGGCCCAACGTCATGGTCGGCCCCCTCACGATCCTCCAAGAGGGGTTCCTTGCATTTTCCTTCCCGGACCCTTTTCTCGTCTAGTGCCCGCTCCCTTTCTGCGTTTAGTCTGGCAATGTCTTCAAGGAGCTGCTTTCGGGTCATTATTATGGTCGACCGTTTATCCCGACCTCGGTCGTGGTGCTCCCGACCAGGCGCTTCCTCGCCCTCTGACACTGAAACGACTCGGATCACTTCTCTACTGACCCTCTCTATCACATCTTCGTTGTTCATCTCGTAAAGCGTGATTTTCAAAGAAAAAAGATTCCTTTTTGGTATTACTGTTTCCCACAGACGGCACCAATGATGTGTCAATAAATGTTTGGAAGAATGTTTCGGATCTTGTGATTGATGTGACTAGAGAGAGAAAGTGTAGAGAGAGAAAGAGAATGTAATAGAATAATATTTCATGTCCCCTACCAAGAAAGTGGGTCACCTTTTATATTAAAATAAGGCGGACCCGCTAGAATCCTTAGTGGGCTGTTTACATACTTAACGAGGCCCCTTAGTAAATACCGTGTTTACAAATTGGTACCTGAGAGATCCTAAATATATTTATAACTACACCAAGTATCTTTTATTCTCAATTAAATCTTTATTATTTATATCCGCAAATTCTACCCTCATCAATTATAACTATAGCTAATTATGACTATAATCAATAAAATAATCCTAATTATCGTCATAATTAGTAAATTCAATCTCACGACATATATATCTAATAGTGCAACCATTCATCTATTTTTATTCAATCTTATATATACACTAGTTATAGCTAAAACTAATTATGACTATAATCAATACAATAAATTATAATTATGATTATAACTAATAGAATTAATCTTATTACATTCATATCTAAATTAGGACAAACCATTGATTTAATTTTATGTTCAGTGTTATTTTACAATAAATAATAAATATTTTAATTTAATTTCTAGTTTCAAAACCAAATTCTGAATTTATCAAATCAAATTCTTTTTATAAAAAAATTACTAAATCAAAAATTTTAAAAATCATCACTATTTCTATTCCAAAAAGTATAGAGTATGATACCCCTTTTACTAAGTTAAGAGAAAGATAATCGTATATATAAGATGGTAGTTGTAGGTTAATTGTACAAATCACAAAACAGAAATTATATAATAAATGGGTGGCATATTATACAAATTAATCTGTATATTTTTAATAATTTACTTTATAGTATCAATCTTATTAATAAATAATAATCTTAATAAGGAATGTCAGATTTACTCCTTTTACCAAAAGAGAGAGAGGCTCATCCATATAATTATATAAATCATTCTAGTTCATTCTTTGTCACAAAACCAAAAAAAAAAAGCAGCAGTATGTCTATCACTTCTTTGAACAAACCTAAACCCTCTTCTTTCTTAATAACTCTCGGTCTCTTCGTTTGCATCTATATTCTTCCATCTTCGTGTTCTTCAGAGTTTCGACAAATCAAACATGCCCGGAAATCAGATGCTTCTGATCTCAGTTTTTTGGTTGTTGGCGATTGGGGAAGAAGAGGATTTTTTAACCAGTCCAAAGTTGCTCATCAGGTACGTAATTCCTTCAAAAGAAATGTTTCAAATATTAAGTAACCGAAGGTAAAAGATAAAACATTGCAGAGAAAAACGTTACAAAAAGTTATTTCATGTACATATATATAGATATATCTTATGTTTACAATAATAAAACCCTTTTATCATCGGTTGATCCACGGTTTCAAAATATTCACTTTAGCAGCAGTTTTGAACCGGAATAGCGAATATTTTGTGATTACAAGAATAATTTTAAAAATATTCCATATACCTATCTTAATCAACATACATTACTTTGCTTTACGTAAACGACTTCGATCAAACTTACGTACAACATCATCTGTCATGCTTAAATAAATGCAAAGCAAAAGATAAACTAATGTTTTTTTTCGGGACAACTAAGGGAGGGGACTATACTTTATTCTAAACGATATTTTCGTAAAAATATGTTTTTGTTAATATATATATATATATATATATATATGACAAGTGTCATTGTCATTATTCTATCTTTGTCTTCAATTATTCAGAAAAAATTGGTGAATAATTTCGAAAAAATGAAATTAGGTTGTTGTTATTTTCTTAGGTTTACTTTTCGTCCACTACATGTCTTTTTCTGGCCAGAAAAACCTTTTAAAAAGAGAGGTCTTAACCTGAACGTAACAAATTTCTCACTTGAATGATATTTGTGACAATTCTTGTAGAGGTCAGAACCTACTCTCTCTTTTTTTTCTTTTATGATTCTCTTTTATTATTGGTTTTCATTTTGTTCTTTTTTATTTTTTTTAAATCAAATATACCTTTACACAAATATAGATTTATTTTCCAGACTAGTCCTAAAACTTAAGTATTTTTTTTTATAAAAAAATAACATTTAACTCCAAACTTAAGAATAGGTAGTCAAATCTATATTTGAGATACGAATCCAAAATTACTATCCGAATTTGAATTCGAAGTTTTTTAAACATATTTTTTAAACATAAATAGTTATTTTGTCTAAGGATACTCATATTTTTTGGATTATTTTGACAACTCAACTTAAAATTATTAGAGATGGCAGGTTTGGTTACATTTTATGGTGTTAGATTTATTGTTTTCTATTTTAGTTAGTTTTAGTTTTTATATATTATGGATGTTTATTAAAAAGCCAATCATTATAGCGTGCCTTGAAGTAAAAAGAGAAATTAGGTGCTTGTAAAAGTAAAGAATGGAGAGTAAAAAGTGATAGAAAGATATATGAATTCAAAATGAAATGAAAAATAAAATGGTAAAAAGTTGTGTTAAAATATTGTTTAAAAATTAAATAAAATAATAATAAATAGCTTAGAAAAATAAATTTTCCCACGAATTTTTAATGGAACAAAATCTTTGAACTGGTTTTATCCATCCTTGGATAATAATAAAAAATTAAAAAAAAAAATTAGTCATCATATATTTTCCTCTTTATAACACCAAAACACATATATACTTCATGATTTATTAATGTTTCATACTTTGCTTTTGTAGATGGGAAAAGTTGGAAAGAAGTTAAACATTGATTTCGTAATATCAACTGGAGATAATTTTTATGATAATGGACTGAAGGATGCCCATGATCCTTCATTTCATGCCTCCTATTCAAGAATCTATACAGCACCTAGCTTGCAAAAGCCATGGTACACCGGTGAGAATAATAATAATAATAATAATAATAATAATAATATAGATTCCATAGTAATCTATACCATAATTATTATGAATATTATTGACAAAATGATTTTGGTTTTGAAGTGTTAGGGAATCATGATTACCGGGGTAATGTTTCGGCACAGCTGAGTCCTATCCTTAAACAAAAGGATTGGCGATGGAATTGCTTTAGGACTTTTATTATCAATTCTGGTACATACTTTTTATATTTAACAAATTTCATGATTAAGTGTTTTGTTCTTCTTTTTTCCATTCAAATGTAACAAATAAACTTATATATAACTTTTGTATGTTCAGAAATTGTGGATATTTTCTTTGTGGACACTACTCCAATGGTGGATAAATATTTTAGTGATAAAGATCATGTTTATGACTGGACTGGTGTATTACCTCGTCAACAGTATATTTCTACAGTTCTCTCGGTAATTTTACTTTTTCTTTTATAAATGAAAATTTTATATACATGTTTGCTGTCTGAATTCTGATCTAATCCTGATTGGTTCCAACTATATAGGAGCTTGATATGTCGCTGAAAAATTCAGTAGCAAAGTGGAAGCTAGTGGTTGGTCACCATACAATCAAAAGTGCTGGATATCATGGCAGTACCGAAGAACTCGGGACTCATCTCTTACCCATCCTTCTCAAGAATAATGTTGTTCTTTATATAAATGGCCATGATCATTGTTTGGAACATATAAGCAGTCCCGAAGGGTAAGATTCCGCAAACAAAAATATATATTTGATAAGATCTTTCAAATTTGTTTTATTTTATTTTAAGAAACTTCGATTTGGCTGCAGAGAAATTCAATTTTTAACAAGTGGTGGTGGGTCGAAAGCATGGAAAGGTGATGTTAAACCGTGGAATCGATCGGAAATGAAAATGTATTATGATGGCCAAGGCTTCATGTCTCTACACCTATCTTCGACTGCTCTGCGTGTTGCCTTCTATGATATTTTTGGTAATGTTTTGCACCGGTGGAATACAGCTAAACAATTGCATCACTCCATCTAGACATGGAAAAGAATAACTAAGATACAAATTTTACTAATTGTTTGTCATCTGATGCGATGACTTTGTGATTGTTGTGCAAGAACTGTGATAATGCAATGCTTTAGATTTTTCTATGATGAATTTGGTTTACATTATAAATCTAAAGGTTTTCTTCCATGAATTTGTATATACAATGTTCCAAAAATGTTAGCTTAACTATCAAAATGGATGAGTCCTTCAAAAACGTAGATACTAGAGTCTGATTTCAGCAAAAGATGTAAGTCATCAAATAAAGTTAAATTATCTCTGTAATATCATAGATAACGTAGACAAAGGTCATCAGTCTATTAACATTAAAATTACTATAAAGAGTGCAATTATCTCTGTAACAGTTTCTTGCCCATCCGGTCACGATATGATTTAGTAGCAATGATAATTGCAGTAAATTAAGAGATGAAGTTTCAACCTATATATTTAGCCTAAGGAGTATGACAGCAAAAAAGGGTCTAGGAAACACAAAAAGGGATCAATAGTGGAACTCTGAAGTTCCTTCTCCTCACTTTTGTCTCCCTATAAGCAGTATCAAATGTCTATCGGCTTCCGCTCTTTACATGTAAGACTCATCATCATACTCTACCTCTCTCTCTCAACTGTTTTCCGTGTTCTCCAAGCTCTGTTGTTTCTCTGCCTTACCTGCAGCAGCACCAGCATTGGTGCCATTACAATCTTGCTTCGTTTCTAATTTGACTTTAAGAGAAGAAGTGCTGCTCCTGTTAACCGAACCATTCGTCTTTTGTAGTGCCTCCATAGCGAAAACCGTGTCTGTTTTAGTAGCTGTCAACCGTGGAGGAGATGGTAAATTACCAGAGCTCGAGTAGGGGAGGAATACTCCTGTACCAGAAACTGGAATCCAAGGAGCTACCCACCCAGTTGATCCAAGCGGGATGGTAGATGGTGCTGGATATAAGATTGGCGAGGATGTCATAAAAAGGCCATTTGTTGACGGAATTTGAGGTGGGATGGGTGGCACTTGCAATACACCATTGGATGGAGCAGGCGTAAAGTGCCTGGAATCACCAGGATGACGGAAATGATTGGATGGAGGAGCCCACTGAGGTGACGTGGATCTTTTGAGTTGAGACTTGGTGAAAGTAACCAGTATACGCTGCTTTCTCAACGTGTTAATTGCGTGTTTTGCAAAATTTGCAGATTTCCCTTGCAACGCTATAAGGGATCTGCATACCAAACATTCAAACATGCAATAAAAAAAATTAACTTAAGGTATATTACCGGAGTTGCGTGCATGTTTATATATCAGTAGTCAGATCTAAGGGATCTCTTAGATTTTATGTTTTCATTTCAGTTGTGCTTGAGATCAAGATATTGACAACTACAAGTTTCAATTTCATAATTTGTACTCTTCTATAAATATAAAAATGATGTGTATATATATATATATATATATATATATATATATATAGAGAGAGAGAGAGAGAGAGAGAGAGAGAGAGAGAGAGAGAGAGAGAGAGAGAGTACCCAGGTGTAACAGACAACTTGAAGGGGCCTTTGAAAGAACCAGGATGATCAGAGCCAATGATTCTTCCAAATGTCATCTCACATTCTGACAAGAACAAGATGCAAACAGGTCTTCCAAACCAAGTTGGAAACATATGAGGCAGCGAGTGATCACCCTATATATATGATCACAACAAATTAAGATAAAATGCATTCACAATCTACAGGACAGCATTATATTATACCAACCTCGTTATAGAAATCGATGATGCATGTGTCTGGCTTGACAGTGATTATATTCATGCCAACTATACGTTCAATTACATCTTGGAACTGGGTGGGAATGGCTTCTATTCTCCTATCTGCAATAATGTTTCACGTCCAAATAATTGATAGTGAAACTACTTGGTTAGAGATTAGTGATCTCTGATAACAAAATAGTAAGATAGACCTCTATAACTTCGTAAAGAATCAATTCACATAAAGATACCTACTTTTGGGGATTTCATCTGCTGTTTCGTATTCTACTGGTGCATCTGCAATTGGAAGACCTAACTGAATCATTTCTCTTCCGTGCCCTTTTGCTGGTCTCTTGGAGGCCACATATGTCTGACCTGCATCTCATGAAATCCAAATTTTGCATCTCTCAAATCCCACCAGATTTCATAGAACCAGAAGCATGAAAGTCTAACAACTATTAGTGATAAAATAACAACTTAGTATTGTAGAAACACCCAGCAATTCAAGTAAACAGGGTAACTCCTACGCCTATATTTCCCTCACTTATGACGTAAACAATCATTAGACTGTTAAAATTAAACAGAATATCAGCAAGTGAACCATGCAGCCCTGCGGAAGATTACATTAACCAAACTTAAAAGAAGTGATGGACCAAATTAGGGTATGTGAGCAGTCTACCCTAACTACTAAAAATGGTCACATGAGATCAGAGCTTAATGATCTATCAATTGATTAGTTGGATCAAAGTGTCCAATATTTTTGGCATTATATCAAATAGCAAAAATTTAGTTTTATGATCAGCAATCATACTTTATCTAGCATATTAAAATTTGATGATATTATGTGTCATCGCAGCATATTTGGGTATAGGTAACTGAAATCATCTAATCAGTTTGCAGGATAACTCTAGAACTAGACAATGAACTCCACAGACAGAGCCATGCAAAGAATTCATTATCTCTACCCTACCGTGCCATTGAATTGAAAAAATAAGCTCCCTCAACACTCCCTTCCGGATGCTTTTCAATCTGCATTCTCAGAAGGGACAATCGTTAAACCTATTACTAAAATCTTTTGAAGTACCCATGCCATCAGACCATTTCTAGTTCTCTCAGGTCAGCACAGCAAAGAACAGTCAAAGAAAGGTGAGGAGGAACCCAAACAGAACCCCGAATAAAGGCTATATTGGTGTAACTTGTCGCATAATAACTGATTCTAACAAGAATGTACGATACTAGTATTATATGAGATGGGAATTCCTTTTTCGTCGTTAATATGCAGGAGTGTTACATATCAAATTTGTCTAAATTAAACTATAACATATGATGCAGAGATTAATGGCAGGTCATTGATTTCAATAACTTCACAGAAATACAGATTCTAAGCATGTGGCAAAGAATTTGTCTGACAAATTAAAAGGCTTAAATCTCTCAGGTGTAATTATGTAAGGAAAAATCGCAAAATATGACTTGCCTGGAAGTTGTCCATTTCTCCCTGTCACTCTCATATCATTCACTAGTGAAACAAGTTTTGAAACTTCCTTGCTATCAGACAGTCCTTCGTACAATTTCAATCCATCAACAACATTAACCTGATACAGAAACAAAATGCACATCAGAAAGATAAAAAACTTTGTCAGGACCTAAATACCAACTGAGCAAGAAATGCTTAGTTAATAGAAGAAAACTTATAGAAGTAGTAAACAATGCTACCATTTTTCCATCATATGACTCCGTAGCGGAAAAGGTTTTTGGAGTGCAGGTAAAATTCTGTTTCTCAATTTGAGTCTGATTAGGATGCAAATCCTTCTCTGCGAGAACATAAGGGGCAAGTAGTAAATAACTGCAAAGCAATAACATAAACTGAATGTTTATGGCCCTATTTTCAAAATCTTTAAGCTAACAAATGGCCTACTATAATATCCAAAATATGGAAGGCCTTCTACTTCCTTTTTATGTAGTTCTTCGCATTGAACTTTTACTCTTACTCAACAATGATACCTTCTCCAGAAAGGGGAAAGAGCTATCAAAATACAAACCTGTACTTCACTGCTTAAATTCAAAGAAAAACAAACAAAACAATGGGTGAAAATGATGCACCTTCAGAGGTCGCAGTGCTTCCGTTACTGAGGGCCTCAACAGAAGTTTCAGTATTCTTAATTGTAGAACCGTTGGAGCTCTCTGAATTGTTCAAGGCTGTATAGGCATGTGGCTTTGCATCATCATCTGCCACTTAACCCCAAAACAATGAAGATCAGGATTGTCGCATTTTTAGTAGAGGTAAGAGTAAGTATAAATTATCAAGAATCTATGTGCAGCTGTTGGATAATGTGCTTGTGGTAGAATAGAAAACAAAACATTGTTCCAGAACTATCATTAGGAACTTCACAATTCGAGACAAAAAGGGTACAGCAGGAAAGCAAAAATATAAAGAATGACTCTTGTAAGAACGATGAGAGATAAAAACAAGAAGCTTCACCTACATTACCACAAGCATGGACTATAATGCATACAAAATAACAAAAAGGTCCGGCGGGATTCGAAGTTGAGTAATCCATTTCCAACAAGAAAAGAATCATCCAAGAGAACTTCATTGCACGAATTCTATACAAAAATACTGTTTTCTCTAAGCAAATAACATACCTTCTTTAAAGAGGAACAGAGTATCAAACATGCTCCATTGATTACACATAGAAAGAACCTATACCAACTGATCTGTTTGACATTCATTGACTAGTAAAAGAATAGTACATTGTGAAGACGAAGAGAAATCTCTAGAAAACAGTACCTTTTGCATCAACAGCCGCAACTAAACTCTTGTCATCAAGCTTCAAGGCATCACCAACAGGTTTAAGTTCCTCCAATTTCACACCTCTTACATTATTATGTACTTCTTTCACCGGTTCACCTCTCTGCCCTTGCTTAATACCCATGGTTCCAGATCTTTTGAACTCTCTCGCTCCGTTTTTCCCATGATCAGAATACCTCTGCTGCTGCTTCCTCCACGCAACCTGCTGCAACGCGTAATTCACATCCATTACTGGGAAATACTGCTGCATATGAAGCACAGGTGTCCAATTAATCCTCCTCTGCTGAATACACCCCAACACCCGATCATACTCCGACTGCTCGCCCACCGCGCACAAATGCTGCACCAAAGAATCTATGATCGCATTGGAAGCCGCGAATTCCCCACGTAGCCACTTAATGAATTCGTCTCTTTCATCAGGAAAACTCTGGGCGTAGTGCTGTTGCTGCTGCTGATGATATTGGATCTCCCCTCCGCCGGCCGGAAACTGAGAATTTTCCGACATAGCTACATTCGCCAGTGGCATTATCGTTGATAAATATCAATGCCCACACAACAATGAGTATACAAAGCTGCTCTCTCACTAAAACTACACTACCACAACAGCTAAAAACGACCTACCATACACAATCGCACAGAATCATACATACGCCAAGAATGTTACGAATAATGGGTTTCGTAAACAAGGTAAAACCAAAGCTAAGATCAACAAACACCTGAATTTTCTAGATTTGGAAACAAAAATTGACAAAACGTAGATCAAACAAAAGGATATTTTTATAATGATAATAACAACAAAAGAAAAAAAAAAAGGTTGAGAGATCTTACCTTATTGAATGTGTGCAGGTTGAGTAGAAAGTTGAAACGAAAGAAGGAGATAGAAAAAGAGAGATCTAGGGTTTGAGAGGGATTTATGTATGCGTCAAGGTCAAGAGTGAAGCTGAAGGAGAATAAATGGCTTAATCAACACGCATGTGTCTATAAACAGTCTCCATTATACATGTATGTTTGGTACTAACTAACAAAATTTTCCAACTATTAATACTCATCTCTATTTTTGGATAAAGTATTTTGGAAATTAATTATAATTTTTAATTCATTTAATTCTATAATAAATCATGCACCTAACTATAATATATTAAAGTGTTTAACACGTGTGACTATATATAATGAATTTTGACCAATATGACGTTGATACAATTTTCCACGTGAAGAAAATGAAGAAATATGCTACTAGTAGTGTTTTGCTCTAGAATATTCGTGCTTATTTGTTTATAGAGATGTGCTTTTCATTTAGCTCAGGTGTACGTACAGTCCATAATCATGGTTTTGTTTACTAATTAATGTTAAAAAAAACTATTTTTAATCTAGAAGTGTTGATCATAATAAAAAAGGACTTCCATTAATTATAAAAGTGTTATGGATATAAAATTTATTTTTATCAAATATCACCTAAAACACTTAATATATAAAAACAAATTATAATTTTCTCAGACTATCAAATTTTCCAAATCTAATTTTACCATTATTTTTTGTTCCAAGTTCTTATATTTTAGGGGTTAGATTAAAATGAAATTATGTTTTATTAGAACGAGACCCGACTATAATGAGATCCAATTATAATAAAACGGAACCTTCATTAGTTACAAAATTATCACTGATATAAAACCTATTTTCTATCAAATACCAGCTAAAACTCTATACATTAAAAAAACCATAATTCTCTTTGGCTAGCAAATTTAAAAACTTCAAATTTTCCAAATCTGACTCTACCACTCAATGTTGTTCCAAGTTCTTATATTTTAAGGGTTAGGTTAAAATGAGATCCCGTTTTGCTAGAACGAGACCCGATTATAATAAAATGGATTATAAAACTTTGAGTGATATAAAATATATTTTCTATCAAATACCACTTAAAACTCACGCTCTCTATATATAAACATAACCCTCTCTACATAGCAAATTTTATAACTTTAAATTTTCCAAATCTTACTCTACCACTCAATTTTTTTTCCAAATTCTTATATTTTAAGGGTTAGGTTAAAGCGAGATCCAATTTTGTTAGAACGAGACACAACTATAATGAGATCCGATTATAATAAAACGGGACCTTCATTAGTTACAAAACTATCACTAATATAAAACATATTTTCTATCAAATACCAACTAAAACTCTCTATATAAAAAAAACCATAACTCTCTTTGTCTAGCAAATTTAAAAACTTCAAATTTTCCAAATCTGACTTTACCACTCAGTTTTTGTTCCAAGTTCTTATATTTTAAGGGTTAGGTTAAAATAAGATATTGTTTTGTTATAACGAGACCCAACTATAATGAGATCTGATTATGATAAACGGGACCTCCATTAATTATAAAACTATCACTCGTATAAAATCTATTTGTATCAAATACCACCTAAAACTCTATATATAAAAAAAGAACCATAACCCTCTCTCCTTAGCAAATTTAAAAACTTTAAAATTTTCAAATCTAACTTTACCATTCAATTTTTGTTCAAAGTTAATATAAGGGTTAGGTTAAAATGAGATCCAATTTTATTAGAACGAGACCCGACTATAATGAGATCCGATTATAATAAAATAGGACCTCCATTAATTATAAAAGTATAAGTGATATAAAACTTATTTTCTATCAAGTACCAGTTAAAACTCTCTATATATAAAAAAATCATAACTCTCTCTGCCTAGAAAATTTAAAAACTTTAAATTTTCCAAATCTGACTCTACCACTCAGTTTTTGTACCAAGTTCTTATATTTTAAGTGTTAGGTTAAAATGAGATCTCGTTTTGATAGAACGAGACCCGACTATAATGAGATCCGATCATCATAAAACTGGACTTTCATTAGTTACAAAACTGTCACTGATATAAAACCTATTTTCTATCAAATATCAGCTAAAACTCTATCTATAAAAAAAACCATAACTCTCTCTGCCTAGCAAATTTAAAAACTTCAAATTTTCTAAATCTGACTCTACCACTCAGTGAAGGTATGTATTCTTCACTTATTGATGCATTTTTTTCAATTTAGATATGTATTTTTAGTGATATTTGTTATTTTGACATAATAATCCAGCCTTGTTCAACATGTTATTATTGGATAGAAAATATGCTAGATGAAAAGACAGTGAAGATGAGGCAAGTGCTAAACACATTAAAGAGAACTGAAGTGAATTGAAAAGACAGTGTAATTTTAGTGGGTCATAAATTACACATTAAGGACTGTAATATTTTTCTCTTTTTAAGTGTTACAATCTCTACAAAACCTAGTGTTAGGGTTTTTGTGTATTCACCAAAAACGGCAGAGTCACTGTGTTTTTCTAATAAAATTGATCTGCAACAGATCCGGAGACGTAGGCATAATTTGTTGAACTCCGTTAACAATTGTGTGTTTGATTTCACTTTTGTTTTTGTGCTTTCCCTTTTTTCTTTTGATCTGATTTGACAGGAAATTAGCATATTTCCCTTACAACTGGTATCAGAGCCAGACTAGTAGCGATCCAAAGGAAATCAGATTTGAGTGGGAGCAATGGCTACAGACGAAAGAAATGTGAGACTCGAAAAATTCGATGGTGTAAATTTTGGGTTCTGGAAGATGCAGATTGAAGATTATATGTACCAGAAAAAGCTTTATCAACCCCTCTCAGAAAAGAAACCAGAGGGTGTGAAAGATGAAGAATGGACCCTTCTTGATAGACAAGCTCTTGGAGTCATCCGATGACGATATCCCGCAATGTTGCTTTTAACATCATAAAAGAAACAACCACGGCGGGTCTTATGAAGGCTCTCTCCAGTATGTATGAGAAGCCATCAGCGTCTAACAAAGTTCACTTGATGAGGTGTTTATTCAATTTGCGAATGATGGAAGGCGCTTCGGTAGCTCAACACCTCAATGAACTCAATACAATCACAACCCACTTGAGTTCAGTTGAAATTGATTTTGATGAAAAAATATTAGCATTGATACTGTTGTCTTCACTACCAGATAGTTGGAATGCTAC
Source organism: Limnanthes douglasii subsp. nivea (assembly GCA_036936605.1). Classification (NCBI taxonomy): domain Eukaryota; kingdom Viridiplantae; phylum Streptophyta; class Magnoliopsida; order Brassicales; family Limnanthaceae; genus Limnanthes; species Limnanthes douglasii. The sequence continues at coordinate 77,729,753 of JAUPFV010000003.1, read as the reverse complement.
TGTCACTGCGTGAGTAGCTCGTCATGAAGCAATAAGTTGAAATTTGATGATGTTCGTGACCTAGTTCTCAGTGAAGAGATTCGAAGGAGAGAATCAGGTGAGTCATCAGTCTCCTCAGTCTTACATACAGAATCAAGGGGAAGAAATTCAACCAGAGTATATGGAATCCTAAAAATTCCCAAAGGGTTGAGAAATAGTGAGTGTTGAAATTGGCGAAGACCGAGCACTATAATTTCAGTGCAAGAGAGAACCAAAGGAACGTGAGAAGAAGACAGAGGCAAATATCACTTCAGAAGGAGACGATGCGTTAATATGCTCCTTCGAAAGCAGGGAAGAGTCTTGAGTATTAAACTATGGAGCATCGTTTCACGCGACTTCGAAGTAAGAATTCTTAGAGAGTTATGTCCCTGGTAATCTTGGAAAAGTATATCTTGGTGATGATCAACCTTGTGATATTATTGGTAAAGGTACTAAGAATATTAAGTTGAATGGGTCTGTATGGGAACTGAAAGATGTCAGACATATCCCCAGTCTGAGAAAGAACTTAATCTCAGTAGGGCAGTTGGCTAGCGAAGGCTATAATACGATCTTCCATGGTGATAATTAGAAACTTTCAAAGGGAGCAATGACGGTTGCTCGCGGAAAGAAGAGTGGTACTCTTTACAAGACAGCAAAGACGAGTTGTTTAATTGCAATAGCAGCAGGAAACGAAAATCCAAATGTTTGGCATTAGAGGGTTGGCCATATGAGTGTGAAGGGTATGAAAATTATGTACTCGAATGGGAAGCTTCCAGGTCTAAAGTCAGTCGATATAGACATGTGTGAAGATTGTATACTTGGAAAACAGAAAAGGGTCAGTTTTCAGATGAGTGATAGAACCCCAAAGAAAGAAAGGCTAGAGCTTGTTCACTCTGACGTTTGGGGGCCATCAATTGTTTCATCTATAGGAGGGAAACACTATTTTGTGACCTTTATCGATGATCATTCTTGAAAGGTATGGGTTTATTTTCTGAAGCATAAATCTGAAGTGTTTGATGTTTTTAGGAGATGGAAATCTATGGTTGAGAATGAGACAGGTCTGAAGATTAAAAAGTTGAGAACTGATAATGGTGGTGAATATGAGGACACCAAATTTAATAACTTTTGCTATGTATTGCCGAACGTATGAACAGAACATTGACAGAAAGAGCCAGAAGAATTCGAATATAGTCTGGTTTACCGAAGCAGTTCTGGGTAGAAGCAATCAACACATCAGCTTACCTGGTTAACCGAGGCCCGTCGGTTCTTTTTAAACATCGAATACCCGAGGAGGTATGGAGTGGTAAGGATATAAAATTATCACATCTAAGAGTTTTTGGTTGTATAACATGTGTTTATATAAGTTATCAAGGAAGGAACAAGCTTGATCCAAAATCGAAACAATGTTTCCTGATCGGGTATGGCGAAGATGAGTTTGGTTATCGTGTTTGGGATGAGGAGAACAAGAAGATGATACGAAGCAGAGATGTGATCTTCAATGAAACAGTGATGTACAAGGATAGACATAAAACTGAAGCAAATGACTCAAAGCCGTATGAATCAGTATTTGCAGATATCGAGGGAGTCCCAGATAGTCAAGCAATAAAGCCAATCAGATTAACCCATCAACAAAGAGAGTCTGTCGGACAGACCGATCGACAGCAATCCGATACCCTGCAGCCGACCGAGGCAGATCCTGTTTTGCGAAGATCTTCCCGACTCCATGTACCCAACAGGAGATACTTGAACTATTTGTTACTTACCGATGGAGGGGAACCTGAATGCTATGATGAAGCCTTCCAGACCAGTGATGCTAGTAAGTGGGAGTTTGCCATGAAAAATGAGATGAAGTCTTTAATCTCAAATGATACATGGGACCTAACTGAGTTACGAATGGGTAAGAAGGCACTTCATAACAAATGGGTGTATCGGGTGAAAGATGAGCATGATGGCTCTAAGAGATACAAAGCCAGACTAGTTGTCAAAGGGTTCCAGCAAAAAGAATGAATTGATTACACCAATATTTTTGCTCCAGTTGTGAAGCTCAATACTATTAGATCAGTGTTTAGTATTTTTTCCATTGAAGACCTTTATCTTGAACAGTTAGATGTGAAGACTGCATTTCTTCACGGGGATTTGGATGAGGAGATATACATGTATCAACCAGAAGGTTTCTTAAAAGAAAGAAAAGAAAACATGGTATGCATACTTAAGAAAAGTTTGTATGGTTTAAAACAAGCTCTAAGAAAGTGGTACAAGAAATTTGACGGTTTTATGAACAAAGAGAGTTTTCAGAAGTGTAATGCGGACCACTGTTGCTATTTTAAAATATGTAAGTCCAGTTATATCATTTTGCTACTCTATGTCGATGATATGTTAGTAGCAGGTTCAGATGTGGATGATATTAGAATATTGAAGCTACAATTTTCAAAAGAATTTGACATGAAGGACTTGGGTCCGACGAAGAAGATTCTTGGAATGCAAATCATAAGAGATAAGCATTGGAAAGTTTTGCACTTATCTCAGTCAGAGTACATCGATCGCGGTTTGAAGAGATTTAACATGTGTGATGCAAAGCCAGTTAGTACATCATTGGCATGTCACTTTCGTTTATCCAAGGATCAATCCCCTAAGACGGATGAAGAAAAAGACTTCATGGCTAAGGTTCCTTACGCCTCAGCTATTGAAAGTTTGATGTATGCAATGGTCTGTACGAGACCAGACATTAGTCATGCAGTGGGAGTTGTGAGTAGGTTTATGTCAAACCCAGGGAAAATTCATTGGGAAGCTATCAAATGGATTTTGAGGTACCTACTAGGTACCATAGAAAAGTGTTTGTACTTTGGTAAGGCTGAGTTAAAGGTACAAGGCTACGTAGATGCAGATTTTGGAGGTGAAGTTGATCACCGGAAAAGAACTACCGGTTATATATTTACTATTGGAACTACAGTTGTTAGTTGGATGTCAAAGTTATAGAAAATTGTCACTCTATCAACTACAGAGGCTGAGTATGTAGCTGTTAGTTGGATGTCAAAGTTACAGAAAATTGTCACTCTATCAACTACAGAGGCTGAGTATGTAGCAGTGACCGAAGCCATATATGGATGATATTAGAAGATTGAAGCTACAATTGTCAAAAGAATTTGACATGAAGGACTTGGGTCCGACGAAAAAGATTCTTGGAATGCAAATCATAAGAGATAAGCATTGGAAAGTTTTGCAGTTATCTCAGTCAGAGTACATCTATCGCGTTTTGAAGAGATTTAACATGTGTGATGCAAAGCCAATTAGTATATCATTGGCAGGTCACTTTCGTTTATCCAAGGATCAATCCCCTAAGACGGATGAAGAAAAAGACTTCATGGCTAAGGTTCCTTACGCCTCAGCTATTGGAAGTTTGATGTATGCAATGGTCTGTACGAGACCAGACATTAGTCATGCAGTGGGAGTTGTGAGTAGGTTTATGTCAAACCCAGGAGAAATTCATTGGGAAGTTATCAAATGGATTTTGAGGTACCTACTAGGTACCACAGAAAAGTGTTTGTACTTTGGTAAGGCTGAGTTAAAGGTACAAGGCTACGTAGATGCAGATTTTGGAGGTGAAGTTGATCACTGGAAAAGCACTATCGGTTATATATTTACTATTGGAACTACAGCTGTTAGTTGGATGTCAAAGTTACAGAAAATTGTCACTCTATCAACTACAGAGGCTGAGTATATAGCAGTGACCGAAGCCAGTAAAGAGATGATATGGCTTCAAGGTTTGTTAACCGAGTTGGGATTCAAACAGAAGAACAACGTTCTGCATAGTGATAGTCAAAGTGCAATTCAATTGGCGAAGAATTCAACATTTCATTCAAGAACCAAGCACATAAGTCTTCACTATCATTTCATTAAATCTTTATTGGGAGATGAGGTGTTAATACTGGAAAAGATCCAAGGAAGCAAGAATCCAGTTGATATGTTGACAAAGACAATAACCATTGAAAAACTAAAGTTGTGTTCAGCTTCAGTTGGTCAGCAAGAGTAATAAGACCAGAAAGATCTGCTGCATAGATCAAGGTGTGAAGACAGGTTGAAACCAGTCTTTAAGTGGGAGATTGTTATTTTGACATAATAATCTAGCCTTATTCAACATGTTATTATTGGATAGAAGAGATGCTAGATGAAAAGACATTAAAGATGAGGCAAGTGTTAAACACATTAAAGAGAACTGGAGTGAATTGAAAAGACAGTGTAATTTTAGTGGGTCATAAATTACACATTAACGACTGTAATATTTTTCTCTTTTTAAGTGTTACAGTCTCTACAAAACCTAGTGTTAGGGTTTTCGTGTATTCACCAAAAATGGCAGAGTCACTGTGTTCTTCTAATAAAATTGATCTGCAGCAGATCCGGAAACGTAGCCATAATTTGCTGAACTCCGTTAACAATCGTGTGTTTGATTTCATTTTTGTTTTTGTGCTTTCCTTTTTTTCCTTTTGATCTGATTTGACAGAAAATTAGCATATTTCCCTTACAATATTTAGAGTTGAATATTATGTTCAAAAAATAAACAAATTATATATTTATAGTTGTTACTTTGAATTCTAGATGGGCTATAGGTTAGGTTAGGTGTAGATCTTCGATAAGGTAGTCTATTTGCTTGATTTGGGTAACATGCAGGGATTTGGAAATTTGAAGGGTTGGAGTCTGCTCTTGGCGTGATGCGTGCGTGATAGGCACATGAACTATAATGAGCATACAATAGCACAACACACAATAGCATACAATAGTTTGGTTCTTGAAAGATAAAAAGTGGAATCAAAGAATGTTAAAAGGTTGAAGATGATGAAGGCTGCTTTTCCTTTGATTGTTGTCTCAAAACTAAGTTATTATCACTTGTAAAGGAATATTATTCTTTAATAAGCATATTGATACCATTTTTAGTTTTAATTATGTCACGGAAAAAATATACCATCTTTTACAGATCCATTAGTATTTACCTCTCTGAAGCCACACAATTCTTTCTTAATCTAGTAGATCAATTATTTATTTTAATAAATAGGTAAATAATTTTATATTTAATAAAGAGTTATCCAACTCAAATAGCATCTACGAATGTGCATGATAAAAAAACAGAAGAGCTAAAGACTTCCATCAGGCTGAAATGGATGTACTTAAAGCCAAATATGCCTTGGAGGTATCTGAGAAGCATAAAAAGCACTTCTCTCTTCAAGATTCTCTAAACAAGAGCGACGAAGAGAAAGGAAAATTGACTGAATACATGGCAGCACTCAAAATAACATTCGAAGGAGAAAAACAAACTGTTGTGAAAGTTGTTAAAACTCAATGTGGACGAGACAATCTTGCTGCGATAAAAAATATCGAGGAGCATAAAACAATTGAATTGCTCTATGAATTTCATGTAGTATCCCCAAAAGAAAATCTTTCAAGCTTTTTAGTTATTAATCCCCATGGAGAACAGTCCACGTGAAACCTTCGAAGTTGTGCCATCTCATTCCTCGGAAGAAACCGTCTCAAAAGAATATGAAAAAAACTTTGAAGAAAATGATTAACTGTTGTTTATTTTTGTTTTTGTGTTATAAAGTCATTATTTGTTGTCGATAACTCAATTTTGTGAATGCTTAACTTCTTGGCATTCAAACCCATGTTTTGTAAGATCGTAAATTTACTTCAATCAACAAATTCTTTCTTCTTTTCGCATTTATTTCCAAGTTTTACCTCGAACTCTAATATATGTTACAAATGAATTTGTAATATTTTAAATAAACATAGTGCATTTAAAAAACGTATAACACTTCGAATACAACCAGTGCATTTAGAAAATACTAGCACCTCGAATACTACCAGCGCGCTTAGAGAACGTTAGCACCTCGAATACAAACGGTGTGTTTAGAGAATGTTAGCACCTCAAATACAAAAAATGCTTTTAAAGAATATTAGCACCTCGAATACAAACAATGCGTTTAGAGAATGTCACCGCCTCGAATACAACCAGTTACTCTTGGTCAATAACTTCAAAGATGATTAGTCTTTGACCAGTTACCAAGATAATATATATATATATCTAAAACAACCATTGTAAAAAAAACAATTTTATTAATGTCCTCGATTATATACATGATAACTCATTAAAACCTTCATAGGCCAATAGGATAGGAAAGAGTATGTCAATTATTAAAAACAAAATTATTCTCAATACAGCTTCAAATGTTCTATATTCCAAGGATGTTAAAGTAATTTGTCATGCTCATCACAAAGATGATATGTACCCGGTTTTATTCGCTCCACTACCACATAAGGACCCTCCCAATTTGGGGTCATCTTTCCAAGTCGTTTGTCCTTTGTATGGAGGAATACTTTCCTCAAAACTATGTCACCTACTTTGAAATCCCTTATGCTCACCTTCGAATTATAGCGACTTTTCATCAAAGTTCGATAATTAGTCATATTCAAATGTGTCATAACGTTTTTCTCTTCGGTCAAGTCTAAGTCTGTTCTTTTTGCCTCTTCATTTAGCTCTTCAGAATAATGAAGTACTCTATAAGAAGGTAAAGTTGATTATTCATGGCTAATAACATTCATACTATACATCAAGGTAAAATAAATTTATTGGGTTGCCTCCCTAGGATTTGTACGATAAGCCCACAACACCTCTTGCAAATAGTTAGGCCATTTCCCTGCAGCACATGTTCAATTTTTCTTCAAACCCTCAAGAATAGATCTATTAGTTACCTCCACTTGACCGTTTGCTTGGAGATGAAAAGGTGTAGAAAAAAAATGTATGATACCCCCTGAAGCGCAAAATAAAGTCATTTCTTTGTTGTTAGATTGAGGAACATTATCTATAGTGATTTTCTGAGGAACTCCAAAGTGAAAACATATATTATTCACAATCAACTTAATAACATCCTTGGATTTTTTACCAGATAGTGGTTCAGTTTCATCCCACTTCGAATAGTAATCTACCGACACTATAATCATCTGACGTCCTCTAGAGGCCATAAGCAATGACCCTACCAAATCTATTTCCTATTTATCAAAAAAGATAACTTCAGATATGGAAGTGAGCGGTACTGCTAGCTTGTGAATATAATTGGAAAAACGTTAAAAAGTATCACACATTCGAACTAAGACCTTAGCATTATTCATAATTGAAGGTCAATAATAACCTACCCACAAAGCTCTACGCATGAAAGACTTAAACCTACAGTGAGTTGAACATTCAGCATCATGCAACTTAGATAAAATCACCTGATATTCTTGCCTACCCAAACAACGTATCAATGGTTTACTTAAAGATTTTTTGTATAAGACTTTGTTTAATGCATCATAACCATGGGCCTTGTAACCTAAATTTTTACCCAGATGTACATCTTGAGGTAACGTACCTCTTAGTAAAAAATTAAGGATAGGAGACCTCCAATCACTTAGAATTATGCCTGGACTAACAAATACTTCCTGGCATATTTACATTTTTTGAACGTGTTAAAATTGAAGGAATTTCCTGTAGTAGTATCCATGAATATTCTTCTGTATAAGCAATTGTTTCCAAAAAATCAGAAACTGTATTATCTCGTCGGTTAATATGCCGTAAAATCACATTTTCAAACAAAGAGTCAAATTTCAAAGCTCGCGTAGATGTAAAATTAATTGATCTTTATTAGCCTCGGATACACGTGCCATATGATTTGCCACTAACTGCGAATCTGTTTCCAAACAAACTGTTGTCGCTCCATACATATTTGCAAGCCTTAAGCCAACTAATGAAACTTCATACTCAGTCTCGTTAAATGCATGAAAGCCAAACCAAATAGCTTGATACATTGTCTCCCCAGAAGAAGCAACTTATTAAACTCTTGCACTATATCCCAGTATGCTAGAACCACCATTAGTTCGAACCACCCACATCGAAGTTTCTGGTAAGACCTCTTTATTTGTCCCTTCATCTGATCGACTCGAATGAAATTCAACCAGAAAATCAGCTAAAGCTTGAGCTTTAATAGCCATTCGAGAAGAAAAAATGATGTCAAAATCTCCCAATTCTACTGACCATTTGGTTATTCTACCAGAAATATCTAGTAGTTGTAACACATTCTAGAGTGGGAAAGAAGTTCAAACCACAATGGTGTGAGCTTGAAAGTAAGGATGTATTTCCTAGAAACCACAACTAAAGCCAAAGCCAATTTTTCAAGTTTCAAATACATTGTCTCTGATGCCAACAAACTTTTACTAACATAATAGATTGGTTTTGAAACACCATTGTCTTCGCATATCAAAACAGTGCTCACAGCAAAATTAGACACTACTATATATAAAAATAGTTGCTCTTCAGTTCGAGGATTAGAAAATATCTATGGTGACAACAAAAGTTCTTTAATCTTTGAAAAACCTGCTTCACAATCTGGTGTCCATTCAAACTTTTTGGGTCTTCTTAACACTTGGAAAAAAGGAAAACATTTGTCAGAAAACCTTAAAATAAATCAATTAAGGGCAATCAACCTTCCTATCAATACTTGCAACTCATTTATAGTTTGAGGCGATATCATCGAAACCAAAGCCTTCAGTTGTTCAGGACCTGCCTCTATCCCTTTCTTAAAAGTGATATACCCTAAAAATTTCCATGATCGGACACTAAAAGTACATTTTTCAAGATTCAGCTTCAAACAAATGGCCCATAAATTTAAAAAGGTCTCCTCTAAATCTTTTAGGTGTTCACCATATTTCGGGCTTTTAACTAACATATCATCAATGTATACCTCTATATTCCTTCCAATTTGAGGATCAAAAGCCTTATTCACTAACCTTTGATATGTCTCTCTAGAATTCTTCAATCCAGACGGCATGACTCTATAACAATGTAGTCCTCGATCAGTAATGAATGTAGTACTTTTTTGATCTTTTGGATATCATTTAAATCTGATTATAGCCTGCAAAAGCATCCATAAAAGAGAGAATTTTATTCTATGAAGTAGAATTAACCAGCTGATCTATTTGAGGGACAAAAAATGGATCTTTAGGGCATGCTCGATTCAAATTTGTGAAGTCAACACACATTCATAACTTTCGATTCTTCTTTTTTACTAGCACTGGATTTGCAGTCTATAAAAGATAGTGTGCCTCCTGAATATGTCTGACCCGAGAGAGATGATCTACCTCTTTCACAATAGCCTCTGACTTTTCTACCGAAAAAGCACGTCTCTTCTGAATAAAAGGATTTATCCTGGATTTATAACTAGGTTGTGATATATTATTTCAAATGGAACTCGTACTATATCTTCTGTTTTCCAAGTGAAAACATCCAATTTATCATACAAAAATTGTAACAATTAATACCACAAAGTAAGAGACAAAAATGTTTTTATTCTTAAATTCTTCTCATTAGAAAAAATATACTCTTCAATATCCTCACTCATTGTTAAATAACCCGGTATCTCCCTCGGATCATCTATTCCCTCTTCATCTGAGGTTAACCATTTTGGTTGATATTCAACCATCTGATCCTCAGAATTAGGACCTCGAACCCGTAGTGTTGTTACATAACATTCACTGGCCCCTTTTTGGTCACTTCGAATCACTCCAACACGTTTCCAATCACATAATTCAAACATTGATGAACAGTAGACACGACAACATACATTCTTGAAAGCTAAGATCTCCCAAAAATAACATTGTAGTTGGTTGGACATTCTACCAACATGAACAAGACTTGAACTTTATTTTTAAAAAGGCATTTTCCCAAACACATTTCACCTTCGAATTCACTAATTACCTGAGTTGTTACCCCTGTAAACCCAATTATAGTACGATCAGACCGACAAATTCAAGGTGGATTACACATCCTATCATACGTAGACTTGAATAACACATTTACAGAACTCCTTGTATCTATCAGAACAAATTTAGTTCCATATATATCTACCCCGATAACCACTACATTCTCATAAGCACCAGTTATTCCCCTCAAGTCATCCCCATCGAATAAAATAAAAAGAGTATCATGTTTGCCATATAAGTGAGTAGACATATTTTTTTCTACCTGAGTTGTTAAACTGAAAACGTGCATATTCCTAGAACTATTATTATTACCAGACATAGAATCTCCCCCAAAGATTACTAAAGATTCAATATACTCACATAAGCTTCGAACTCGTCCTTGCTCTATTGGTTCATCCACAACCATCAAAATTAATCGATCGGGATCTGTGGCCAAATATTCAGATATCGCATCAAACTTATCACATTTAGAATCTAAAATCATCAATGCACTTTCTTGCTCTAAATTTAAATTAACATTTTGTTGTGTCGATGAGCTTGAAGTTTTCATTCCACTACTTTCTCATTGACAAAAGCTGTCAATTTTATATTTTCTACTAAAACTTGTATCTTCTTCTTTAAAGCTATACAATATGCAGTGTCGTGCCCAATATAATTATGATATTTGCAAAACCTGTTATTGCGCTTTTCTCTTGGTCTGTTTATTAAAGCTAGTTTTCTAAAGCTTACATGACTTTTGGACTCCTCGTTAATAGCAACAGCATTCTCAATCAAGTCAACATAATGCTTTGGCCTTATCCACTTATTTGGTATTGGCCTATAATGTTGATTGTCTGTTGTGACTTGAAAAAGAACCCCTCATGTTCGAGGAGGTAAATTTTTATTTGTCCTCAGACGTGAATGTGGGTGATAACTTTGATTAATAGATATTTTCCCTTAATTTTAATGTACAGAAATAGGTCCATCTCGAACTCCGGTAGACTCTTCTACTTTAATATGATCTTCCACTTGAGCCATTAATGCCCCAAAATTTAATACTCTCTTTTTCTCGTTTTGTTTGCCAAATCTAATGGTAACAATCCTTGTCGAAACGCAACCATAGCAACCAGCTCTTCACAATTATCCAACCCTGCTTTTGTTAATACAAAACATTTCGTAAAATTGTTCAATTACTCCTACAGTTTTCTTACATTGTATTATTGTATCTTCATTTTCATGTATCTCTTATTTGCACGCATCTCTTTGATTCCCACAAACTATCCTCGGAAAGTTGTGCAAAAATACTTATAGTTGGTAATAGATTCCCTCAGAATTCTATTATACCACTTTAACGCAATGCCTTTAAAGGTCTGAGAAAAAACTCTACATGCCAACTTGTCATCATCTTCGAAGTTCATCATATAGTTCTTGAATTATTCAATGTGATCATCAGGATCCTGCATCTCATCGAATTGACCTTAGAGATATCAAAACACTTCGGAAGAGTAATGGACCTAATCTCAATTGTTTTGGAAAACTTTATCCAGTCTAATCCTTCTACGTACTGGTCATCTTATCTTGTCCCCATAATAGCATACAAACTCTGATCATCTACACTTGTGTATTGGTTAAGTGTTTTCTTTTCACACCATTCAGTATGCCTCATATAACAAGGTTCGTTGTGTATTTTTGTCTTATATTCCTTGCGCAATTTTTGATGTCGGCTTCTTTATCATTTCGAAGCTCCCCGGTATTTTCTCTTCTTAAACAAGCCTCTCTCAGATTCCGAGCTTTCAAATACATCATCACTAGATGTGATATACCTATGTTTATATTTCTTTTCTTTTCGAAAAGTTCGATGTCCTTTGTCAGACTCAAAATACACTTTCTTTCGATCGCTTCGAACTTGATGAGATGTATATGATTGATGAGATTGATTCTCCATTACGTATTTCTCCTAAACTTGATGTACCTCATATTTTAGCCTACCTTACTAAATATGATGTTCTGTCTGAACACATTTATCAATCAATGCTGTTATTTTGTCCAGCAACTGATTCATCCGAACTTAGATGTGACAATGACCTTATTTTACCATAATTTGATCATCTTCTTTACTTTCTTCTCTACGTAAATCGGTTCTCAAAGTTTCAATAGCTTTCCAAACTGTTGGATCAACTTCATTTCCTATAGAATTTGATCATCATCTTTACTTTCTTTGTTTCTTCTCTACGTAAAAATTCAATACTTTCTGGTTTTTTATGTGAAGCCAAGGTACCAATAGAAATTTCCTCCTACTGTGGTCGTCCTTTTGTTGAGTTATAATCTTATTTTTAGTGAGATAAAGTAAAAAAAAGAACTGAATTATAGAAAGAGAAAGTATTTTTAGGAGTCATAATTTAACTAATGAAATATGTCGTGCTTTATTCATTGCCTCACCCCTTGTTTATAGGAATGCCAGACTTCTATGACTGAATCAGTTATATAAATAGGTAAAATTATATTGTATACCCCTATATTTATAAATAGTCCAAATTTCATCTTATAACTTTACAGTTCATCATACATACCCTTATCATTATTACATTAAGGCACCCAATATTTCATATCCTTATAAAAAAAATCATTAGTAAGAGCATAAATGATGCATGTTTCTCAATCATTTTCAATAGGGAGCTTCATGGCTATTTCAATGCTACAAGAGGGGTGAGATAAAAGGATCATTTATCCATTAGTCTCTGTATTATTGCGGAGGAATACTTAATCAGGGGTTTGAGGATGTTGTTTGAGGAGAATCGGGATTTGAGATACAAGTCAATGAGTGGAATGATCATACTTAGTCTGGCTTATATTGATGATTTTATAATCTTCGTAAATGGTTCTTTTCCAACCCTCAAGCTGCTCAGCACTTTTGTGCAATAATATTATAATATTTCTCCTTAAATAATAAACAAAGATGAAACCAAGTTTATTACATTAACAAGGTTGTCATCGACAACGATCAAGAGGATGAAATCAACTACTGGATTTACTCATTGTGTATTATCAATCAAGTCTATTGGGATCTCAATTTATACAAAAAAAACAAAATGTGCTTTTTATGACTTGATTATCAAAGTTAAGAATAAAATTTCTAATTGGGATGGGAAACTACTCTCTTTTGGAGGTAGACTTACCTTAATTCAGTATATTGTATTGACTATTTTCATCATATTCAATGTTTTTCCCTCCCCAAATGCATCTTTAATATAATATAAGCGTTATGTAATAAGTTACTTCGGGGATCAACTAACTCTAAGGTTAGAATCAATTGGTCTAAGTGATTGCACTTGTGCAAGCCATTTGAAGAGAAGGGTCTCAATATAATAAGATTAGAATATCTCCAAACAACATACTCATGTAAAGTGTGTATCAAGTTTAGAGAGCATAATTCACTTTGGGCTAAATATATTAAATATGTATAGTGTCCTAACCTTCACCCTATCATAGTTCAAGCTAATAATAAGGGTTCCAAAACCTGGAAAAGAGTAATAAATAACAGGCAACTAGTTGAAAGTTTTATGTTTTGGTTCATTGGTCATGGTGAAATTTATTTTTTGCTTGAAAAACGACGTCAGTCTGATCCTCTGATCTTTTGATCTAACAAAAAAGACAACTCGTTGTACATTAATGATAAAGTGAGGAATTATTAGCTCAATGACCACTGTAATTTAAATATTCTCATGTACAATATCTTGGTCTCATAAATTGGAAAAAAATTGAAATTCTCTATTAAAGAGCAAGAGGATGACTCTCTCAAGTGGACTCTATCCAAATCAGGTTCCTTTAGCACAAATGTAACTTGGAAATCAATCACATACAATGGGATTCCTTTAGCACAAATGTAACTTGGAAATCTCTCAAGTGGACTCTATCTAAATTAGGTTCCTACATAATAGGTACAAGTGGATTCTAGTGGATTCCTCTACACTTAAAAATGTATTTAAAAAACCAGACGTAGTGGGTCAGATGACTAAGTAATCAGTAGAGCTAAGAGACGTGATATCGAATTTGTTTTTCAGACAGTAATTAAGGCACAAGCTTTGGCATATTTATTAGTTGAATTCCAAAATGAACGACCAGAGCATGGGCCTGATATCGATAAACCTTCAAAGGAATAGATAGTTCGAACTAATGGGGGGTAGTATTTTGAGTTGTGAATAAAGAGTTTACTTGACATCTTCCTTTGGATATTTAATGTTTCAAGCAATACTCTTTGGTTTTAAAGTATCAAATGACAAAGAAATGTACAAGGCAACATTGGGACTAAGTGATTCGCAATTTCTTTTTAATCATGCTTTAGGTCAATCTGAATCAAGAAAATTACATTTGGTAAAATATTTAAAGGTATTAAGAGAGACAACAAACTTCTTTAAGCGTATTGAGTATGAGCATGTTCATTGGACTAAAAATTTGATGGTTGATTCTTTAGCTACTATTGCGTATACTAAAGGGTATACGTGGATACTGATGCAAGATCACCCCTTAATTATAACTAGTTCTAAGCAAAAATAAAATACCTAATAAGAATTCTAAATCAACCACCATGGATAAGGATTGATGGTATGAGATTAAAGAATTTATAGATAAAGAAAGAGTGTCAATTGATAAAGCATTTCCAAAAAGACTAATATTTTAAGGGTGTGGTTTTGCAATCCTTAGGGATATACTCTATAAGAATTCTCTAAGTGAACCACTATTATGATATCTTAGGACTAATGAATCATAAATTTTGTTATCTGAATTACACAACGATGATGGCTATGTCCATTGTGGCTATAAAACTTTAACAAGAAAGGTTTTTCTGGTTAGGTACTATTATCCCTCTATTATTTCGTATGCTAAAAAGTTAGTCTGATGATGTGATCCTTGTCAGTGATTTGCAGACGCAATACACATAACAGTTGTACCACTTGTGTCAATATTTAATGCATTACCTTTCGATAGATGGGGGCTTTATCTGGTTGGACCTTTGTCCATGTCATCTGAATGCCATCAAACCATTATCACAATTGTTAATTATTTTTTCTAAGTGGGCGAAATCAGAACCTCTATTATGAGCTACCTCCAAATAAGTTATTAAATTTATCATTTCTAGTATATGTTGTAGGTTCGGAATCCCAAGAACTATTACAACACATAATGGCCCTAAATTTGAAATTATGGACATATTATGAACTACCTCCGAATAAGTTATTATATTTATTATTTCAATATAGTTTCTTATCATCTTTTCACCCCATGCCAATGGACAAGTAGAACTAATCAATATAAACATCTTCGATGACTTGAAAAAAAATAGAAAGAGTAGCTAGAAAATGGTCAAGTTATTTACAAAACTTGTTATGGGCTTACTTTACTACACCCCGAACAACAATGCCGGAATCCCTTATTGCATTGCTTTATGGGATGGATACAATGCGACTATCTGAGTCTACCCTCTTTTCTTTCTGAATAGTAAATAATTTCAATGATAATAATGATATATCCAAGAGAGCTGAGTTAGATCTAATTGAAAAAGAATAAACAAGACTGCATCTAAGATCTCTTTACTATCAGACTCTTATGGGAAGTAGGTATGCGTCTTGGGTTTGAAGAAGAGAAATAAAAGTAAATGATAGATTTTTGAAAAAAGGTATTTCTGCATACTAAATATAAAAGGCTAGGGAAGTTGGCACTAAATTGGGAAGGGACATATTCGGTTATCAAAAGAATTAAGTGTGGAACTTATCACCTAGCAGATCGAGAAGATAATCCTCTTTGGCATCCATGGAATATGGATCATTTATGAATCTGTCTAGAAGAATTGCAAAGAAAATATTTATTTCTTTTTTTTAATATTTATTATGCAAATAGTCGATGATACAAAATTTGTCTACCTTGGTGGCTCAGGGAGGTCTGAAAAATACTACAAAATTCTTTACCATACCAATGACCTGCAAAAAAGGATGGTAAATAATAAACTTGTGAAATTGAAATAGCTTTAAAATGCCTTCTGGCTCATTCTCTTTAGTATTAGTGATCTTTCTCGGAGCTTCTAAAATTCAAAGTCTCATTTTCATCCCCATAGGCACTTACAACACTATATGTATCCAGATTAATGCCTAGTTTGTCCGTAACTACCAATTTATTAGGTTTTATTTCTTCATGTACCATGTATTAAATATATCTGAGGTTCACATGTGGGAACGCCTTATGAAATATCAAAATCATAACAGGCTTAATCAAAGCATCACATCTCGATAAGGACTTCGTGCACTTATCAGCATATATGTTTACCGCGTTTTCTTTATCTTTTATAGCTTGAATTTTAAACACATTAGTTTGCTCATCTAAAGTTTTCTCTATAAGATCCATCACATCTTTATGCTATTTTTCTTTATCTTTATATTTCTGGGCCTCATCTACTTCGTACGTTTCCAGCGTAGCAATCTTGGCTTCGTAATTAGTCTTTTGAGACTTAAATTCTCTGTCAACCTGGATGACTTTGCTTGCCTAACCATCAGAGCGCCCACTCTATTATTTGAAGGCCTTCTTATGGAGCTCACAACCTTCTTTGAGAATGGCAATGGTTTCTCTGTGTGCAACTACCTCCCTTTTCATCTCAAAAATTTTGGCCTTATAAATCCTAATAATGTATGAGCAATGGTATCCCATTTTTTTCTAATTAAAAAGATACATCGTCGGTACATCTCTATGAGCAATGTAATTCTTCTTTAATAAATCCTCTATGCGCTAACTATCAGGATTAGACCTTAATAAACTTACTTTTTCTCTATTAGGAAAAATGAGGTATGCAGTTTGGTTACTGAAGGAAGTTTAACTTAATTTCTGACATAAACAATTGTTGTACTAGTCCGCGTCCTCTCTTTTTTCTTCATCATCTTATTTTCACTACAATGTTTTCCTTTTTATGTATTTTGAGGAACTGGATTTCTTCTTCCCTTTTAAGCTCAGGGACTCTCCGGGTATCTTACCGACTTTAACTTCAACCTCAACAAGTTTATATAATGGCTCATCGAGTAGATGTATTTCCAAAATACCGGTGGCATCTTTCTTTGAACCTAGACCACTAGCATCATCTCTCTCTCCCCTGTTGTTGGGATCCCCCTTCGTGGTTCAAAGGTAGACTTTGTCATCAACAACTTTTATTTGGTCAAGGATAGTCGATCGACGAGGTAGGGTAGTGAACTCATTCCAAGACAAGTTTATATTCTCTTTCCAAGTCCTGTTGTCGGGACTTCAATATAGCTACAAAAAGAGCTGTCGTAATCAAAGCCTTTGCAGGTTATCCAACCGTGAAGGCTCAAGTCAAGTTGTTCAAAAAGTTGATTGCAGATGGAGTATACACCAAAAAGGATCTCACTCCGTCGCGTTATTCAGCTATGGTGGCAATGACGACTCCTTTTATGCATATAATAACCATGGAAAATTAGGAGAGGTAAACAGTTGGGTGAACATAATGGGGAAAAGTAGTTACTGAATTCCAGCAGCTCATAAAGACCGTTCACGAGTTAGGAGTACCAAAAGTGATCAGAAACACAATAACACCCTCTAGATGTGTACCACAAGTGACTACCTTGACTAACAAGTAACAACGACGTTAGGCTTCTCCGTTCTTCAACTACCATTTTTGACAATTCAGTTCCAGTAATCCCCAAAAGAGACCTATTTTAACCACATATACAAGTCAGTTAGGCTAGAAAAATCATGTATGACTGCTTTGGTGCATGAATTTCAGGAGGCAAATATTAATGAGTATGGAACTGCATTATGGTTTGAAGAAGAAAGTTTCGAGAGGGCCTCACTGCTTACTAGTATGATATTGTCGGCTTTGTCTCCAGAGGGCCTCACTGCTTTGCTTTTGGTCCACTTCCAAAAGGCCACATACTAGTTGAGGTGTGTTCTTACTTATATATCATTGATCATTCTCATGTTTAACCGATGTGGGATGTGGGATTTGGTTGCTACCCTAACAAATCCTCCTCTCGAACAAAGTACCACTTTAGCTTTCTCTCAAGTGACTTTCATCTGTCCACTCTAATCAGGTTGGGGCTACCTGACCATAGAGGCACTACGAATGTTACTGCACACTTCTTCTTAGACCACATTGTTTTGTTCCTTAGCACTACTCCCCACTTCAATCAAGTACCATCGCTTGATGAGTCACGGGTACTCCGAACTAGGATCTCTAGAACAGATCAACTTGAGGACGACATCTGGCTTCTGGTTTATCATGTTCGATTTCGAGAATCGTACCGCCATCGCGTTATGTCTGGGTCTGTCTCTAATACCATTTGTTGGGAATATGGGTACCGCGTATTCCATCTCCGTGTATAAGTAAGAACAATTGATCTCCGTACTAGTATGATATTGTCCGCTTTGGCCACAAATGGCCTCACGGCTTTGCTTTTGGTCCACTTCCAAAAGGCCTCATACTAGTTATGGTAATGTTCTTACTTATATATTATTGATCATTCCCATGTTTAACCGATGTGGGATGTGGGATGTGGGACTCTGGTTGCCACCCTAACAGTAAATGTAGCCACTGTTTTAACTTTTGGAGATTTAGTCATTGCTGAAGAAAGCCTTATCACTCTTAAATCACGAATCGTGCTCATAATATTCAGAATATGCTTGTTGTGAAAAGAGATGTAATAGCCAGTGAGATACAAAGACTGCAGTAATATTTACAAGCAGAAATTTCTACACGTAGTGGATTTTCATAGGAAGAAGAACATGTTTTTGAACTGAGAAAACTCTAATTGGAAATTATGAAAAAGATTCAACATTCATTTTTTACTCGGCTTATGAGGGTGGAGCACTTTGTTCTCTAAGGTATGATTTTGCAGTCTTTTTTTCCAGGTATGTATACATGAATCATATCGCATCTTTTAAATGGTCTCAAATAGCAAAAGTTAGAAGGGACAACCCATATAAAGGAAGTTATCGAGAATGTTGTATAAAACGTGGAAGTGACAGAAGTAGTAATCCGTTTCCTGCAAAAAGAGTCATCAGAACATAGGTGGTTGTATCGTAACGAATGAGAATTTGATATTTTATATTATAATGAATTCGCGAACAAAATGATGGTGAATTTTAATTTTTTTTTTCGGAGGGAATCCGCAGCCGCTACTCAACGAGTGCGCACAAGTTAAACCATGTGTCTAACGCAATAGCCTGCAAACCAACGCCAGAAGGTAAACCACACAAGGTGACAGTTTCAGCCAAGAAAGCGTTTGTAGAGGGACTCGAACTCATGACCTTTGGTCACAAGCATACTATACTCCAGCAACTCGGCTACCCCTTTGGGGGCGTTTTTATTTTATTTTTTTTTCGGAGGGAAACCGCAGCCGCTACTTAGAGTGTAATGAGTGCACACAGGGTAAACCCTCGGTCTGACGCAATAGCCTGCAAACCAACGCCGAAAGGTAAACCACACAAGGTGACAGGCTCAACCGAAAAAGCGTGTGTAGAGGGACTCGAACTCATGACCTTTGGTCACAAGCATTCCTTACTCAACCAACTCGGCAACCCCCTTGGGGGATTTATTTTACTTTAGTAATGTTAGGATTGGATTTTTTTGGATATCCATTAGAGTAAAATGGTTCGAGATTTATTTAGAGGGTTAATTCGGACTCGATAGCCAAAACTTAATGAATAATCAGTAAGCTAAGTAACTTTGATGACTCAGCTATGTGCCTTGTACATTGAATTATGGGCTTGGGGCTTATAAAATGACCCAAATAGAAGATCCGACCCGAATGGGCCATGGATCTCAAAAAGAGTATACATATCTCAACTAACAATATTAAATGAGTTGAATTTTTCTTAAAATATTAAACACAAGCACCTCATTTCTCTCCCTACTCTCTATCAAAAACTTAATACCAAATTACGTAAAGATCTTCCACATTTATCCCTGAATTATATTACATCATCACCACATTGGCGACCATAGTGGGAGCGTGAGGTACCCGAATAGCTCTATTCAAAACCATAGTTATGGATCAGACTTCAGTGGTGGATTCCACTTTGGAATTGTTTGAGCCGTGGATCTCGATATGCAAGGAATCCCCCTTTTGACAATGAGGGTATAAGAGGCGAAAATTAGCATGCTACTATTTCACATGTAAATCATAATACGGAGGGAAGACAGTCCATGCAAGAAAAACGTGATCAGCTAAGGGCTGAAATTGATGCTTTACGGGCCCGAAGGAAATCTAAAATAGAACTATAAGTGAAATTCGCTACGGGATGTGTTATGACAGACGAGCCGGGTAAAAACTTCAGACAGTATGAAAGTGATCAATCTCTAGAGACTCATATAAGTTCAAAGAAAGAACATAGGGCTAAGCAGTTAATGAACACATCAGACTCTGTTGAAAATTATGCCACAAAGTCTGATTCAGATAATTCCACTTCTTCTTCTAGTATTGACCACGACCGTCAAAATAAGAAAGAAAGTTTAACTAAGAAACATTCTAAGAAGAGGGATAGAAAATGCAAAGGGAAAAAGAAAAAACACCAAAAGAAAGTAAAAGGATCAGCAGATATAAAATTGATCATCTATTAAGTGATCAGTTTGCTATCCAATCTGAACCACGTATCTTTGAAACTCCGGGTGAAGACCATATGTTTAGTCGTAACCATAAATGGAGACAGCCACATTTTTCTTCCAAGATTCTCTCTGGACATTTTCCTGTGCGGTTTGATAAATCTAATATGGAGAAATACGATGGTAGCAAAGACACTGATAATCACCTTAATCAATTCAAGAATTTCATGATGAACTTTGATCATGATAATCTGTTATGCTGGGCCTTCTCGCATACTTTTCAAGGGATTGCTTTAAAATGGTATAGCAGTTTACCGCAAGGGTCTATTAAAAGTTTTGATGTGTTCTAGATGGCTTTCAAGCCGAAATTTGTGGGAACTAGAGCTCTTAAAGACAATGGTGACACTATCATTCACTGTGCGTAAGAACCAAATAAATCCTTAAAAGACTACATCAGTCGTTTTGTAAATACGAAGAACAGATTGGCGGACTGGTTCGAGGTAGTAGTTATTGCTTCATTAAGGCAAGGTTTAATGCTTGGTGAATTGGTTGATTCGGTAACTCAGAAGAAAGTTACGATCTAGGGAGGATTATTGAACGAAGTCGGAAAGCAAATGACAATAGAAGAAACCAAAAAAGTCTAGAAAATCGCACCAGAATAGGTTTGCTCCAACAACTTCAATCCTTCAAGTTAGTACTCAATCCAAGGTCATAGTTAATCACCGACTTAAATACTCTAGAATGGGTTCACATCGGCCTAGGAAATATAAGTCAAATCAGGACCAACCATCTAGACCAAGAAGGAGTTAGTGGGTCCAACCTGAATGGTTTGCTAAACTAGATGAAAATGTATCCACCATTTATAACAGAACTAATAATGTTGTGCATTTTAGAAGGCCGACACAAACTCAATCCTCAAGGGAAAATTGAAATACTCGTTTCTGTAAATATCATAATGTTGTGGGTCATGATACTCAAGATTGCATTACCCTGAAACAAGAAGTAAAAACTTTGATTAAAAAAGGAAAGTTTTCCACTTTTATTAAAAAACAAGGAGGCAACAAGCAAGTCAACATTCATTCTCAGCCTAGTTCAAGCACATCACTAGCAACATCACTAAATGTTCCGGGGCAGAGTATGGGGGCATCTAGATAATAAAATGCTATGATGATTGTGGGAAGATTTGATGTATATTGGAGTATTTAGACCCTGATCCAGACCAGAACCAAGTTGGGGTTGGTGAGAAATTAAGTTGTAATGAGTGAATTAAGAAAAGAGAATCCACAGTGAGAATATCAAATAGTGAAAAGTACCTCTGAATATTTCCTAGGTCAAAATAACTCCTTCAGCCTCTTTAAATAGGCAAGGTGAGTTAGTTAAAGAAACGGTTACATATTGTCATATTTACAATTTAACCCCTAGGTTTCTCCTAAAGCTTAATTTAATCCTATAATTACAGAATTTGTCATTTTAGTCCCTAAAGAATACCTTTCCTTATCAGTAGCCCCCCTAGTTCTTATACATTAATGTATAGGAACTATTAGCTCTTCGAATTCTTCCTCGGATCAGCATTATTTTACATCTTTATTATGATTGAATTCAATAAATTAGGACTCTCTTCGAATTCATGAGTAGGTGCAAACGAATTCTCAACTGCCTCGAATTTAACTCCTCGTCGAATTTGACTTCTTGTGGAACTACTTTGCCTTTGGTTTCCAAACATTATTACTTCACACATAGTTTAATAACACTTCGAAATCTCTGAACCCTACTTGATGGACTGATTAGACCCCTAGTAATAGACCCATGACATCACTAGCTTCCTTTTCGTTTCATATTCCATCCAATAACAACAGATCACTTGTTCCACACTTTCACATTCTCGACGTTACTCTTTACCCTATAAATACTCAGCTATTCATTCAATTAAAAGCTTTTTAGAGAATCCACCTTTGAAACATCTTCAGATTGTTCTTCATCTTCAACCTACTCATCTTCAACTTGTTCATCTTCAACCTGCTCATCTTCAACCTGCTCATCTTCAACCTGTTCATCTTCTCTTGTTCATCTTCAACCTGTTCATCTTCTCTTGTCTTACCAAGCAACCTCTCATACCAAAAACCATTGTATGAGAAGATACCCTAGATACAATAGATTTAAACCCAGAAGACCAGTAAGATCAAAGAAAAATCTTTTTCCTGGTTCCAGTAACCAAGTATTTGGGGCCTACGATTATCTTTGTATTTCTCGAAGAGCCAAAGAATACAAAGCTGCTGGGTTGATCTATAACGGTCCTCACTCTTCCTGCACCACTTTTAAATATGGCAACTTTAATCCAAACCTTGCCACTTCGTCTTCACCTCTAGCTTCTAACCCAGAAAGTAGCTCAACGACCTCTTCTCTCCAAAATCCAGCCAAACCTTCACTACTAAGACCTCATCGGAAACCTAAAGTAGTTACTTTAGACAAACCACCCACTTATAACAAATCACAACTCAAATCACCTGTCCTTCAATTCGAAGAGACAAAAAACCCTCAAACCAAAACACTTCCTCCTCAATTCGAGGCTATTAGAGCTAAACGTTCCAAAAAATCATCTTTCTTAGTAATGGGTGAAGAAACAAAAACCTCTTCCACTCCTCAACACTCTCCTCCTCCCCCACAAGAAGTGGATGATACTACACCAGAGTGTAGTCAGCCAATTCCTGTGACTCAACAAGAAACACAAACTCGAAGTCACTCCGAGGAAGGTCACAAAAAGGATGATTCAGAAGCTACTGAATCTGATGCCGAGGAGGAATCCGAGGCTGAAGGCGTAGCTCCTCCAAAGAAACCTCGAGGGAAAAAAGCTCTTATTACTCTTCCTGATAAGGTTGCCTCCTTAGTTCAAGAAAATCTCAAGCCTCTTTCTGCCTGGTACATTCTTGCTTTGAAGAATGTATCTTACAGCTACTACCTCGAATCAGAGAAGGAGCAACTCAGAAAACTATGGGGTTAACTGACAACATGACTCTTCGATTACCAGTTGAAGGAGAGACACCCTTAAGCTGTCAAAAAGATGAGCTAGTAGTATACCCTGAGCTCTTCAACTGGGGACTTCGGTTTCCCCTTGATCCGATGATAGTAAAGTTCTTCGAAATCCACCAACTGTGCCCAACCCAGGTTACTCCGAACTTGCTCTTCACTTTATTTTCAGCAATCATGGTATCAAGACTGGGAGGCATCCCCCTCGAAATTGAGGACTTCATTTCAGTAACCAAAATTTCAAATGGCCCAGTTCTTCCATTTTATTACCTAACCCTTGAAGACAATTTAAAAATCATTGACGACCTCCTCGAAGCTGATAAGATCTGGAAACAAAGGTTCGTCTTCCTGTCAGGTGCCTGGGAAAATGGCAAAGATATTTCCGATGCCAACCCTTCTAAACTTACCCTCACCTGGAGGGACAATAGTAAGTGATGTTTTTCTTTATTTATGTGGTTGCTTTTGAATCAATTTATCTGGCTAACTATTTATCTCTCTTCAGAAATTCCGAGGCGATTTAAAAGTCGTCGAAAAGAGGCCAAACTTATCTTCCAGAAAATGGCTGAGTGGGCTGAAAAGGCTTGGGGAAATGGCTTCCATTCAGCATTTGATCCTATTAACTTCGTTAATAGCCATCTTTGGCGAATATCATTGGGGGCTGACTTCCCTGAAGATCCGATGACGCCACCAGATCCTCTTCTAGCAGTTCAAAGGATACTTGCACCAGATGGGAAGTGCTATCTCCCACTTCGGAATCGAAGTGACAGCCATCTTCCTTTAAAGAAAAAAGGAAAGAAGAAACCCAGCACCAGCAAAACTAAACCTCCTACTACTTCGAAGAGAGTAGGGAAGAGAAAAACGTCTGCACCTTCGCTTCCCACCATATCCGAAGAAGACCAGCCTATCCTGAAAAGGACAAAGAAAAAAGACACTTCTCCAAAAAAGAAGGGTAGTAAGTCTAACAAGCCCAATGAGAAGAATGAGGCTGATATATTAGAGGCTGTGCTAGCTTCCGAGGCACGAGGTAAAACTTTTGTCGAGGAAAATCCTGAAGGAGGTATAACCCTTGGAGATAAACAGATAGATGACTATCTAAACTTTGATGACTTCAATTCAAGTGGAGATTTCGTACTTTCTGGCTCTCAACCTGCCAACGTTGTTCCACCAATTTCTACCGAGGCTGCTACAGCTTCTACATCTAACCCTTTTGCTCATGTTCATCAGCCATTAGTCTTTCCTCACTCAGAGAAATCCGATGAGGTAATTTCGATTCTTCAACCTTTCCCAAATCTAATTACTGCAGTAACAAAATTATACGAAGAGGTGAGCAAATCTCAAAGCCAATTGGAGCGTCTTGCCCAAGAATTAGTTAGAAGCAGAAAAGAAACAGAGTCTGAAAAGACTTCGAAAAATGAAGCACTCCAAAAATTTGAAGCTGAAAAAGAACAGCTTCTTAAAAAACACAAGGAGGAAGTCGAAGCGCTTAAAACTACTCATCTGGAAGCTCTTGAAAGTCTGAAAGCTGAACATTCTACTGCCATCTCCGATGCTACTGCACTTATTAAGGAAACAAAAGATAAACTGGAAAAAAGCCAAAGTGAGATTACTACACTTCGAACAGGATTCGAAGAAGAAAAGAAGGCTGCAGTCAAACAGGCTGAAACTAAGGTTAGCTCTGTGATGCTCGAAGGCATGAAGAAAACTCAAATTGATACATCTATTCAGCTTCTTCGAGAAGTTCATGCTGCTTGTCCAAGACTAGATTTATCAGACCTTTGGAAACGAGTTCCAGAAGATCAACGTCCCAAGGAGGCTTTCGAAGCGCCACCAAGCTCCTCCTCAGAAGATGCAAATAGTTCCGAAGAGGAATCATCAGAAGGAGAAGAAGATGATGCTTAATGGGCTAAGCCACTTGTTTTTGTTTTTTGTGTATGTGATCAAGTACTCCCTCCTTTTCTTTTTGTAAACTTCGCATTTTATTCCACGAGGAAATCACTTATCTTTTTTTTTTTATATCTTAAATTTCTGGTGTACTTGTTTAAACTGGTTATTCTTAAACATAAATGCTTAAGTCATGACACTTCGAAAAATAGACGCACTCATAAGGCGTGGCACCTCGAAAAATAGATGCACTCATAAGACGTGGCACCTCGAAAAATAGATGCACTCATAAGACGTGGCACCTCGAAAAATAGATGCACTCATAAGACGTGGCACCTCGAAAAATAGATGCACTCATAAGACGTGGCACCTCGAAAAAATTTGGTTGTTTCTTCAAAGCTGTCGCTTCGGAACATTATTCTTGGTCAACTTTTAAAGATGATCAATCCTTGCCAAATTACCAAAATAATAAATCACACATCATAACAAACAACCAATGGCCAAAAGAAATTTTATTAAAAAATTCAATATTAATCAGACACCTCGTTAAAACCTTTCTGGGCCAACAGATAAGGAAAGAGTATGTCTGTTTTACAAAAATTCGAAGTTCAGTTTTACTCACAGTACAATTTCAAGTGCTCTATGTTCCAAGGATGCTTGAGCATTCTCCCTTCTCGGTCTGATAACTTGTAAGAACCTGGTTTGACCCTCATTTTAACTTCGTAAGGACCTTCCCGATTCGGAGCCAATTTTCCGAGGTGTTTATCCTTAGTGTGAAGGAATACTTTTCGCAACACTAGATCGCCAATTTTGAATTCCCTTCTCTTAACTTTGGCATCATACCTGCTTCTCATTAACGTTTGATAATGGATCACATTTAAATGTGCCTTGACCCTTTTTTCTTCCAACAAATCAAGTTCCACTCTTCTAGCCTCATCATTATCTGCATCGGAATATTGTAATAGTCTATAAGAGGGCAACGTAGATTCAGCAGGGCACACAGCGTCCATCCCATATACTAAAGAAAAAGGGGTCTCTTTTGTAGCCTCTCTAGGAGTTGTTCTATATGCCCATAATACTTCTTGAAGGAAATTTGGCCATTTCCCTGCTGCTCCTGCCAAATTTTTCTTCAAGCCATCCAAAATAGATCTATTTGTAACCTCTACCTGTCCATTTGCCTGAGGATGAAAAGGAGTGGAAAAACATTGCTGTATCCCTTTCGAAGAGCAAAAAGAGTCCATTTCCTTGTTATTAAATTGAGGACCATTATCAGTTGTTATTTTCTGAGGTACTCCAAAACGGTAGCAAATGTTGCTTTGAATAAACTTGATTACATCCTTAGCTTTTGTCCCAGCTAAGGGTTCTGCTTCTGCCCACTTCGAAAAATAATCAACCGCAACAATAATCATTTGTCTTCCTCCAGAAGCCATAGGTAATGGTCCCACCAAATCAATTCCCCACCTATCAAAAGGAACCGCCTCTGAAATTGTCATTAGGGGTACTGCTGGTTTGTGTATTAAATTTGCATACCTTTGGCAAGTGTCACAACTTCGAACTAATGACTTGGCATCTTGCAAAATGGTAGGCCAATAATATCCTGCCAACAATACTCTACGCGTTAAAGCTCTAAACCCACAATGAGCTGATCCATCTCCATCATGCAGTTCGGACAAAACATTCTGAGACTCATCCTTGCCTAAACATCGTAGTAAAGGTTTCGAAGCAGACCTTTTGTACAGCACCCCATCCAGTACCACATAGCCAAGGGATTTGTACTTTATTTTCTTGAGCAAGTGTTTATCCATAGGTAATATTCCATTTGAAATAAAGTTTAACAAGTCAAACCTCCAATCTCCTCGAGCGCACGTCGGATTATTTACCACCTCATCAACAACTTCACATTGCTCAGAATTCGATCTGATCGAAGGCGATGGTTGGATTACAATCCATGGATATTCTTCTGAATAAGCCATCGTTGCCAAAGAATCAGCCATAGTATTGTTTCCTCTTCGAATATGCTCCACTTCGACATTTTCAAACTGCGCCATCATCCCCCGAAGTTCTTGTAGGTACAAAACCAAACGCTCCTTTTTAGCTTCTGATACCCCTTTAACATGGTTAACTACCAACTGTGAATCTGTTTCCAAGCGCACAAACATTGCTCCACAAATCTTCGCTAACCGCAACCCTGCTAGCACAGCCTCATATTCAGCTTCGTTATTTGAAGCATGAAAGCCAAATTTTATAGCTTGAAACATAAATTCCCCTGTTGGTGCCACCAATTCTACTCCTGCACTTGACCCTTTACTACTGGATCCCCCATCAGTTCGTATTGTCCACGTCGGATTCTCATTCACCTTTTCTGCATCTTTCTCTTCGGATCTGCTTGAGTGAAACTCCACCAAAAAATCTGCTAAAGCTTGAGCTTTGATAGCTGTTCGAGGAGAAAATAGCACATCGAAATCTCCCAGTTCCACAGACCACTTGGTCATTCTCCCTGAAATATCTGGTTTTTGCAAAACATTTTTTAACGGATATGAAGTTCGAACTACAATTGTATGTGCCTGGAAGTAAGGGCGCATTTTTCTTGCTGCCACTACTACACACAGTGCCAATTTTTCGAGCTTCAAGTAGCGTTTCTCAGCATCAACCAAACTTTTGCTAACATAGTAAACTGGCTTCGAAATTTTTGTGTCCTCACTGATCAAAACTGCGCTTACTGCATAATCTGACACTGCTATATACAAAAATAACTGCTCACCTTTCCGAGGCTTTGTTAATATTTCAGGAGAGGACAAAAGATTTTTTATCTTCAAAAAGGCTTCTTCACAATCCGAAGTCCACTCAAAATTATTGGGTTTACGCAGCACCTGGAAAAAAGGCAAGCACTTATCTGAAAAACGAGAAATGAATCTGTTCAGTGCTGCTAACCTGCCTGTTAACATTTGCACTTCTTTGATATTCCGAGGTGAAGACATCGATATCAAAGCCTTCAACTGTTCTGGATCCACCTCGATTCCTCTTTCACTAATCATATACCCCAAAAATTTGCCAGATCGGACTCCAAATGTGCATTTTTCTGGGTTCAACTTCAATTGGATGGCTCTAAGATTCAAAAACGTCTCTTCTAAATCATCAATATGCTCATCATCACTTTTGCTTTTAACAAGCATGTCATCGATGTACACTTCGATATTTCTCCCAATCTGTGAAGCGAACGCCTTATTCATCAGCCTCTGATATGTTGACCCAGCATTTTTTAATCCGAACGGCATTACTTTATAGCAGTGCAGGCCTCTATCAGTAATAAAAGTTGTGCTTTCTTCATCATCTGGATTCATTCGAATCTGATTATATCCCGAAAAAGCATCCATGAAAGTCAAGATTTTATTTCTCGAAGTTGAATCCACTAACTGATCAATTCGAGGCACCGGGAAAGGATCTTTTGGACAGGCTCTATTCAAATCCGTGAAGTCCACGCACATTCGCCATTTTCCATTTTTCTTTTTTACTACCACCGGATTAGCCGTCCACCTCGGATAATTAGCCTCCCTAATGTGCCCCATCTTGTATAACCGATCCACTTCGGCAACTATGGCCTCAGATTTCTCCAATGAAAAAGCCCTTCTTTTTTGGATAATTGGTTTGACCTTCGGATCAACCGCTAGGCTATGACATATGATATTGCTTGGGACCCCTACCACATCTTCAGATCTCCAGGCAAACACATCCAAGTTTTCAGACAAAAAATTCAACAACTTTTCCCGCATCGACAAAGATAACAGAGTGCCAATTCGAAGTACCCTGCCATTATCAAAAATAAATTCCTCTATTTCTTCATTGACCACTACAGAACTCGGGGTTGACCTCGGATCATCAATTCCCTCGTCTGTTTCACCACAAGACAACCCCCCAAACTGCTAACTCTCCATGAGATCATCAGAACTTTTACCACGTAACCTAAATGCAGCAGCATAACATTCTCTTGCCACCTTTTGGTCACTTCGGACTACACCAACTCTGTCCTCGACCACATACTTCAGACACTGATGAACTGTAGAAACTACAGCGTACATTTTGGCCAACCATGATCTCCCAAGAATAGCGTTGTAACTTGATGGACAATCCACCACCACAAAAAGTACCTGCACTTTCTTCTTGAAAGGCCCTTTCCCCAAGGAAATTTCACCTTCGAATTCACCTATCACAATTGCTGATGCGCCAGTAAACCCAATGATAGTCCTCTCTGATTTTTCTATTCGAGGTGGTGCAGTTAACCTATCATACGTTGACTTAAAAAGCACATTAGCAGAGCTTCCTGTATCGATCAACACTCGTCGAATCTCCACCCCGCATACTTCTGCTCCAATGACCACTGCATCCTCATGTGGCCCCGTGATGCCCCTCAAATCATCTCCGTCGAATATTATAAAAGGCACATCCTTTCTGCTGCTTAGCTGTGCCAATGCACCTCCCTCAATTTGTCGTGTTAAGTTTACTATATGCCTCTTCCTCGAATTATTGGTGTTGTTGGTCATCGAATCCCCTCCAAATATGGTTAATGATTCAAAAAAGGCACACAGATCTCGAACACGTCCCTGACGCATCGGCTCATCTATCGACATTAACAAAAGTCGGCTGGGGTCTGGTTCGACATATTCCGAGGCTACATCAAAACCATCTGCCTCACCTGCAACATCTAAAATCATTAACGCAGTTTCCTGCTTGGAATTGGGATTACCTCCTTTAGGAGCTGTTGTCTTGGCATTCTTCCTGACATACTCCAACAGCTTTCCATTTTCGATCAGAACTTGCATCTCCTTCTTCAGAGCAATGCAATCATTTGTATCATGGCCGATGTCCTCATGATACCTACAAAATTTATTATTGCGCTCCTCCCTCGGCCTGTTGATAGCTGGTGGCTTTCTAAAATTGATTGTTCCTCTTGTTTTTTCATATATTGAAGCCACACTCTCAGTTAAATCTGCATAGTAATCCGGCCTCACCCACACATTCGACCTGGACCTATACTGCTGCTGGTTATTAGAATTATGCTGATTATATCCCCCTTGATACGAGTTCGAGGTTCCTCGGTTAGGAACATTTGGGTTGTTCTTCGGACGCGAGGGATTGTTGTTTGAGACGTTAGATTGTCCACTCCCCTTTTGAACAATACTAGCGCCTCCTCGAACCCTTGTTGATTCTTCGACCTTAATCTGGTCCTCTACCTGAGCCATAAGAGCTCCAAACGTTAACGCTCTGCGCCTCGTAGTCTCATCGGCTAAATCCCCAGGCAACAGCCCCTGCCTGAACGCTGCCATAGCCACACTTTCCTCACAGTCATCCAGCTCAGCCTTTGTTGACACAAACCTCTTGGTATAATCCTTCAACTTCTCTCCCACAGCCTGCTTGCACTGTATTATCGTGTCCCCATTGGCTCTCATCTCCTTGCTTCCCACAAATTGTCTGCGAAAAGCAGTGTAGAAACTTCTAAAATTTGCAATCGATTCCTTAGGAATCTTATTAAACCATTTTAGCGCAGTTCCCTTAAACGTTTGAGAAAAAGCTCTACACACCAATCTATCATCATCTTCAAAATTAGTCATGTAGTTTTTAAATTGTTCTATGTGGTCATCGGGATCTTGAGTCCCATCGAACTTTTCAACTTTGGAAATATCAAACCGCCTCGGTAGCGGTACAGATCTGATCTCCCTGACCAGTGGTGAGTCCCTCCAATCAACCCCCTGGACATACTGGTCCTCATTTCTCATCCCCACAGTTGCATACAAGCTGGACTCACCTTCATATTTCTGAGGCGAACACCTCCGAGGCGAGTATTTCTGAGGTGAGTAAACTCGCCTCTCTTTCTTCTTCCTTCCCTCCTTAAACGACTTAGCTGGCCGGAACTCACGCTCTGTTCCTCTTGAACGGCCTCGAGAACGTTCGTACCTCGGTGTTTCATCAGATTCGGAATCTTCAAAATCCTCCTCATCACTAGAGTTTTCATACAGTCGCCTTTGTAACTTTTCCTTCCTCTTCTTTATCCCGCTATACTCTTTTTTTTGCTCAGACCGTGCCCTACGCAGCTCATAGTGATCATCACCCTCATCCATCGACTGATCAGACTGATCATTACGATCGCCTCCTGCTATCTTAGACCTAAGCCTAGCACCATTATTATCTCCTTTCTTTTTTACCAATTCGTCAAGCTCAGCCACCTTCCTAATCATTTCATTCATTTTTCCTTCAAAGTCAAATTGGACTGATTGAATTGGAACAGATTTACTTGCCTCTTGCAAATCGGATTTCAGCGTCTCTATCGCCTTGCGAACAGATGGATTGTCACCTTCCTCTGGATTCATCTTCAAACAGCGAAAAATCAAACGAAATATGAAAATTCGAACGAAAAACTAAAAAAACGAGAACTCGAACGTTGATTTTTGATCTGTTGATCAAGGTATCCTCGCCCCCTCTTTCTAGCGCCAATTTGGTGAGAAATTAAGTTGTAATGAGTGAATTAAGAAAAGAGAATCCACAGTGAGAATATCAAATAGTGAAAAGTACCTCTGAATATTTCCTAGGTCAAAATAACTCCTTCAGCCTCTTTAAATAGGCAAGGTGAGTTAGTTAAAGAAACGGTTACATATTGTCATATTTACAATTTAACCCCTAGGTTTCTCCTAAAGCTTAATTTAATCCTATAATTACAGAATTTGTCATTTTAGTCCCTAAAGAATACCTTTCCTTATCAGGGGTGATAGTGCAAAAAATAGCAACAGTACCTGATCTATGCAACTTCTTTGAATCTTTAACCATTTTGGGGAAGATACCATGAGTGCACCCTCGAGCAGCTCAAGAAAAGACATGTAAACAACCTGACTACTCAGTTAGAAGGGAAAATGTCTACACATGTTTATCAAGTACTGGCTCCATTCATTGTCTTTGATGAAGATGACCTAAAAAATATTGCAGGCCCACATGAAAATGTTGTGGTAATATGAGCCTCTATTGAGGGAAATGATATACGTCGAATCTTGATTGATACAGGAAGTTTGGAAAATATTCTATTTCCATCAACCTACAAGAAAATGAATGAACCCTCAATCATTAAAAGTTCGAATAGGACCATTGTAGGATTTATTATTAACTCGGGTGATGTGATTGGGGAGTTTAAAGGAGAGGTTTTACTGGGAAAAGGGTTATCCAAGAAGTTAGTAAGAGTTTTGTTTGTAGTAGTTGAGTGTCTGACCTCTTACAATGTTATATTTGGTATTCTTAGTTATCTAGAATGCATGCAGTAGCATCCACATTCCACTAATGTTTAAATTATGATGTGGGAGGCCAAGTAGGCGTCGTCCAAAGTATTCAAAAGATAGCTCGAGAATGTTATGTCACTGCTTTTTCTCCAAAGTCTTTAGAATCAGTGAAGGTTGACAAAGAAAAGCAATCAGTGAAGCTTTCTGCCAAAGAAATAAGATAGATGATCGAAAGAGGCTCCTAGTGAAGTACCCAGTTGAAGAAGTTAAAATTCATCGCTTGGCAGAAGGTAAAAGTATCAGGGTTGGATCTAAATTACTATTAAAGTTAAAAGAAAAAATATTGTCCTTTTTATCTAATAATCTGCATGTATATTTGTGGTGTAACGAGGATGTAATTGGAGTGCCAGCCAGCGTGATTAGTCACAAACTATTTGTTCGATCCGATGTTGGGCCAGTGGTACAAAAAAGAAGAGATTTTTCCATAAAAGGATCTGAGGCGATATTCCAAGAAGTCGATCGGCTAACCAATGTAGAACATATTAAAGAATCTCAATACCCTCTTTGGACAGCTAACCCAGTTTTAGTCAAGAAGAAAAGTGGAAATGGAGTATGTGTATTTGATGAGGGAGCAATTCGCCAATATTAATAAAAAGGAGTCAATTGTGAATAGAAGAAAGTTAATGTGTCTATTATAATGTTTATTGTTTATTAGAGGATAATGTGTAAACAAAGCATTTTATGAAGGACTAAAAGAGAAATAAAACAAGGCCACCAAAGACATTAATGGGTCCACCCTTCCCCACTATAAAAGGAGACCCATTATTCTTGGTAGGGGGGAGAGTTTTTGGATATAACATTCTCTTTCTACTTTCTCTCTCTAGAATATTCTCTCTAGAATATTACACCACAGTCACATCAGGTCCAAGATCCAATATTATTCTCTTTTGTCATTTATTTTCTCATTATTCACTTCCTCTTCGAGAGCGGCAACCTTCCCCTCAGCATCCCCTAGCTTCTGGTTTAGCTTCATTGCCCGCCGTTCCTTCATGGCCAAGGGCACAATCATATTGTACAGAGACAGGGACAGACCATCCGTGATCCAAAGAGGGAATGCGTGCGAACTCCCCGGCACGGAAAGGACCGGCAGCTTGACACCGCTCGAGGATGCCACGGCGTCTTTCGACACTGTTTTAGGGCTCGTATCATCGGGCAGCACCGCTATGGGATCGGTCACAGTCACACCTTTCACCCCCCCCCCCCTCCCCCTGAATTGCTCAAAAGTCTCGGGGACGGTGGCGTTATCAGCAGCCACAGAAACAGCGGCAGCCCGACTGTCTTTCTTTGCACGCTTCAGTTTCTTATTTGGAGGCCGTCTGCCTCAGCCTTACCCTTCCGCTTCTAGACCAGCTCCTCGGACTGGTGGGTCTCATCATCCACCCCTTCGTTCTCTCCTTGTCGTCCTTCAGAGGTGTTCCCTTCATCCTCAGCATCAGTATGCTCAGCTTCTTCATCTGACTTAGGGCGCTTGGTGGGAGCCTTGTTGCGCTTCGGAAGAAACAAGTGCGCGTCGTGCGCATTTGTCTTCGCAACCAAGTCCACCAAGCTTTGAGGTTGGCGCAACTCCTCAATTGTCAATGGCTCCGGCGAGCACCGCCAGAGGTTGCTCATAATCAGGTTCGTATCCTTAAAAGCACGATGGAACGCCCGACCCCAGTGTTTCCTTGCATAATATTTTAAGATCTGGAAGGTCACTTTGTCGGGCTTGAAGTGGTCTTTATTCAGCCCCTGGATAAATTCCTTCGACACTGCACAACAGGTCGGTCCATTAAAAAACAAAAAAAACTGCGTACTGTTAGGAACCCAAGTCCGCAGCAATCGCCTTAGATTCTCCTTGCTATAGGGGCGGCCGTTTTCCCAGCAGCCACTGAGAAAGACGAACCGATGCTTCCAACCCTTATCACCCTCAAGAAATTCGTTCACGATCTTCCAGGTGTTGGCCAAAGAAGAATAGAAGAAGGGAGATTTGAGAGATTTCGAGAGCCCTGACATGGCTATGTACTCGACCATCGGCATGATCTGACCCGATAGACGCGAAGCCATGATGCACGACATCAGCGTATAGCACGCGTTGGGCGTTAGCTGTGAGGGGCAGATGTTGGGGGTCTGAAAATATAGATCTATCTCGGGATCCAGAGGAAACCTGAGACCCCAGTTGAAGAGTTCGGTGAAGATCACGATTTCCCGTGACCGCACATGCACCGGCGTCTCCCCGGGTTCGTGAAATCAAACATTAACGCACTCCGGGATACCCCACCGAATCAAAAGCTCTTCCTTCTCTTCGGTCGAAAAATAGAGATACTTGCCCTCGAAAAGGGAAATGACATCGTCCCGGGGCAACCAGCGATGGTAGTTAGTAGTAATGACTGCCTCAATCTCCTCGTGAAGAGGCTCTTCGAGAGGAGTGGCTTCGCCACCAGCAACGGCAATACCTTCGCCCGCAGCCACAGCATCCGTTTCCGGCTCTTCGGTATTATCTACCGGGACTGCATCAGATTTAGGGGGGCTAGCCGCTTACGCTTGTCGGTTAAGGCCCACGAAAGTACGCGCGATATTGGTGCCGGTCTGGTACCCTTTAATATCGCGAGTGAGTTGGACGCTTTCAGGGGAGTTTTCCTTCACAGGCGAAGCAGAGGTTGGAGAGTCACCCATAGAAAGGAATTTAGCTTTGCCTCATCTTCGGGGAGGAAAAAGAGTCTGAGTGGTATAGGAATTCACCGACAAAGGCGTCGGGCGATTGATTTGAGTAGCAGGGGAAGGTAGTGAACTGTTGTTTGAAGAGCTAACAGTGTTATCAGGGGTACTCGCGTCGGATAGGACCGGTATAACTAAGGACTCGGCAGGAACCGGTTCGGGTAGAACAGGATCGTGAGGCAGTGGCACGGGTACAAAAGGCTTCGAATTAGAACTCCAGATCAGTCCCGCGGCTCGATACTCTTCAGCGCGGTCACCAATGCTAGCCCACTTTTTGAATCCGAACACTGGCTTTTTCTTAGTTTTTGGTTTTGGCTTAGGGTACCTATTTTTCATAAAACAAGCTCTCTCTCTCTAGAATAATCCAGACAGCACTTTCTCTCTCTAGAACGCCTCTAAGAGTGATTTATGTTTGTGAAGTATTTATAGGCAACCCTACCTAACCGTTACGCGTACAGGGGAAGTCCAAGCGATGAAAAGCAGCGGGAAGTCGAAAGGACTTCTTGAGAAACTGTGCAAACAAGCACGCTTCGAGTAATCGGTCAACACGTGTCGCCTTTAGTCAGACTAGCACAGTAGGCATATACTAGCTAGCTCGGACAGAGGCATTAGATGGGCCACATCTACCCAATTCACTTTTCAAAACCTTATTTCCGGTCTAGGCCCATGTAGAAGTCACTAAGAGAGATTGGAAGCAGACCCAAGATGATTCGTAACAGCTTCGGGGATAAACGCGACCGACCATTTAATAAAAATACGGAGGGTCGGACATCAGTTGAAAGAAAAGGTCTGGCCTAGGCAAACCAACCAATCGATACCATAGGCTAAGGGACAGAAGCGCTCCAAACTGATTCTCTTACAAGTCTTCATTCTCGTTGCTCTTGAAGACTGGGGGGGGGGGGGCTACTGATGAGGGAGCAATTCGCCAATATTAATAAAAATGAGTTAATTGTGAATAGAAGAAAGTTAATGTGTCTATTACAATGTTTATTGTTTATTAGAGGATAATGTGTAAACAAAGTATTTTATGAATGACTAAAAGAGAAATAAAACAAGACCACCAAAGACATTAATGGGTCCACCTTTCCCCACTATAAAAGGAGACCCATTATTCTTGTTAGGGGGACAGTTTTTGGATATAATATTCTCTTTCTACTTTCTCTAGAATATTACACCACAGTCACATCAGGTCCAAGATCCAATATTATTCTCTTTTGTCATTTATTCTCTCATCTATTTTAACTTCACATAGTTCAATAGCGCTTTCCTCAAGGATCTGTTTCCAGTACCTCAGATAGATCAACTAGTAGATTTTACATCATGGAACAAGTTATTGTCTTTTATTGACACTTTTTCTGGTTGTATCAAATACAGATGGATCCAAATGATCAAGATCACACTACTTTTATCACCGATATGGGGCTTCATTATTATAAATTAATGTATTTGGGTTGAAGAATGATGGAGCCCCTTATCAACGACAAGTGAATAAATCATTTGCTAATCAGATCGGAATAAATGTAGAAGTATATATCGACGATATGATGGTTACAATCCCTAAGGAGGAAGATCACATATTCGGCCTCTAATAAACGTTTTCTAACTTGGAAGCCATCAATTTGAAATTAAATCCTAAAAAAAATTACCTTTGGGGTCTGATCTGGTAAATTTTTGGGTTATATTATAAGTGAAAAAGGGATTCATGCTGACCTAGAGCAGTTAAAAGCTTTGTTGGCCATGGATCCACCTCGGAATACTAAAGAAGTTTATGATATTAACTTGGAGAATGGCAGCATTAAATCGGTTTATTTCAATATCGTCAGACAAATATGCTCAGTTCCAAGTTTTAAGAAATGTTAAACACTTTGATTGGTCTTTTAATTGTGATCAAGCTTTCCTTGAAATCAAGAGACACTTATCCTCACCCAAAACATTATTCAAACCTGTTGATAGGAAAAGAATTTATATTATCTAGAAGTATCAGAGTATGTTGTAAGTGATGTATTGGTGCAAGAGGTTGATAACTACCCCCGCCCTGTATATTGTATAAGCAAGAGTTTGTTGGAAATGAAAAAAAAATAAAATTTGAAAAATTAGCTACAAAATGCTGATATTGTGGGAAGAATGACTAAGTGGTCAGTTGAGTTTGGAGATTATAATATTGACTTTGCACCCCAGACTGCAATCAAAGCTCGAGTGATGGTTGGATTTTTAGTGGAATTTCACTCCAAGAGGCCTCGTAAAGACGTTCAAATCAGTAAGTTTAAGAAGGAATGGGTGATCCGAACTAATGGTGGATTTAGTACAATAGAATGTGGAACTAGGATTTTCATAATCTCTCCCTATGGTGATTCCATGTATCAAGCTATACGTTTTAGCTTGAGAGCATCCAACAATGAGTCAGAATATGAAGCAGCAATAGGTGGATTAAGGTTAGCTCAGATATGTGATGCCATGAGAGTTTGATTGATAATCGATTCCCAGCTACTCGTTCATCAAGCGTTATGGAAATCCGAAACTAGAAAATATCATTTGATAAAGTATCTAGAAGTGTTAATAGAGGTCTCAGCTGGGTTTAAACGCATCAGATATAAACATGTTCCAAGGTTGGAAAATTCTATGGCTGATTCCTTAGCCATTATAGATTACTCCGAAGCATATCCTTGGATCGTTGTGCAAGAGTGTCTTCCATAGCCACAACCACAAAAATTAAGGGTGAAGTGAAAGAAAATATACATGTAGCATACACACTCTTTAAAGACTAGAGAAATGAGATTCAATAGTTTATCACTAATGGACTTTTACCTCAAGAGAAGGTATTGCCAAAAAGGATATAGTATAAAGCTGATAGATTTCTAATTTTAAGGGAGGTTCTTTATAAAAAATATTTCAGCAGGCCTTTGATGCGTTGCCTCGGATCCAATGAATCTCAAAGTGTTCAGTCAGAATTACATAATGGATAAGGTTCAACATATTGTGGCTACAAAGCTTTAACTAGAAAGATATTGTTAGCAATATATTAATGGCCTACCATAATGGTAGATGCTAAAGATTTGGTGAAGCTTAGTGACCCTTGTCAAAGGTATAGATACACGATCCATGTACCAGCAGTCCCCAGGGAATTCGTGTCCGAACCAATACCATTTGATAGATGGCGACTTGATCTAGTCAGACCCCTTCTGATGCCTTTTAGGGGTATTCATACCATAATTTTGGCAATATATTATTTCTCCAAGTGGGTAGAAGCTTCTCCTTTATCTGGAACAAAATCTAAAACGATGATAAAGTTTATCATCTCTAATATATGTTGCTGATTTGGTATTTCCAAGCGTATCACTACATATAATGGTCTTCAGTTTGACAACAAAGAAGTAGACGTGTTTTGTACATTAAGAGGAATCCAACATTGTTTTGCTTCTCTTTTTCATCCTCGAGAAAATGGAGAAGTTGAAGTTTCAAATCTAACAATTATAATGGGTTTGAAAAAGAACTTGGAGGGAGAAGCTGTAAAATGGCTAGGTTACTTACAAGAAGTACTATGGGCATATTGAACCACTCCTCGCACAGCCACTCATGAGTCTTCATTCGCTCTAGTTTATATCAGGGATGCGATTACACCATTAGAAGCTACTCTTCCTTCTTTCAGAGTTCAAAATTATTCTGAAGAGAATAATGAGATGGCATTGAGGGCTCAATTAAACTTAATGGAAGAAATCATAGTGAAAGCTCATTTAAGAACTGTGCATTACCAAGGCTTGATGATGAGCAGGTTTACATCTAAAGTAAGAAAACAAATTCCAAGTTGGGGATAAAGTATTAAGAAAATTGTTCTTACACACTAAGGAGAAAAGATTCAGAAAGCTAGCCCTGAACTGGGAAGGACCATACATCATATATGAAATAACCAAGCAAGAAACGTACAAGCTTCTAGACAAATAAGGAAATATTTTGAAGCAACCTTAGAATGTTGAACATCTCAAGTTATACTTAGATTAAATTCGTCTTGTAAATATTTATTTTGCTTTACTTCAATGTAAATATTTAGGGTATACTATTTCCTACCCTGTGGCGTGGGGAGGTTTTAATGAGGTGCCCGAATCTCAATCAATATATCATCATTTTCCTTTAAAAAAAGTGTTTTGATTAAGATCGGATGGATTAAAGACCTATTAAACATTTATTGCCTTCAAATATATTACATTTGAATGGCTCAGATGGATTAAAGACCTATTAAACATGTAATTCCTTCAAATGGATTACCTTTGAATGGCTTAGGTAGATTAAAGACATATTAAACATTTATTTCCTTCAAATGGATTACATTTGAATGTCTCTGATGGATTAAATACCTATTAAACATTTATTGCCTTCAAATGGGTTACCTTTGAGTGGCTTGGATGGTTTAAAGATTAATTAAAGATATATTTCATTTAAATTGAACACTTTTGCATGGCTTGTTTGGAGTTGATTTAGTGCTATATTTTTATCATACTCAATTAAAATTAGATATAAATGGAAGCAAAAAATGTAGTAAAATATAAAGTTGATAAATTCAAGTTATAATAAAAAACTGATTAAACATGGAAAATTCCTTGTGTAAAACAAAGAATTACGCAAAAAAAGTTACTA
This sequence comes from Limnanthes douglasii subsp. nivea, assembly GCA_036936605.1. NCBI lineage: Eukaryota > Viridiplantae > Streptophyta > Magnoliopsida > Brassicales > Limnanthaceae > Limnanthes > Limnanthes douglasii. The sequence goes on along the minus strand of JAUPFV010000003.1, from coordinate 77,689,835 downwards.
AAAAATCTGAAATACAGCAAAATGCCTTGCATACTCCAAAGATTTTGGTTCAAAACACAAACACAATAAAAATGGTTAACCTCAGGGCTCATGCCCTTCGGTTTTCTTCTCAACCTTGCATTATTCTTTGTATTCTTCCTTTTCTTTTTTATCATCATTTGCATATTCCTTAGCATCATCATCAGATTTGGACTCATCCAAAGAAATACCTAGTTTATCACCATGACCATAGTCTGAAAATGGATTTCTTCATATGGAACATACCTCCGCAACTCCCAAGAGACCGTTTGGGAAAGGTTTCATGGAACATTAGTACCATATCTGATTTAATGGATTCTTCTCTATACTCCATAGACTTCAAACACTAGCAGCATATACATTTGCAACATTGGTTATATCATTTGTAGTGTTTTCTTTAAGATTAGTGATTTTATCTTCTTTCTTCTTTACAACATCTTTCACACTTTTCTTCTTATCCAATAATTTTAGAAGCTAACTTTATCCTTAGCTTTATTTTCTTTCAAAGAGGATTTTTTTTTCAAATCAGCATACTTGAGTTGCAGCTGATTATGGTCGGATTCGGACTGAACCGGCTCATCCTAAAGAGTTTTCACTTCCTTTTTCAGATTTTCTACTTTGTCTTTCTTTGATTCGATGATGTTCTGTAAAGTTTGGATTTCATTGCGTAGGGAAGAAATATCATTGACTGGAGGTCTAGCATGCCTCTCAAAGTCACCTAGTGGCCTTATGTAGCCTAAAACTGCATATCTCAGTTCATCATTTTCCTTTGACTCCTCAAAGGACTCCCCTTCGTGTGTCATATCGTTGGAAATGGTAGTGGTCTCAAGGAAAACTTTATCAAAATCATCAAAATTTAAGTTTCCCAAGTTTTCTATGTCATCTAGCTGATCAAAACCTTCGAAATAGTGTCTATCAACAGCAGGAAACACATGAAAACGGATCAGCATACCCTTCTGCTTGATGAGAAACTTCAGTAGGAGTAATGGTATGAGGGACGTGGGATCTGAGTATGATCTCTAAACCAATAACAGTTTTTTTCTTCTTTGCCTCCCTTTTTATCATTTCTTTATTTAGTCCTTTTATGCCCCTTATTCTTCTTGACCATCAGATATTTTAAGGGATCTCCAATCTCCCCCACAGTAACTATCACAGCTTCCATTAGAGCTACATCTATTTCATCAGGAGGTCCCATGCTTCCCAGTTCGGGAATGACTGGAGACGGTGCCTCTTCCTCCTCTTCATCCATCTTCTTATTCTTTTCTTAATCTTATCAAGATGATTGGGAGCTCTATTTTTGGCTGGTAGAAAAATCTTGTCATCGGCTTCCTTAATTCTTTTAGGAATTATGGAATATTGGGGAGGGGTAGTGAACTGTTCCCATGAGAGCTCACTGATTGGATTTTTCCTCTATAGGTGAGCTCTGACCATATTTCATAAGTAAAACAATTATGAAATCCATTTTTGACCATTTTTTTGTTATCCATTGATGCAGTCTGATGAAAGTTACTTTTATATCTTCAAGGTGCTGTGAAAATAGCTTTGAAACCACTGTAAAATAAATCGAATGTAAGAATCAATATCCAAACATAACAAAATAAATCTTTTGAAAGAAAAATACTTAAATGAAGACTTCCAGTATCTTGTAAGCATACTCGGATTTCCCTTAGAGGTAATGTTTCTTCCATTCTCCGATGCACCACTAATGAAGAGAAACTGGTTTCTCCAATGTTTATCAGCTTTCAGTAAATCATTGACTACTTTATAGTAATTTCCCATGTTAAAATAGTAAAAGAGAATGTTACCATTTCGACACAAACGAGCCACATCGGCAAATTACTCCATGGGCATCGGAATCTTTGATAGCCTTGAAGCTGTAATATTGGCCAAAAGTGTAAACCAAGCATTGGGGCTTAGTTGACTCTAGTATAAATTCATTAAGTGAAAATATCTCAACATTTTAGAGTCTAGAAGAAACTTGAGACCTCAATTGAGCACTTCGGGGTACACCGTCAGCTCTCCTGCTCTGCAGTCCTTCAGAGTCTCTTGAGGGATTGGAATCCTGACTTTGATTGATTCAGGAAACCCCCACATGCTCCAAAATTTGCCCAAATTAGTTGTGTGAGTATATACATAAGATTTCTTTGTAAAGCCAACAAGTATTTGACGCTGACCTTAGTAAAATTGGGCCCGACTCACCCAACCAGACATTCTCGAATTGGTTCGGATTCTATCATATGAGCTTTCCTTCTTTTTTCTCGAGTTTTTTTTTAGTGTCCTTAATGTATTCCGATGTCTCTAAAGGCGTATCTAAACCACTATTATCCATCTTCTCTTCCATCATTTGTGGTCATAATTTCACTGGATCATCATCCTGGTTACCCGGGTTATCTTCATCAATATGAGGAAGCTCAGCAGAAAACGTTGTTGGAAGATTCGTAGTGATTTTTACCCATCAATTGATTTTTACTGGGAGAGATTGCTGGTATCAATAGAAACCTCTGTTGGTTTCTCCATTTCTTTATCCGATGTAGAAGGCTTGTTTTTAGCCTTAGAGAGTCTGGTAAGCCTACAAAGAGTGTTTTCTCCGATATCCGACCCCATAACAATGAAGCTTGATGGAGGTTTACGATTTCTAACAACTTTTCTTGAAGAATTCTCAGCTGACTAAGCTGATTAGTTGAGAATTGTAGGAGATTGTGCAAGGGGTCTGAGTTTATAAACAGACGGTTATTTACCGGATGAAGAACTTATATCTCGTTCTGGAATTTGAACCACCGGAGAAGCTGGTAGCCCGGCAGCGATTATGGCTTGCCTTTTTTCTTCCTCCAACTCGGAAAAATTAAGCAAACCTCCTCTAATTAGTGTATTCCTCCCTACAAACATAAAGAAACAAGAAGAATGAAAGAGAAATATGGGTGAAAATTGAAGCTTTTATATATCTAGAACTATGAAAATCAATCTGTTTCTCACTCTATAAATAGAAACAATAGAAATTACCCTTATATATGAGTAAATTGGACACACTTGAGTGTTTTACTAGGGAAGATAAACTAACAGTAATAATTAGGAAATGCTATTGAATGTAGCTGTGTATTTCCTTTCTTAGCAATGATACTATTTCCAAGAAATAAACCGTTCCGTTTCTCTAATGACTACATGACACATATCATGTGGAAACTCACCGTTTAAATTGTGACCTTTCAGTAGAAAGGGATTTAATAACCCCCTTCAGATGCGGTTCATAAATCATTTAGAGTATTAGCTCTCTCGAAATACTTTGGAAAGAGCTAAGGGGCAAGATAATAGGATCAGATTTTCTTGGATGTCCATTCGAGTAAAGTGGTTTGGAATTTATTTAGAGGGGTAGTTCGGACCCGATAGTCAAAACTTGATGAATAACCAGTAAGCTAAGTAAGCTTGATGACTCGGCTATGTTCCTAGTGCATTGAATTATGGGCTTGGGGCACATGAAATCGACCCAAATAAAAGATCCGACCCGAATGGCTTATGGGTCTCAAAAAGAGTATAAATAATTCAACTAACAGCAATAAATGGGTTGGATTTTTCCTAAAATATTAAATACAAGCTCTTCATTTTTATTCCTACTCTTTATCAAAAACTTAATACCAAATTAAATAAAGATTTTCCATATTTATCCTTAAATTATATTTCATTATCACCAAGTAATAATTTTTAATTAGTGGATTATTATTTTTAATACTTTATATTATTTTTAGAATACTCAATTAGAGTATATGGATGTCTATTGTATAAAGCATCTCATACATTAATATTAAACATTTGTTATATTAAATAACAAAAAAATCAGACTTTCTGTATAAAAATTTGTGTTCTTGAAAGTCTAGATAGGTTTATTTATCCATTTATTTTTTTATTGAAGCTTTATTGGTGTGTGTGTGTGTGTGTGTGTGTGTGTGTGTGTGTGTGTGTGTGTGTGTGTGTGTGTGTGTGTGTGTGTGTGTGTGTGTGGGGGAGAGAGAGAGAGAGAGAGAGAGAGAGAGAGAGAGAGAGAGAGAGAGAGAGAGAGAGAGAGAGAGAGAGAGAGAGAGAGAGAGAGAGAGAGAGAGAGAGAGAGAGAGAGAGAGAGAGAGAGAGAGAGAGAGAGCATGTGTGTTGCTGTAAGCTGTCTCTTTTTTGGCTTAGTAAAAAAATGCAATGTTTTATGATTTTTTGTGGGAGAAAATCTTAATGAGTTCATTTCTCAAGTTGAAGGGGAAGAAAAAAGTTGAAAATTGAATTACACAAAGTGTATTTGTTTAAATTCATTGGAAAAGACCAACAAAGTTCATATGGACATGTGTTCGAGATAACATATGTGTTTATTGTAGGAAATTGGATATTTTGAAAAGTGATATGATATGAAATGTCATCTAAGTGGGGCACGACCAAAGATAAGTAAGGATATACAACTTGAGCCTTGTATGATTCATTTAATAAAAAATGACCCCAACTTGGCCTGATGGTCAAATGCAAACTAACCTAGCCTCATGTCCTAGTTTCTTATTAACCATGGTCGGGCGCCATAGCATGACTAAAAGCTTGGCCACAAAGCCAAACAAACATACCCATTAGGCTACATATTACAATATGACTATCTAATCTGGCCAATCTTGGCTCGAGACATGGCCAAGCTTTCCTGGATACATGGCCAAAATTGCCTGGAGGCCTGCCCAAGTTTTTCTCAAGACAAAGCTAATCTTGCCTCAAGACATGGGCAAGCTTTCCTCGAAACTTGGCCATGCTTTCCTCGAACTCTAACCAAGCCTGGCTTAAAAATAAATCTAAGTAAACTATCCAAATAAAAGACCAAGTTAGATGAATATGTTATGTCGGGCAACTAATAGGAACTTGGTTGGAAGACCAAACCCGAGTCCTAAAAGCTCGGCCTAAATGGCCACCTTGGCCAAGGCCAAAGCGGCCATCTTGGCCAAGTTTTCCTCAGGAAATGCCAAGGCTTCCTCAAGACATGACCAAGCTTTCCTCGACACATGGCCAAAATTGTATTGATGGCCTTAAGCTTACAAAATTAGCCTGATGTCAAAGAATTCTCCTTTTGGAGCCTACTCGGCTTAGTGAAGCCTCGTCTGGTCCCTCGGTGCAATCCAAAAGGAATGACTCGTGAATACACGCAATAAGATCACAACGAAAATGTGTTTGGCGCCCTCATGATCATTAGAAAATAAACAGTTAACCTTTGTTGTTCCCTTCATATATTGAGTACCGTCAAAGTGTACGGAAACTATGTTTGACAATATATGGAATCTGTGTCTGATATTGTATGATAAAGTAGCCTCTAAGGACGTACCTCTGTCTGATAAAGCATCTCGATAGCCAAAAAGGTTGAACTAATGAGGAGGTAACTGATAAGGTCAAATATTTTGGACACTGCATTTTGCTTTTATCCAAAGGGCGATTCGGACCAAACCACTACCATGAGAAACTGAACAGGACAAATATAGTGGAAAATGACTAAGTTGGGTGATGGTCATTTCACACCTTGGGCTAAAGGGTTCTTAAACTTGACCCGACTTTCAGTAATGAAGGTGATCAGAATTTAATACAAGAACACACCTTAACTATCTTACTACGCTCCACCTTAAACATTAAATCTCCAAAACGCTTTATAAAATTACCCTCCACCAGAAATAATCCACACCAAATTGACGACCACAGTGGGAGCACGACGGTGCCTGAATTTCATATTCAAAACGAGTATACAAAGTAATTCGAATGGATCGAATGCGCGGAATGTTCCACCTTCTGAGGTGGAAGTTTCAAAGGAAACATTGAATACACTATCGAGGAGCATGATCATTTGAGAGCTGAGATAGAGGTGTTGAGAGCATGAAATAAGTTAAAAAATGGGTTAAAGATAAATTTGGTGCGTCGGTACTTCACCACACTGACAATCCTGGAGAGAACGACCAGTCACTAAAGACCCATCTCAACTCCAAGAAAACAAACCAATCTAAACATATGGAGAGTTCAACATCTGAGTCCTCCAGCAACTCATCTAATGAGGCTAAACTTGAAGAATTAGTGTCATCAAACAGTGATAAGAGCCGGTCAAAAAAGAAAATGAGTTTAACCAAAAAGCATTCAAGAAAAAAGGGATAGGCATGGCAGGCTTAAGAAGCACTATGGGAAAGGAAAGGGTTCGGCTGATCAGCACATTGACTGTTTGCCGATTGATCCTTTTGCTTTTCAATCCGAACTAGGTATTTTTGCTACACCAAACGAATATACTATTTTTTATGCAACAGGAACTGGAGACAATCACCTTTATCTGTAAAAATACTTTCTGGACACCTACCCAAGAAATTTGATAACTATAAGATAGAGAAATACGATGGGAGTAAAGATCCGGACAACCATTCTGAGCAGTTTAAGAAATTTATGATGAATTTCGATATTGATGATGATAGACTGTTATGTCGGGCCTTCTCCCAAAATTTCATAGGAAGTACCCTCAAGTGGTATAATAGTCTCCCTCAAGGATCTATAAAAAATTTGATATATTTTAGGTTGCATTTCCGAGGCAGTTTGTTGGAAACACAGAGCTTAAGTGTAATAGTGATACCATTGTCCATTGTGCTCGGGAGCCAAATTAGTCTTTAAAGCAGTACATCAGCAGATTTGTGAATACAAAAAAGGGCTAGCAGATTACTTCGAACAAGTTGTAATTGTTTCCTTTAGACAAGGGCTAAACCCGGGAAACTTGGCTGATTCAGTCACCTGGAAGAAGGCCATGACGTTTTAGTGATTGTTGAATCAGGTGGGAAAACAAATCAATTTGGAGGAAACTAAAAAGACCAGGGTGCCTCGTCAGATAAGGTCCACCACTACAACATCAACACCTCATGCTTCTAATCAGTCCGAGTACAGGTCAAAGGAGACTGGACAAGGGTCCAGTCGATCAAGGCGGAATCAGTCTAGCCAAAATCAGATTCAACAGGTTAGGAACAAGAGGGGACCATGGTTCAACCTGAGTGGTTTGCTAAATTGGGGGAAATTGTGGCTACAATCGACGATAAAACTATGAATGAAGTGCACTTTAGAAAGCCAACAGCATTGCAGTCCCCCAGAGAAAACCAAAGTACCCGTTTTTTCAAATACCATAATGACATAGGGCATGATACCCATGACTGTATAACCTTGAAGCAGGAGGTCCAGAACCTCATTGAAAGGGGAAAGTTGGGGGCCTATGCCAAAAAGCGAGTGGGAGCAGACCATAGAATGCACAAGCCAATGTCAATACTCTTTGAACTACTCCTTCAAGCAATACTGGAACATCTACACAGGAAGATGTTATGGTGATAATTGAAAGGTTTGATATAGAGTCTGAGTACCTTTATCCGGATCCAAGTTGGAATCGGGTAGGTGTAATAACAGACAAGACTAAAACTGTCTCCGGTTTGATTAAATTCTTTGAATCTCTAACCATCTTTCGGGGGGACACTATAACTGTACGTTCTACTTCATCAAGGAATAGGAATGTCCACAGTTTGGTCACCCAATTGGATGGAAAAATGTCCACACACTTGTATCAAACCCCATATCCTTTTATAGTGTTCGATGAGGATGACCTAAGAGATATTGCATGACTTCATGAAGATGTTGTGGTAATAGGGGCATCAATAAGGGGAAATGATATACGCTGGATTCTGATTGATACAGGCAGTTCAACAAACATTATATTTTTAAGCTCTTACAAACAGATGAGAAACTTTTCGGTTATACAATGTTCGAACAGAACCATTGTGGGCTTCACAGGGAGTTCTGCAGATGTGATTGGGGAATTTGAAGAAGAGGTGTTGTTGGGAAAAGACCTTTTAAGAAAATGATAAGAGTAATGTTTGTTGTGGTGGATTTCCCAACATCTTACAATGCGATATTTGGGAGGTCTTGGATCTCCAGAATGCACGTTGTGGCCTCTAAGGTCCACCTGTGTTTGAAATATGTTGTCCATGGACAAGTAGGTGTTGTGTGAAGCATCCAGAAGGTAGCTATAGAATGCTATGCAACATCCTTGCCTTTAAGTCTGTAGAGGCTGTCAAGATTAACATAGATTAGCAGCTACTGGAGCCTTCCACCGATGACAATGAAATCGATGATCCTAGGGAGGCTCCCAGTGTTATGATACCCGTACAGGAGGTTGAAACCCATTCTCTAGGTGAGGGAAAGAATATTAAAATTGGTACCAAGTTGGCACTAAGTTTGAAACACAGACTGTTGTCTTTTCTAATACATAATCAACATGTATTTTCCTGGTGCAATGACGATGTTACCAGAATGCCAGTTGATATAATTTGTCACAAGTTATCTGTATGAAATGATGTTGCACCGGTTGTACAACGAAGAAGGTCTGTTTCTAAAAAAACAGATGTGATTATTCAAGAAGTTGATCATCTGACCAAGATGAGCCACATAAAAGAGTCTCAATACCCTTTATAGACTGCCAACCCTGTCCTGGTCAAGAAAAAGAATGGCAAATGGCATATGTGCATTGATTTTAGTGATCTTAATAGGGCATGACCCAATGATCTTTATCTTATTGCTCGGATATATCAGTTTGTGGATTCTACAGGGAATAAACTTCTATCCTTCATGGATGCATTTTCGGAGTACAACCAGATACATGTAGATCTGATGGATCAAGATCATACCACTTTTATTACAGACCGGAGGCTTCATTTTTATAAAGTGATATCGTTCGGATTGAAAACTTTTCGGGCCACTTATCAAGGGTTAGTAAATAAATCCTTTGCTAATCAGATTGGCAGAAACATAGAAGTATATATAGATGATATGATGGTAAAGAGCTTAGAGGAATATACACATATATCCGAACTTCATGAAACGTTTTCTAACTTAGAGGCTGCGAACTTGAAGCTAAATCCTGAAAAGTGTATTTTTTGGGTCCCATCTGGAAAATTCTTGGGTTACATAATAAGTGAAAAAGGAATTCAACCTGATTTGGATCAACTCAATGCCCTATTAGTTATTGACCCTCCTCGGAGCACCAAACAAGTTCAAAGGATGACCGGAAGATTGGCTGCTTTGAACAGGTTTATTTTATGATCATCAGACAAATTTGGTCTATTTTTTCAAATATTAAGGAATGCCAAAGACTTAAATTGGCCTCCTTAGTGTGATCAATCATTTTTTGAAATAAAAAAGCACTTGTTTTCACCCAAGACTCTCTTTAAACTTGTTCAGGAGGAAAAGCTCTATGTGTATTATAGATGTATCAGAGTATGCAATAAGTATTGTGCTAGTAAGAGAGGTGGACAATTACCCTGATCTGGTGTACTACATTAGAAAAAGTATGTTGGATGTTGAAAGAAGATATTTGAAGTTGGAAAAACTAGCATTAGCCTTGGTAATTGCAGCAAGAAAGATGAGACCATACTTCCAAGCTCATTCCATTGTCGTTCGAACATCTTTTTCCTTGAAGAGTGTTCTTCAAAAAACTGATATATCAAGCAGAATGACCATGTGGTCAGTTGAGATGAGTGACTATGATATTGATTTTCTGCCCCAAACGCTGATTAAATCCCATTCAGTGGCCGATTTCTTGGTAGAATTTCATGCTGATAGATCCTCCGGACAGATGCCAGAAAACCAGTCTAAGAAAGAATGGGTAGTCCAAACTGATGGTGGGTCTAGTACTATAGGATGTGGGGCTGTAGTTTGTTTAACCTCTCCTTATGGTGATACTATGTACCATGCTATATGTTTTGGTTTCAGGGCTTCTAACAATGAATCTGAATACAAAGCAGCTATAGTTGGTCTTAAGTTGACTCTCATATGTGGGGCAAAAAGATTCCGGTTAATGAGTGATTCTCAATTACAGATTCACCATGATCAAGGGAAATCAGAAGCAAAGAATGAACAATTGATTAAATACTTGTTGAGGTTGAGAGAAGTTGGTGCAAGTTTCAAGAGTATCTACTATGTACACATCCCGAGATCGGATAATATTATGGCAGATTCTTTGGTAACCATAGCTTATTCTGAATCTTACCGTTAGATTCTGATGCAAGAATGTCCATCAGTACAAATGGGCCAAGAAAAAGGTAAAGATGATGAAGAAAGTATGAGCATAGTAACCATTCAACCCAAAGACTGGAGGTATGATATTCTTCGGTTTATCTCCGATGGGATTTTGCCTCCGGATAAAGCCATAGCTAAAATCTACTTATACTCTTTCAGCGGCTAGTCGGTTGGCTTGGGTTAAAGTCAACTTTTATCTTTTTCCCATTCTCCCAGGCTCCGCTAATGAACATGAAATGTGTCCTCCATAGGTTTCCTGACTACAGTAGGCCATGAAATACCTTGTAAGTATTCCCCATATTGTAATGGTAGAAGGGAATGTGGTGATTCTTGTAAACATTCGCCACAGCAGCGAATTGTTCCATTGGGAGTGGGATCTTAAAGAGTCTGGAAGCCATAATGCCAGTCATCAGAGTGTACCACGCATTTGGGCTCAGCTGACTTGGACATAGCTTAATCAGGTGAAATGACCTGACTATCTCCGGATCTAAAGGGAACCGGAGTCCCCAGTTCAGTACCTCTATGTAGACCACTAGCCCGTTAGGCTTGCAATCCATCGGAGTTTCTGGGGTAACCGGGATTTTCACTTTGACAGACTCAGGGAACCCCCACTTTATACGAATACGGCCCAATTCGGTGGTAAGGGTGTATACGTAGGCTATATTTTGGAGGGATAGCAGGTATTTCACGCTGACTTTCTGGAAATTTGGCCCTACTTTCCCTTCCTGACACTCTCGAAGTGCATTCAGATTGGTCAAACCCAATTTGGCCCTACTTATCCTCCATATTTCCTTTATTTACAATGGAAGGCTATTCTGATGGGTTGGTTTCTGCTAGGGGTTGTTGTTCGGATGGTTTGGGTTCTAGCAAAGGCTTTATTATCTCCGAACTAGTGTGTTTCGAAGAGCGAGAGTGGACTTAGCCTTGTATTGGCGAGTTATTCGGCGATGGGTGTTCTTCTCAGAAGACTTCACAACATCCAAACCCATGACAATAAAGGGTGAAGGCTTCCTAACACTGGAAACGGCATTTTCTTTAGGGAGAGAGTTCTGAGATTCTTGAACAAAGGATCATGATTGAAGAGGAGAAAGAGTTGGGACAAAATGAATTATTTTGACCTTAGATGTCTTTAATGACGATGAACCTTGGTTTGTGTTTGCTTTTAGTTGATTGAGTTCTTCACCAGGAGAAACGGGAAGACCAGCAGTTATTCTTTCGTCTTGCAACTTTTCTCGCTCTCTCTAATTCAGATATATTTAACCAACCCCCTTTTACTAGTGCGTTTCCGGCTGTGAACATAAATTACTTGAACACAATTTGAAAGAGTACTAAGCTTTCTCTCTCTAGAAGTGTTTGTATTTTTTAAGACAATGGAACAGTGAAGTCGAGTTAAATAACTGTGAAAATAGAAAACGTTACCTAGGGGAAGATAAATAGATCATATTCATGATTAAGGGCTATTAAGCATGGGGGTTATGCACTAAGTAACTTTCTAGCCTAGTAGGTACAAGAATCTAGGAGAAAAATGGCTGAGAGGTCGAACCAGAGCCTGACATGTGTCCCGCGTTGAAAAAAGGCTCTTGAAATTCTTAACGGTAAAATCAGTCCCACTGAATTCCGATCGAGTTGACTCTTGAAATTCTTAGCTAGAAAAGGTGGCCTATTCAATCTGGATACAAAGGTAGATGAGAAAAACACATTGGAAATGCATTGATTTTTATTCTTATGGTTTAGCTCTTCTAAAGATTCTTTGCAAGACCTAAATGGGCTACTGATAAGGTCGGATATTTTGGACACTTCACTTTACTTTTATCCGAATGAAAATTCGGACCAAACCACTACCATGAGGAACCGAACATGACAAATATAGTGGAAAGTGACTAAGCTAGGTGTTGGTCATTTCACACCTTGGGCTAGTGGGTTCTTAAACTTGACTCGACTCCACAATCTCACCCAAAAGGCTCGTGGGTCATTAATTAAGTATAAATACCACAAGTACTTTCATTAATGAGGTTGATCATAATTTAATACAGGCACACACCTTAACTACGCTCAACCTTAAACATTAAATCTCCAAAACACTTTACAAAATTACCCTCCACCAGAAATAATCCACACCAGTAACAACCAAAGACCCTTTTTAAATCAAAACTACTATATAAGAAGATAGTGTCTCATTTGTAATGTTAGGTGAAAGTTATAGAGAATACTGGCAACAAAAAGAAATAAATGTCATTTTGTAATCCATGTCATAATTAAAATATAAATATTCTTCGAACATTCATTTTAAGTTATTCTAATATTTTGTGGTTAATCTTTATTTCTTAGAATTTTTCAAGTGTCATAAGTTTAGGAGATTTTTTTTACCATTTTGATTCCGTTTTCGAGAACTAAATAAGACAACATCCAAATCTACTCCATATCTCAAACTTCTACTTTCAACATCATGAATCTAAAGACGGGAAAAATATCCACAATCGGACAGAGAGTGTCGACAATGTAGCTTACCTCACCCCGATAGGTGAGCATTGACGATGACCCAATCCGTCCTACTGATGTGGAAAGTCTTCCGCACGAAGAACATCTCATCGCCACATCATTCACTTCCATGTCGTTCTTCTCTCTAACGAGAGAATTGACGACCTAGCTCAGCAAGTGAGCGAGTTTGTGAAATTTGTCAAGAGCATCATAGTGTCCAAAGAAACGACCAGATGATCGTGTCCAAAGAAACGACCAGATGATCGTGTCCCTCACCTGCTCGTTCAAGAAAGACTCGTCGGGGTCTTACCCATAATGACATGGCCCGGGAGGAACGATGAAGCCATCCCGCAGTGGTGATCGACTAGTACTAGGCCCGACCTCTTTTTATTAATCACAAGTCATCCATTGGATAAGGAACCTAGGAAGGAGGGACACCCAACGACGAGTAGAAAGACAAATCGACCTGCATGTCAAGTTTGTAATGAAGTGATCATGGTACGACCGTACGAAAATAACTATAGCTTCATTGAAGATCAACATATATCCTAACCAGCTATCGAAACGTTAGAATATGGATACAACATCGGGGCAAGCGTCTCGTTAAGGGCCATGCCATCATACCATCATATAGTCTCCCATAACACTAAACTAGGAGATGGCGATGGCGGAATTCATAGTTCTTGGTTCAACACTCCCTTCACAACCTCTTTTTGGTTCGATGTAGTTACTTAATGTTAAAGGAGCACCATCGACTTACCATTAACGCATGAAATATGTGGTGTGAGACAAAGTGGGGGTTATGAGCGGATATCGCGGGGAAATTTATGAAAAAATAGATAGAAGACTCGCAGAACTTGTCTAAGCTTGCGTTGAGACCTGGCCAAACGTACTTTAAGACATTTCCAAGCTTGCCTTGAGACCTGTCCAAATTGGCCCAAACATGAACTCATCAGTCATCTAACGATGGAATCCCCCTTATTGTGGACTACCACCAAGAGTAATAATTGGAATTCGATGCAATGGAGAAGTTAGAGGAAACATGCCTAAAATAAAAATTTGACCCTGTAGTAAGCATTGAGACAAATTTGAGTGAAAACATACCTAATTTTCCTACAAACTGAGAAGGCAAAGAGTCATCCGAATATTTCCATAAAATAGAAATGGTACGGGCCTGCAAAGGAAGGTCTAAAAGACCATGCCTTTAGTTTACATATACAAATTTAGAGGGTGGTTAACCCTCGATAAAGCGTGTTGTTAACAATGATTTGACACTACCAGACGATTCCATAGCATAACTTATGGAAGCCATAACACAAGAACAATAACGACTCAATTGTTGGATATGTACGACATGTTCAAATAATAGGTGTTTCACAATTGATCACACACAGTATACTCCTTAGTTAAATATAGAGTAGCCAACATAGAAAGTGACTACAAAGAACTTAAGCTAAGTATGGGCCGCACCACCAATGGCTTTAAAATAATACCCATGTCAAAGGAAATACATGAGAAGATGCAAGAGTTTCTTATATTACCACTCGGGGGAAACTCCATAGAAAGATCCATACAAGCTAGATCTTTATTCTTCAAAGGATTTCTTAGGGTGTGGATGATAAGGGAGTCAGGACCCGCAACCAATATCAAGACTACATGTCGAAGTCGAGCGGAATTAAGCAAAGCCGGACCAAGCAGAGCAGAGCAGAGCAGGAAAAAACCGAGCAGGGTCATATATAGCAAAATTAGGCAGAGCAGGACAAGGCCGAGCAGGATCATATAGAGTGGAACAAAAGGAAAGACCAGAAAAGTAGAGAAAACATTCAATCCGAGCAGGAAATATGCAAGGCCGAGTGCACTCAAACTTATGTCGAGCAGAGCACGACTGGAACTACGCACGCCTGATCAAAGCAAACGCACAGAGGCTAGTCCGCACTCAGCTAGAGTTGAGCAGAGCATAATCAGAAGTAAGCACGCTCGGCTCAGGAACTTAGTGTGCGACATCGAGTGGAATGACAAAAGAATGCTCAACACGACAAGTTGGAAAACTAATCGTTACGTCAACAAGAGTTAATGAAGTTTTAAACTATATTAATGGACACTAATCAAGGAAATATAGTCAACGATAAAATATCCAAGGATCAAGATAAGGAGAATTTGTAGCAATTAACTTAATGATGGTCGCGACCCATTAAATATTTGTAATTAATAGGGGAGTTATGGCCAAGAGTAGTATATATACGGGCCTAAGGTTCTTGTAAAGGGATATATACTGAAAAATCTTCTCGAATCAATAAAATTACTACATTGGCAGTTCATTGTTTTAGGTTTTTCCTATAACATATTTGGCGCCGTCTAAGGAAAAGATCAAAGCAAAAAAAATATTTCCAATGGTGGTAACTCGATCCGGGATCGATATTGAACCAAATGGAAGACGCATCATCATGACCAACCCTAACCCTGTAATCGATCCTGTTGCAGGGTCAACACCGCCGCCTCCATCCAACCAAGGCGGCCTAGAAGAAGCCCTACAAAGAAACGCTACAACCCTGTTAGACCCACTAGTGGCACCCGCCATCGCAACACTGGTTACTAACCTGGCAGACCGCCCACTACCACCTAGCGTTCCCGAGGACGCAGCCGAGGTTCAGCGATTGGGGCTACAGATTTTGACAATGCAAGCAGCCCAAGCCAAGGCAGATCGTGACCAGGAAGCCAGGGACTTGGCAAACAAGATGATCATGGCAGAGTTGCAGGAGGTTGTTATGGGTCTAGAGTACATTCCGGAACCAATTTGGAGGTAACAAAGAATTACGACAAGATCCTGACTCCATCCTGGACCTCTACCAAAGGAGGGGAGAATCCTTCAAGGGCTACATCAGACGATTCATGCATACCATGAACAAGCTCCCCGACCTAGCCGAAAACATGGCGGTGGCTTACTTCAAGTGTGGATTAGACATGCAAGGTAAGCTTTACGCTGATCTAGTTCGCTTCCCCTATGGTAAAATAGGTGAACTCTTGGCCCGCACGGACCAGTTCATTGAGGTAGATGACGCCACAAAACTCACACCGCCCTCGGGTGAGGCCACTCCAACCATCAAAAACGTTGAAGAGGGCAGTGGCAAAATCCATGACGAGTGCCACATGGAATCTCCAAGACGAGCCGACGGTTATAGGGGAACATCATTGAGGGGGAGTGACTGACCCAGAATGGAATCTACAAGACTCGCAACCAATCCACGCTCGGCCGCTTACGAAAACCCGGCGCAACAATTCACCCAACTCACAGAGTCTATCTCTACCATTTACGACCGCACCAGAGATATGATACGATATCATGCTCCTCGATCCATGTCCTCCTTGGGATACAAGTGTTCAACACGGCATTTCTGCGCATACCATAATGATCACGGTCACGCAACCAACGGCTGCTGGCAATTATAGGAAGAAATCCAGCGACTGGTCGATAACGGCCTATTAATCCAATTCGTACGACAGCAAACTTCAGGATTTCATAGCGGCAACACGGAGAGCACTCATAATAGACAAGAAGAACCTCAACATAATGAGCTACCTGGCCGCCAAGACGATCAGCCCGCTTGGTCCGAAAAGCAACAATGCATGCTCACCATCTCCGGAGGTGGCTCCTTAGCCGAGGCGGACCATCAGAAAAGGAAGAGGTTCAGGGATGATGAACAGGTATTGTCCGTAGGAGGGCCGTCTTACAGTCATTATCTAGACCCAGTTGTCGACCTCATTATCAACAACGACGATATGAGAGGCGTCACCACCCCCCATGAAGACGCGATGACAATAACTTTGGACATCGGAGGAGTAATAGTGACAAACTTACTGGTCGACGGCGGTAGCTCGGCCAATATTATCTCCAAAGCCAGTTACGATCAAATGTTGGGTGTCCCACCATATAAACCCATACAACGCACTTTGACAGGATGTGATGGCAAAACCTCTCAATGTGTCGGGGAAGTCGAGGTGCTGGTAAAGACAGGTTATGGGGCAACAAAGAAGGAGCTCAACACCATTTTCCTCATTTCAGAGAACCCGAGCCCCTACCACGAAATCATAGGACGACCATAGTTAGACATAATAGAAGCAACCTCATGCACTTTTTGCCAATGCGTTAAATACCCAGTTGACAATTCAATAGGGATCATTCGCGGAAGCCAGCGAGCAGCACGGACATGTTACTCGGTAATCGTGGATACCAACAAACCCATCAGATAGCAATTAGCTGGCGAGGGAGGTGCCGATCAAATAACCAACACCCAGTGCGACAGAAGCGCCGGTCTTTTTCAAATGACAAACAGGTTGTCATCTCCTCAGAGGTCGCCAAACTACTTGGGCTCGACTATATTCGACGCGTTTGATATCCTACATGGATCGCGAACCCATTACTAGTAAAAAAGAAGAGTGGCGATTGGAGCATGTGCGTCGACTTCACCGATTTAAACAAAGCATGCCCGAAGGATGCCTACCCCTTGTCACGCATTGATCAGCAAGTCGATTCTACATCTAATTGCGACTACATGTCCTTCATGGATGCATATTCTAGGTACAACCAAATCTGGATGCTCCCACGCGACGAAGAGCACACCGCTTTCCAGACCGAGCGAGGCCTTTATTACTATACTGTCATGTCGTTCGGACTAAAGAACGCGGGGGCCACCTACCAGCACCTCGTCAACCAAATTTTCAAAAATCAGTTAGGCCATGATCTAGAAGCCTACATCAACGACATAATAATAAAAAATAACAACATCGACCGATACTTAAGAGTATAGCATCACGTTTCCACCATCTTGCATAAGCATAACCTCAAGCGGAATTCACTAAAATGCTCTTTTGGTGTCTACTCGGGCAAATTTTTAGGATATGTGATCAGCAAGACAGGCATAGAGGTCGATCCTGCGCAATTATAGGCTTTATTGAAAATGGCGCCCCCCCCCCCCCCCCCTCCAGCATCAAGGAAGTCCAATGCCTCACCGGCCGCCTAGCGGCCTTGTCCAGGTTCATATCCAAGGCCTCAAAAAAAACCACCCCTTCTTTGGAGTATTGCGAGGCGCGAAGAAAGTTTCTTGGAATATTGAATGTGGTGTCGCCTTCACCGCTTTGAAGCATATCTCACCTCTCCCGTAATCCTTACTACTCCAGCGCCCGACGACACTTTATATATATATATATATATATATATATATATATATATATATATATTTGGCTGTCTCTGCCCACGCTGTCAGCGCGGTCTTAGTTAAGGAAACCAGCAAGCTTCAATTCCCGATTTACTACACCAGCAAATTGTTAGCTGATACCGAAACGTGTTACATGGATCTTGAAAAACTTGTTTTGGGTCTGGTGGTAGCAGCACGCAAGAAGCGGTCATATTTCCAAAGTTAGACCATCACCGTCCGCACATTCTCCCCGCTACGCACCATATTGCACAACTCCAACACTTCGGGATGTTAACTAAATGGTCCATCGAACTCGGGGAGTACGATATCTAGTTTGAACCACGTCGAGCAATCAAGGGCCAAGCCGTAGCCGACTTTATAACCGAATTCTCCACCCCTCGACCAACTGGCGACACCCCGGATTCCCCCATGGAAGGGAGTTCCTGGACCCTAGAAGTCGATGGTGCGTCTTCTACCTCGGGTGGTGGAGCCGGCATTCTTCTACGAACACCAGCAGGAGAGAAAATTAAGCAAGCTATCCATTTCAACTTCCCAACAACAAATAATGAGGCAGAATATGAGACAGTTATTGGAGGGATGTATTTAGCACATATCTGCAGTGCAACCAACCTCCACGTGCGCTCGGACTTCCAGCTAGTTATCAATCAGGCTAAGGGTATAGCACCACCAGGCCACTTCTCCGTTGTCGCCGACCACCCTCTCCTTATCTACTTCTCCACTTCTCTGTTTAGCACAGTTATTAAAGGGATGCGTTTAGCACATATCTGCGGTCGCGGCCACCGACCACCCTCTCCTTATTACCTAGGAAGTTCCAAGTACGGCTCATTTCAGCCAGGCATCTCAAGTATTTTGGTCGACAATACCCACGATTGGAGCAGCCCCTTCATCGAGTACCTCACCCACGGAAAGCTACCGTAAGATAAAGCTCTCCCCCGTACATTCCAGGTCAAAGCGGCCAAATACTGCCTGTTTGACAACACCCTATACAGGAAGAGCACCACTAGGCCACTTCTCCGCTGCCTAAACAAAGAAGAAGTTTCATCATTCCTTTATGATTTACATGCAGGCACCTCCGGGGCGCACTGGGGCCACCGCAGCCTCATTCGTTGTTTCCTTTTTGTAGGATTTTATTGGCCCGAACTCGCCACTGACGCTGAACACTTAGTTTAACAATGTCATGCATGCCAGAATATGCTAACTCTCCTCATAAGTCGGCCAAGCCAATGACAGTTAGCCTTATTTCCTGTCCTTTCGACAAATGGGGCATCGATCTCGTTGGGTATTTGCCGATGGCTACAGGCAAATAATAATTTTTAATCTTTGCAGTAGATTACTTTACCAAGTGCGTAAAGGCCAAATAAATTGCACGCACCCGATCCCAAGAGTTATATGACTTCATATACAACCAAATACTCACACGTTTTAGCATACTACAAGTTCTAATAATGGATAGTTGGCCTCAATTCCAAAACAAGGCATTCTCCACCTTTTGTGATAATTTGGCATCACGCAGCACTTTGCCACCCTCTACTACCCACAAGCGAACGGGAAAGTCGAGGTCACCAACCGTACAATCCTCGACAGCATTAAGAAAAAACTCGATGGGGCAAAGAGAAGATGGCCGGACAAGCTAGTCGACGTGTTATGGGTATATCGAACAACACCAAGGGCCACCACGGGCGTGACTCTTTTCTCCTTGGTCTATGACACTGAGGCCGTTGTGCCAGCTAAAAACTGATCCCTTCTCATCGCATCACTGCTTACTCTGACATAAATAATGATGTCGGGCGAGCTGTAGACATCGATTTGATTGAAGAGGGGCAAGATCAGTCGCGCATACAAGCTGAACATTACAGAAGTCTCATCCATAGCCGTTTTAACTCTCGACTTCGGCCGTGGACCTTCCACGTCGACGATCTTATTATGAAAAAGATTTTTCAAGGAGAGGGCGACCAGAAACTCGGGAAGTTTGGTCCTAATTGGGACGGGCCTTACATAATAATTACCAAATGGCATCATGAAGCATTTCGTCTCGCTGATGCCGAGGGCAAAGCCCTAAAACACCCATAGAATATCAGTCATCTTATGTTATACCATACTGCAATATAAAATTCTTGATGCGCTCGTTTTCCCTTCTGATGGCGCGGAAGGGTTTTTTAGTGATGCATCTACTTATCTATCACCAATACATTTATCATTTTCGTCAAATTTGTGTTTATACTTATTTTTTGTAACTCCGCCACTGGGTCACGGACCACACCTAAAAGGCTAGGAAATAAGGGTCATACTGTGCCACACTTAGACAAGATCTAATAAATATGACAAATGGGCTAATTGGCCACACCCGCTGGGCTATGCTAACGAGCCATACTGTGCTCAATACCGCACTCAGGAATTAATAAACGCGAACTACTCCAAGCCCACTAGGTTACACAAATAGATGAACTGGTCGCTCTGTGAACTTAACCATGGCCACTTTGTTAACCATAAGTTATGCAATGAGCCCCACTGTGCTCGATCTTGCAGAAAAAGTTCCCTATCCGAACAACTTAAAAGTATAAACACGCATCATGCAATCTATATAAATCATCCAACAACATACATGTTAAGTTACACAAGCAAGTTAAGTTTTGTCACACCAAAAAATAATGTCTTTACAAATTTATACTATGCTACGCATCGGCAGGATTTGCTGCCGTATCGACAACGCCCACCTTTCATATATCCACCGCTGCGAGCAATTTTTGATACGGCCCAAAATCCATATCTGGATTCAGGGCCTTCAGCTCAGCCACCACCTTCACTTTATCCTTGTGAACTTTTCCTAACGCCACTTGCATTACCTAGCGCTCCCTGGCTTCTAAGTCGACCGCCGCCTTTTTCTTCAGCACCGCCACTTCGCCGTGCCTTTCTTCTTGTTCCCTCCGCAGCTCAGCCAACTGAATTTTCAGATCAGCCAGCTCCACTGAGAGGTCAGCCCCTTTTGAGGCTTGCTCTTCTACCTTGGTCGTCTGGCGCATATTTTGCTTTATCAGCTGCGAGTTCTGCGCGATGAGGCCTCGTTCTTCTTCAACAGGTCATTATTCTGCGAAGTCAACAGCGTCGTGCTCGTCATTGTCTCTAGGAACTGCTTGCTTCTTGCATCTCTCTTCGCACACACCTTGCCCCGTTGGCGTAATAGCTCATCGTTCTCCTTTTGAGCTTTCTCTGCCCGTTGTTTAGCCAGTTCATACGCATTTTTTAACCGAGCCATTTCGATAGTCAGCCCTCGCACTGAGCCAAAAAACATGGGCTTCGGTTTCCACCTCTCCATCGCCAGGACGTCCAATGATGACATACACCGACACGCTAGAGCATGTGAATTATATTGAATCTGCACAGCACACGTCGATCAAGCACTTTTTCAGTAGATACATATCACAATGAGCTGAATAAATCACAGTCTAACTTCAACTAACGCTTCAAAAAATTTCTCATTGGTAGTGTATCATCAAACGACAAAAATCAGCCATGTCGGACCTGATCAATGATCATTTGGGAAGCCGCAGTTATCACCAGTTTCACTGAAGGCTCTGGCATCGTTTCGGAGTGTTTAGGGAGTTGTTGAACCCCATCCCTACCTTCTCCTAGCCTCTCCAACTGTAAGACCTTAGGCACCATGACATTTACCAGCGATACCCCTGACCCGAGGCCGTGTACGAAGTTCTTCATCCTTTGCGCCACATGGGGTGGCGCCTTTTTTCCCTTCACCCCACCATCTGCCTCTGGGGCCTTATCATCAATCACCACTACCTCTGGAACCTTTCCAGAGGATCTCTCCTTCTTCTCTACCCATACATCACCAACATCCTTCACCTGACCTCCAACTGCTCCATCTACCTCGTCCTCATCAACCAGCGCTAGTTTCCTTTGTGAAAAGGGGGCAGAATGAATTACCCCTTTCTTCTTCCTTTTCAGCGGACTGACCGCTTCCTCTGAGTCTTATTCCCGCGACCTCGCCTTCTTACCACTACCCTCCATTTCTTTGGAAACAATGGCCAGCTTTCCCTCTTTACTCGGCATCTCCACCTCTTCCCCTTTTTGCGTCCCTTCAAGCGTAAATGATGACCCGCTCGCCTCCCTTGCCCTTCGCCCTGCCGGCACTGTTAAACCGAGCCTATAGAAATCCCCCTCTTCGCACCTCTGCTCCAATAGCGCTCGGAGCCTCTCCAAAGTGGCCTCTTCTTCACTACCAGCCATTATCACCCTCCCGTCTTCTGCCACCACAATTTCAAGAATACGCCACAGACCGGCTTTTAAAAAGTTCACCATAGAGAACACTTGTGTCGGCTCACCTCCCCAAGCAGCGTGCGCCGCGGTGGACAATTTTGCCAAAAGATTCACCGACTCCTTTGGATGACCCTCCTTGCACCGCTCTTGGTATTTCCCTTTTCATCGACCACTCTTGGGTCAAATCTCAATGAAACTAAAGAAGTCCATAATCAGTGGTGGCAAAGGGAGTCGCAGGCCTCAATCAAACAATATTGTAGATAAGGAGGTCTCCCCCTCCTCTGTTGTATAAGGTTGGTCCCCCACTCGAGGCGCCCCAATGGTCACATCGTCAGGAAACCCATACCTACTCCTAAACTCCATTAGGGATCCCTCAGTCAGGTACCCATACTTCGGAGTAATTTTGGCAAAATACTCTTCTAAAACTTCCATCTCCTCATACTCTGATTTCAGTTCCACTGTTTTCTTCTTCATTGATTTCTTTGGCGCCATGAATAAACCGACTGCAATTACCCAACAGTGGTTATAAGATTAGGGTTTCACCACATGATTATTGTCTATGATTAAAAATAACCAAAATTAAGAAAAAAATATTAATCACATCATAAGAGTGATTGTATAGATACCATGTTTACCTACAGATTCAATATTTTGAATACTATGAAATCGTAAATAAACAACTTCAGTAAAACTAGTATTTTAAGATTTTTTTTTAATACAAAACAAAGTTGGGGTTACAGGTACGTGAATGTGGTAACTTAATAAAATATTATGTTATTAAGTTTTGCATTGGGTTTAAATATGAAAATAAATATTACATTTTTTCAAATTCATTCAAAATGTAAATATTGAATATAAAGATAAGAGAATGATAACACAAAGAAATGAAGTCGTAGATGATAAGGGAAGGAAAATATAGGTGTGAAACATGTAATTTAGCCCAAAAATAAGGTCAAGGTCCATGTATTTAG
Organism: Limnanthes douglasii subsp. nivea; assembly: GCA_036936605.1. Classification (NCBI taxonomy): domain Eukaryota; kingdom Viridiplantae; phylum Streptophyta; class Magnoliopsida; order Brassicales; family Limnanthaceae; genus Limnanthes; species Limnanthes douglasii. Next base: position 77,666,806 of record JAUPFV010000003.1, on the reverse strand, counting down.
TGGCTAAGGACTAAGGTAAAGCACACATAACAAATGAGGGACTTAGATGATTGTCCCCTAGAACTTATTTGTAAATAGTCAAATAGTGGGGTAAGAAATCCATTCTTATGATGGTAAACATATAATTTCACCCTCTACCACATTTACTATATAAAGGACATTCCATTTTGGTAAAAAGGACCAATGATTGATCAATAATTGCAACATTGATTCTTTTTTTCTCTTCCATTTATAGTAATTCACTGTTCACTGTCACGTCACACGAATATTCTCTAGTCCGATCCATTCACACGAACATCTTCGCTCCTGAGTCTCACTAAAGATTCTCTGAGCTCATCAGTAGATACATTTTTCTCATAAAAAAGTTCATAGAGATTATCCTTGCAAAATCATTTATGAAATTAATGTTACAAATACTTGGAAAATTAAGAACTCAAATGAAAGTTTATCATTTTCAAAAAAGAATCATCATAATTGGAAAAGTATGACTTCATATACGTTTTTTTAGAAAGACTCGTACTTTATGGGATGTTAAGGTATAAAATAAAAGATCAAATGATTCCAATATCATTTTCTTATGAATGTTCAGCTTAGACACAAAACACAGGTTCAACATCAAATTTAATATTTATTTTGGTCATGAGACTAAGTTTTACTTCTTACTCTAACACAATCATTGTGTTAAATTTGAGTTTTCTCGGAAATAGAGCTACAAAAATGTACTATGTGTCTTTATATCTATTAAGATCATAAGATTTGTTTGGGTTTTCTTTACACAACAAACTTTTAGCTAAATATACCTTAGCTTTGGAACCAATTTATATTCTGAACTCATCTTGCACGACATACTTATCTTTATAATAAGTTATTCTATAAGTTTTTTAAGTGTGTTTTTTAGCATGTCATGAAAACATAAAATCAATGAGAGCTGCAACCCGAATCCACCTTCACAAATAATATTATGTGTCATAATCAATATTTATTAATTAGTGAATTGTACAAAAAATTGAGGTTGAATTTTATAACCTAAATACACCATACTTGATCGGTAAAGAAAAGTAATCATATTATTAAAAAAATCATATCGTCATGTCACTCGCATTTACTTTTTTTTAGAAAACAATTATTTTATGATATATATATATATATATATATATATATATATGTGTGTGTGAGAGATAATTATAGGATATTTACTAAGTTGTAAGATTAAATGTCCGATTGGATATAAATTGAATGCATGATATGAAGCATGAATGTTATACGGTATGGAGCCATAAGCATTGTACGTACAATCAATTAGGAAAATGACATGTGGTTATGTAAAATGATCATAAAGGAAGTCTTGATGCGTATTAACGAGTTGAGAAATAACTGAGCACGTGAAATTATTTTAAACATGACATACATATTTGGTACATGATAATAAGTTTCTTACGTGGTTACTCGGCCACGTGCACTAAGTAACGTTTTAGATATTAGTTGGCTAAAAGATAGGAAGTCGATCAAGTTCAAGCTGTACAATTATTTGACAAAAATTATAAATTTTATCGTTAGTTGGTCAGGAAGGTGCACACATCTTGGTACGAGAGTGCAGACTATTATTAGAAGTTGCGTGGAAAAAATAATGGCAATTTATCAATGTTATTTGGGAACAAATAAAATTGAAAGTAAGCTAGATAATTACAAGAATGGTTAATGTTTATCCGGAGTTTTTCAAATATGGCATAAAACATGAGGTGATATGTTGCGGCATGGCATGGTACTCTACACAAAATTTTAAAATTACTAGCGGTAACAATCTCCATCTGTGTAATAAATTCCAAATTCATAACATAAATAGTCATGAATCCACACGATGAAAATATCAATTTTACCTAAAAACGACAGGATTGTGGCACAATATAAAACAAGTGCGAAGTTTTAACCATGTATTTTGTTTTTTCATAATTTTGGTAAATATTAGAATTTCAAAACATTAAGTGATAAATTAGGGTCAGATAAGTGGTACACGTAATAAATATTAAAGATATTTTTTTATAATATTACAAGAAAAATATTAAAGACTCCAAAATTTTCTCACTAAAATAATCTTAAATATGTAAGATGATTTTAGTTAGAATATTTAACCCTAGAAACAAATATTCTATAAGTGCTAAGAATCACCGGAAAGTTGATTAAATTATTTAGTAAAAATGCTATATTTTTTAGAATGATTGGCTGAAGTTATGTAAAATATTGGAAGGTGTTTTAGAGGTTAATTTAGAAATTTTAAAAGGGATAGAAGTATTGAGTAAGTGCGTAAACATGAAAAATAATGAAAGAATAAATGGTAAAGAGATTAGCGAGCGTGTGCTTAAAATATAGGAAATACAAATAGTGGGAAAAAACTAAGAAAAAAAGTTAATTATAAAGATGAGTGATTTTGTTAAAAACATAATAATGATGTTAGCTCTATTTATAGGCGAGACTTTATACATGTGGTCATATAAATGCGGCATTAAGCCTTATAAGCTAAGCTTTGGGTCACATGTCTTAGTTGTTTATACTTCTTTCTAAAGATCTATTGAACCTTATTTGGAACATGTTACATCTAAATTCTTATTCAGTATGTTCTGACCTACTAAGCTAAGCTTTTACAGCTTATGACATTATCAATAGCCCATATAATTGTGAGAGAATCATGGAGAACTATAGCTTTGAGGTTGATTCTTTTGATATTCATATTTGATCTTCCAAGTTGAAGCTTGTGTGAGTTGGTACCTCAAAGGCTATTGTTCCTGCAAAACTGGTGTATGTAGCCGAGCTACCCAGCCGATTATGGGCGAGATTGTAAGAGTTTTAAGTTTTATGGCCTTATACATGTCTCAATAAAAATATTTCACCAACCAAAGCTCCATTGAGGAAAAAAATATTTTACCAAAGAGAATATCGTATATGCATGATTAACATTCCCTCTATTTTTTATTTCATAATAGTTGTTTATCTTGTAGGTAGGGTTTACAACTATGTTAGAATTTATAAGATGCTAAAATTGTTTTCTTGAAAAGTAGCTTTGTCTTTTAACAATAACCACCCCCCATAGTCCATGTGAATTATGAAGAAGGAGAAATGAATAAAATATTGAACATCTGAAGTTAGCCAAAATGATGATCTTTGTCCTTGCCAAACCAAGCCAAAAGAACGAACGATTGTGCAGTGTATATTCTTAAAACATGGCTTCATATGCCAATTATATAATTGGCCAAATTGGGTGAGCTTGAGCTGATATTGGCTAGTCATAAGTGCTACTAGAACCTGCGTGACTACAAAATTTATATAAATTGTTTGTTCGAAATCACCTCTTTTGTGAAGCATAATTTTTAATTATACGAGTTATTACAGAATTCATAGTTGATCAGACCTCTGGGAAGTAAATTTAGGCTCCGCAAACTAAATCAATTTTTTTTCAATTTTAAATGGAAAAAAAAAATTAGCCGCGACAGTGGTGCATTAAGAGCTTAGTTTTGATAAGTCTCAGAATATCTAGGGTAGATTATCGAGTAATGTGTATGGAAAAAGAGTGTCAGGCGAACAAGTACGAGATTCTAGAGAGAGAGAGTAATCAAAATAAAGTACCAATGATTAGAAAGTATCCCTTTTGGGGAATAGGATCTTTCTTTATATAGTGGCAGTGGTGGGCTCTACTGTCACATGCTATGTTTACTCTAGTTACATGTTAGCCCCCATATTTATACTTATGTTTTACATTTTCTATCTTTACAAGTAAGTCCCTATAGGTTTATACATTACAAATTGGACCCCCTATTATCTTTCGAATTTTATGCCCTTATCAGTAGCCCTCTAGTTTTGTGGAGAGTCGAGCAAAAACTATTTGAGTGCAGAATTTTTGGGTCGGGATTCTTCGTTGGCTTGTACGTCGACCCTCTTAATACTGTGATTTTGCCGATCCTTTGTCATGTGTCTAGAATTTCGACCCTTAACGATTGGCTTTGCCAAGCGTCGAACTCCTTCTTCATTGTGTTGTGATGGGCTGGATGCAAACAAGATTGAATCCAATCTTTTTTAACCATTTTCTGTGGGCCTTGTCTCGAACTAATTATTTTTAAAAGCCCACCATGCTCCCTCATAGGACCCGGTTATCGACCCATCCACATGTCCTTCTATAATTTGTTACTGAGTTTTTCATAATTGGTTATCTACGCGCATGTCATAAGTCTAGCCCCCTAGGTCTGATGTAGCTGCTTGGATGGACACATGTCTCATGGTAATTGGGCCGCATTTTAACTACTATTTTGGTTAAGCGACTCTTGATATTCCCGACGCTCTTTTCGATTGTGCTTCTCCATGGAACGAACCTTTGCCACGCTTGATTTCTCTATAAATAGCTTCATTCTTTCATTGTAAAATTTCAACTAAGTTTCTAGAGAGATAAACTCTTGTTGTTCTTCCCTTTCTAGAGAGAGAAAATCCAATTTAGTTTATGAGAAGACCCCCGTCTTGTAAGAAGCCGAAGAAGAAATTCGACTTTCCTGAGAAACTAGTCTTTGGTTTCATTGATTATCTGCAGATCACCGACCGGGCAGAAGAATACCAAGTCGCTGGGTTAATCCACAAAGGTACCGTATCGCCCTTGAGTTCAGAACCGTTAATCTTTCCAAAGCCTAGAAATCCAATCCCATTGAACCTTTCCCTTAATGCGAATATACTGACCACCCCAAGGGCTTCTTCGTCGAGGCCTACCACTGCTTCTCACTCTTCTCCCAGAAGATCTGACGCTGAAAATCTTCTCGCTTCTTCAAGACCTCAGAATACTATCAACCAACCCAAAACTTTGTTCCTGATGATGGGTTACTCTAGTTCCTCATCCACCCCTCCTAACGAATACGTTCAACTGACCCTGACCATCGTGGGACATCGGACTAGCCACAAAACTGTGAATATTCCCAAATAGTGGTTCAGCAAGATGAAGAGAGGAGGAAGCGCGAAGAAGCCGCTGCTAAAATGGCTGGAAACCCAGCATCTGGCCATGTCCGGGCCAATAGCAGCTCGAGGGATGTCCTTGCAACTCCTTCCTCCCGTGGGCTGACATCTGCTAACAAATCCCTACCCACAGGAGCGACAAATGTCGAGGCTGTGAAGACTACTCAGAAGTCTTCCAAAAACGTTGCAACGACGGGTATTGAAGGAAAACTCACTGAGAGAACTAGTCACAAGTCCTCCTACAAAGGAGCTGCATCGGTAAAGACAGAGGATAAATATGCTGAAAAGGCTAAACCTTCTAAATCAACTGCGTCGACAAGGGTTGATGACGACACTACTAGAAAAACCACTCTTAAGCCCTCCACCAAGGCCTCTGCATCGGCAAAAGTCGGAGACAAAGATGCTGAGAAAACAAGCCAGAAAACCTTCATCTGCGTCGATGAGGGTTGAAGACGCACCTATCGTGGTATCTGAACCACTAAAAATGAAAATACTGAACCAGATGTTCCAACAAACCTGGCAGCTAGAAATACCATAGTTCTTGGTGACGTTGAAACGGATCCACTGCCTCCTGGAACTGCCGACGTTGTAACCGGTTACCACATTCGTCTGACCAACGAACATATCATATCCCTTTTTGAACGGCAAATACCTATATTATTCTCCTGATGAGGAAGAGGGTTTGAAGAGAATCTGGTGGATTCCTCAGTGTGTTATAGTCCGCTTTCCCAAGCCTGGTGAGACTCGTTTATCCGTAGAAGCTCGAGAGATAGTCTTTTTCACCGAGCTCTTCAATTGGGTTTTGCAACTTCCCGTTGATCCCGAAATTGTCAGGTATTTTGAGATCCTTGAGATATGTCCGACCTAACTAACCCCTAATGCTTGGTATACTCTGATGTCTACCATCATGGCTTTTCGACTATTTGGGATCCTAATTTTTATGGAGCAATATATAGGGATATATGGGCTGTCCAAATCTCTGAAGCTTCCTTTTTCTACTCTTCCCTTGCCAACCCAAAGAAGATAGTAAACAACCTACTAGAGGCTGACAGGTTATGAAAGTACAGGTTCGTCTTTATCAGCGGTGCTTGGGAAAACGGCCGACCCTACAATAGAGAAAATCTGAGGCGTCTTACATTCAAATGGATTCCTGAAGGTATGTATTTGGGCTTCTTTTTTTATCAGTGAATCTCTTTTAGTTTGCAAGTTAACCATTCAGCAGCTGAGGAAAACACATCTTAAGGAAGCTTCGGCAATATTTTCCACACTCCGAGCCTTTGCCAGGAAGAATTAGGGCCATAAATTTCGTCAATGCTTCGAAAACACCAATCTTATCAACAGCAACCTTTGGCGTTCCTCCAACGACATTCTGAGCCTCAAAGAACTACGGGCCCCTCATGAGGTTGTTGATTTCGTGAAAAGACTCGAGGTCCCGGACTTTGAGGTATTTCTTCCTAAATGAGATCGGGCGCCCAGCAAGCGTGTGAAATCGGAGAAGTTGTCATATGCGGAAAATGAGCCAGACGACGACGTGAACCAACCAATTGAAGTGTCACCCTCAGAACCAGAGGCTACTGTCATCCTCAGTGACCCAGTTGAGAGTGATGACAAGTCTCTTGTGGCTGTCAAAGAAGGGCAGAAAGTTCGCGGCGAAAAGAAGAAGAAGGACGTCGTGGCTGAAGAAGGGAACCCTTCTTTAAACAAAAAGTCTAAGGGGAAAGCTGTTGCACATAGGGTGCATGTCGACCTTACCATTGATCAAATCATCATTCCTACCATGTTCGAACAATTTGGTGGTGCAAAGCTGTCTACTCCCATCGATGATTGTTAGAGAGAGCAAAGATCGGAAGGAAATCACACTGGAAGTAAGAACAAAGCCTCGAGTCATTCAGGTGATCTTATTGTACTAGGACAAGGAACTTCGATGTGTCCTGACCCTGTGTTATTGTATGTTTGCGCCCAAAGCTCAAACTCTTACTTCCTTCAAGACTCCGATGTCTTGGCCAACTCTCTGCAAAACATGCTCGCCCCCATAGCCCTAAAATAAAGAGAAGTGTTAAAACTTCAGAGGGAACTTGCCGAGCTTAAAAGAAGAATTTCTTCCAAAGCTAAAGAGTCACAAGACTCAACTGACCTTGCTAACCAAGGGGCTGACAGTGCCAATGCTAAAATTCATGCTTTTGATGTGAAAGAAAAAGACTGGAAAAAAGCTCTCTCCCAAGCCAAGGAAGATCGCACCAAAGCTGTCGAGGACTTGGCTGTTCAGAAGCTTCAGAATAGTTTTCTTCGTCGGCGATCAACAAAAATGGCTAAGGAGATGCAGAAGCTTCGGGTAAACCTCGACCAAAGCGTGGAAGAAAACCGCCTCTTTGGCGTTAAGTGCAAAAAGATCATGGAGAAGGAAGTTGCCGATGCGAGGGCCGGCTATCCTCTGCGTTTCCACGCTTAATGGCCTCGGATGCCACTTGGGTCAATGTGGTTGGATGTCCCTGAAGAAATTCGTCTTGAAGGTGTTGATTTCACTGATCCTGAATTTGAAGACACCGACCAACCGATGAATCCTCCGATGCTTGAACTTTGCAGCTCGGATCTTTATTTTTATTTTTTGTATAATTATCTGGACTTGACTTGTTTTGTCCTTGGTGGACTTTTATTCGCTCCTTTTTTTTGTTTTTAAGACTTGATGTTCATCTTGCCACTTTTTTGGGATCGGAAGTGATCAGTTTCCGATGCCTAGATTTAATGGACTTTATTACATCTGAATTTGTAGATCAACTTATGGTTGAAAAACCCTTCTAACAGGTTCGACATTGTTGATCAACTTAAAAGTTGAAAAACCCTTCTAACACGTTCAACAATTTGTTGATCAACTTGAAAGTTGAAAAACCCTTTTAACAGGTTCGACATTTTTTTTATCACCTTGAAAGTTGAAAAACCCTTTTAACAAGTTCGACATTTTGTTGATCAACTTGAAAGTTGAAAAACCCTTTTAACATGTTCGACATTTTGTAGATCAACGTGAAAGTTGAAAAACCATTTTAACAGGTTCAACAGTTTTACCAATATAGACTTGTTTTGAGGCTCTAAAAAATTTACTAAAACGGGTCGGTTTAAGTAGACACCTCATTAAAACCTCCCCACGCCACCAGGGTAGGAAAGAATGTGCCCCCGACAAAAGTTATCTTACAAAGAAATGCAAAACGATAAAAATTACAAATCATTCCAAGGAAGTGGTAGACATAGAGGTCGACCGAATTTATCTTTCAACCGATAAGTCCCTGATTTTAATTTTTCTATCACTTGGTACGGTCCTTCCCAATTTGGTGCCAACTTCCCAAGATGCTTGTCTTTTGTGTGGAGGAAAACTTTTCACAAAACGTTTTCCCCAACTTTGAAGTATCTTCTCCAAAATTTTGAGGCATACATACTCCTTATCAGGGTCTGATAATGCAAGTAGCTTAGATGAGCCTTAGCTCGTTTTTCTTCTATTAAATCCAAAGCCAAAGCCTTATTTTTATCATTAGCACTCTCCTCGTAATGGTTGATTCTGAAAGAAGGGAACATTGTCTCTGCGGGGGATTACCGCATCCATGCTGTATACTAGTGCGTAAGGTGATTCTTGTGTCGCAGTTCGAGGCGTGGTTCGGTATGCCCACAAAACTTCTTGTAAAAAATCCGGCCATTTTCCAATCTTTCCTTCCAAAATCCTCTTCAATCAGCTAATGATTGTTCTGTTGGTAACTTCAACCTGCCCGTTAGTTCGAAGATGGAATGGGCCTGAAAAGTACTGTTGTATATTGTGGTTGGCACAAAATTTCCTCATTTCATTGCAGTCAGATTATGGGTCGTTATCTATGGTATCTTCTGAGGGACCTCATATCGACAGCAAATGTTCGACCATATGAATTTTACCACATCTTTAGCTCTGGTTCCCGACAATGGCTCCGCTTTAACCCATTTTGAGAAATAATCCACTGCGACCACATTAGTTTGTCTTCCTCCAGTTGCTAATGGAAGTGGTCTTAATAGATCTATCCCTCACCTATCGAATGGTAGACCCTCAAAAATGGATTTCATGGGGACCGTTGGGGTGTGGATTGAATTGGATAACCTCTGGCATGTATCGCATCTTTTGACCAGTTCTTTAGCGTCAGAAGATAACGTAGGCCAGTAAAAACCTGAAAAAAGAACTCTCCTAATTAGTGTCTTGAAGCCACAATGTGTCGACCCTTCACCACCGTGCAGCTCGGACAATACCATCTGTGAATCTGCGTGCCCCAAACATCTTAGCAGAGGTCTTCTTGCAGATTTCTTATTGAGAATATTTCCCAACAAGGCAAAATATCGTGTCTTGTACTGAATGCTCTTTGCTAGAGTTTTATCATCAGGAAATACTTCCTCGGCCAAGAACTTCATAATGTTAGTCCTCCAATCAGTGTTCAAAATTTTTAAAATTTGGCAAGCCATGTCTGGTCGACTTTCCAGGTATTTCCTCTTCAAAATGGATGGATACTCCTGAGTCAAAATCCAGGGGTATTTTCCCACATACACTGATGTTGCCAATGAATCAGCAATTGTATTATTTTCCCTTCGGACATGCTCATAAGTAACCTTTTTAAAAGATGAAGCCAAAATTCTCAAAGCCGTTAAGTATTGCACTAGCTGTTCTTTTCTCGCCTCGGATTATCTCGTTGCGTGATTAATCAGCAGCTGTGAATCGCTTATCAGCCTAACGTTTCTAGCTCTGCAAACTTGTGCCAACCTTGACCCGCCAATGCTGCCTCGTACTCGGCTTCATTGTTCGAAGCTTTGAAACCAAAACGAATCGCTTGATGCATTGCGATCCCTATTGGTGTAGAAATCTGGACACCACCCCTGCATCCGTTGATACTTGAACCACCATCAGTTCTGACTATCCACTCATCCGCATTTACCTCTGGTTCGGCTATTAATTCCTCATGCCTATCGGAATGAAACTTCACCAAGAAGTTTGTTAAAGTTTTCCCTTTAATAGTCGTTCTTGGTTCGAAATCAATATCGAAGTCCCCCAGTTCTACCGACAATTTCGACATACGACCAGCAATATTGGGTCGCTGTAAAACATTTTTTAGTGGGAAAGCAGTTCGAACCATAATAGAATGACCTTGAAAATACGGTCGCATTTTTTATAGCAGCTGTTACCAGGGCTAGTGCTAACTTTTCGAGCTTCAAGTACCGTTTTTCAGCATCCAGCAAAATTTTCCTCACAAACTAGACAGGTTTTGGGGATCCTGTCCTCTTCTCGAACTAAAGTCACGCTCACCGCATGCTCTGAGACCGCTATATATAGAAATAAAATTTCTCGGGGTAGTGGTTTTGTCAGCAGCGTTGGGTATAATAAGTAATTCTTGATGCTAAGAAAAGTTTTGGTACATTTAGGTGTCCATCTGAAATTCTTAGCATTTCTTAGCACTTGAAAAAATGGTACACACTTGTCAGAAGATCGCGAGATGAATCTGTTTAGTGTTGCCAGTCCTCCGGTCAAAATCTGTACCTCTTTGATATTCCTTGGGGGTGCCATACTATTCAAGGAATCTAACTGGGTGCGATCTGCCTCTATCCCTTTCTTGTTGATCATGAACCCTAGGAATTTTCCGGACCGAACTCTGAAGGGGCATTTTTTTGGATTTAATTTGAGGTTTACCTTTCCGAAGTTCTTGAATGTTTCTTCAAGGTCGACAAAATAATTTTCATCCGTGACGCTCTTGACCAACATGTCGTCAATATAGACCTCGATATTTCTCCCCATCTGTTCCTCAAAGACCTTATTCACAGGCCTCTGATAAGTAGCCTCTGCATTCTTTAGACCAAATGGCATAACCTTGTAACAGTATAAACCCCTCCCTGTGATGAATGTTGTGCTTTCCAGATCTCTTGGATCCAACTTTATCTGGTTGTACCCTGCGTAGGCGTCCATGAACGATAATAACTTGTTTCTCGACGTCAAATCTACCAACTGGTCAATCCTCGGCATGGAAATGGGTCCTTAGGACACGCTATGTTGAGGTCCGTGAAATCTACGCACATTCTCCATTTTCCATTTTTCTTTTTCACCAAAACTGGATTTGTTGTCCAGAGCGGATACTGGGACTCTCTTATATGTCCTACCCTTGTTAGCCTTTCAACCTCTGAAACAATTGCCTCTGCCTTTTCTTGGGAGAAAGCTTGGTGTTTTGCGTTATAGGTCGAACACTTGGATTTATGGACAATTGATGATAGATAACACTCTCAAAGACCCCTTTAACATCTTCTGAGCACCAAGAAAACAAATGTATCTTTTGTCCAAGAAAATCAATCAATTTTTTCTAAAACAAGGGGGACAAGTTTACGCCAATCTTCAAAACCTTACCTTTGGAAAAATCGTAGTTTTCACAACTTTCATCAGTAAGTAATAATCCTGGGGTCTCCTTAGGATCCTCTGCAGGCTCCGATCCAGGGGCCGACCTCGCTAACTGCTAATCCCTTACATCGACCATCTCTTTATTTGATTTTGTTGACAGTTTTGCTCGGTAACATTCTCTCGTTGTCTTTTGGCTGCTTTCGACAACGCCAACATTGTTTCCGATCTCATATTTTAGGCACTGATGAACCATAGAGGTTACAGCATTCCTTGACAACCAAGATCGACCAAAAATTGTGTTGTGTGACGTGGGAGCATCTACGACTATAAACAGGACCGTTACTTCCTTTTTTAAAGGCCCTCGTCTGAGCTGGACCACACCTTCAAACTCATTGACTAACTCTGTCGATGCTCCTATAAACCGATAATAGTTCGATCCGATTTCACGATCACTGGCTTATTCCTAAACCTTTAGAAAGTTGATAATAAAATAATGTTCGCCGAACTCCCGGTATCCACCAATATTCTCTGAAACTCCTCACCAGCAATAGCCGCTACAATTACGATCGTGTCTTCATGAGGACCGGCAATGTCTCTCATATCATCATCATCAAAGCACAGAATATGAGATGGGTTCTGGTATAAATGAGGCGAAGCTCTTGCTTCTAACTGTGTAGCCAGATTGACAATGTGCCTCTTCCGAGATGAATTGGTGATACATGTCATTGAGTCGCCCCTGAAAATTGTTGGAGACTCGAAAAACTTATACAAGTCGCTTACATTTCCTTGCACCACGGGTACTACTTCCTCAATTACTCCGATCACATTCATGTTTTTATCCGGGTCCAAATACTCAGTGGACACATCAAACGAATCGGTGACCTCGGATATCACCAAAGAGATTTCTTGTTTTTGTGCTACTACAATCTGTTTAGCCGCTACACTTTGCTGAGCTTGTTTCTTTACGTACTCGAACAATTTTCCATTTTTAATTTGCGCTTGCACTTCTTTCTTGAGCACAATGCAATCTTTGGTATTGTGACCTACATCCTCGTGATACATACAGTAGCGATTGTTTCGGCCTTCATAAGGAGTTCCGATCGAAAATGGCTTCCGGAAGTGTACACTTCCTTTACTTGTCGAAGATAGTTGCAACACATTCAGTCCGATCAGCGAAGTAGTCAGGTCGAACCTATTTATTCGATATGGGTCGGTAATTGTTTCCCAATTATTTCGTACACTCTGGGTCTGATTCCCTGATCTTTTCTCGTTCGATTGTTGTGTTGCTGGTGCTACAGTAGTTATCGGTTGTGGCTGAGGAATCATGGCTGTTTTTTGTGGAGTATTTTGATATGTAACAACTGAATCTTGAGTGGTTTGTTGGATTTGCGTTGCCAACTCTGATGCTTCAGTTTCTTCAATCGGGTTCTGCTAGTCTACCTGAGCTAACAAGGTTGAAAAGGTAAAAGCATGTTTCTTCGTTACGGTTTGTTTTATCGGACTAGGAAACAAACCTAATCTATAACTAGTCAGAGCCACACTTTCATCACATTAGTTAAGACCAGTCTTCGCATCTATAAAGCGTCGAGTATAATCCCTCAAACTTTCTCCGACCTTTTGTCGGCAATTTACGATTGTATCTCCGTCAGCTTGGAAGTTCTTACTTCCTTTAAACTGCTGCCTGAACATCATCCAGAACATACCGAAGTTTTTAATGCATCCTAGAGGCAATCGATTGTACCACTTTGATGCTCTATCTTTAAATGTCATCGAAAATGCTCAACAGGTCAACTTTTCATCGTTGTCGAAGCTTAACATAAAGTTCTTGAAAGCTTCCAAGTGGTTGTCAGGGTAATTCTATCCGTCATATTTTTCAAGCTTCGAGATATCAAAGCGCTTCGGGAGATGTCCTGACAAGATTTCATCTGATAACGGGGACGACCTCCAATTATGTCTGAGGCTAAAAGTTCTGCCTCCTAAACCTTCTGCATGTCTTGCAAATAACACTTCTTCGAGTGGGTTGCGAATTGACTTCTGACCCTATAGCCATAAGACTGGCTCCCTGATGGAAATTGAAACTAGGGGGCCATTCTGTTGTTCCATGTTAACTGTGACCGTACCGACTTTTTCAGCAAACGTTGGAGTCACTTTGTCGACGATATCACCTTGAGGTTTGACTATCTTTGCTCGCAATGACTTAGGCCTTCGAAGTTCTCGCTCCCTGGACATTCTTTTATCCTTTCTAAGGCATCGGAAATCTCTGTTCGGGGAAGAATACTCACACATATCTTCCCCAGTTGAATATTCGTACCCATGCTTGGACTGGAATCCAGACTTCTTTCTTGCAACCCCGTCGAGCCTTCGCACTCAAGTTCTACCTTTGTAAAAGTCCACTTCATCCCGATCGACAACAAGATGGGCTTATTTATCTTCCTCACCCGATCGTTCGCTTCGACCGCCGAGCCGACACTTCTTCTCAGCCAAAGCCACCTTTTTCTCAGCATTTAGCTTAGTAATGTCGTCCAGCAGCTATTGCCTCGTCATAATCAGGGTCGACCTGATCATCATCACCAAACAGCTCCTTAGAGTACCGACCCTCTGAATACGACATCTCCTTGTCAGAACCTCTCTCTTTTGCCTTTCCCTTCCTTGCCTCGGTATTCATTCCTTGAATTTTAGGTTTTTGATATGGTCGATATTTTGGGGAACCTGATCTCCAGGTATCTTTTTTTCGCACAGACGGCGCCAATGATAAGTCTCTGAATATCTAGGGTAGATTATCGGGTAATGTGTATGGATAAAGGGTGTCAGGCGAACAAGTACAAGATTCTAGAGAGAGTAGTTAAAATAAAGTACCAATGATTAGAAAGTACCCTTTTTGGGAATAGGATCTTTTCTTATATAGTGTCAGTGGTGGGCTCCACTGTCACATGCTATGTTTACTCTAATTACATGTTAGCCCCCATATTTATACTTATGTTTTACATTTTCTATCTTTACAAGTAAGTCCCTATAGGTTTATACATTACAAATTGGACCCTTTATTATCCTTGACATTTTATGCCCTTATCAAGTTTATCCTTAGCATGGAGGATGAGAATACATGGATTATTTAGTGTGTAGGATTAAGTTCAGAAATATGAACACTAGAATCTTTGCAGAGGTACGGGGACTCCCTAAACTATTTAGGACTGTCTAAACACTATTTATTTGAAAGAATAAAATGACTCCTTCGAGTGTTTAAGACTACGTTTAGAATCATCCGAACACTAAATAAAAAATTCAATTTATTTTGGTAGAAACCAAATTAGGATCGTCGAGTAGTTTGATACTATTTGTTTTGTGAATGAAAAAAAAATCGAAAGGATAAATATCATAAAAACCATTGATGTGCTCGTAGGCTTGGATCAGTTGATCGAGTCATGAAGAGCCTAATCAAATCCAATTCAGTATTGATTTGATCTCGTGATGAGGCTAAGTCAAGGTGAGGTCAAACCATGTTGAGGCTTAGCAAATTCCAAGTTAAGGTCGAGTTTATTCGAGTTGTGGTCAAACCGAGCTGAGATCGAGCTGAGTCGAGGCCTAGCCAAGCTGAGCCTGAATCCAGTCGGGTTGAGCTCAGGCTGAATCAAGTTGAGATGATTTGAGATCGAGAAAAATCGGTATGAGTCATAGTCAAACCGAGTTCGGGCTGGATCGAGCCAATTTGAGTTTGGGACGAACCGTGTTGAGGTCAAGACCAACTAACATGAGGCTGAGCCAAACTGAGTTAAAACTAAACCATTTCCAATTCAAAGTGACCTAAAATCAAGCCAAATCGAGTTGAGGTCGAGCCATACCGAGTTGAGGCTAGGTCGGACAAAGCTGGGATCCAGCTAAACCAAGATGAGGTTGGGTTTAATCGAGATGAGCTGAGGCCAAGTCGAACTGAGTTGTGGCCGAGCAGAAATAAGATGAGTTTGAGCTGAATCGAGTTGAGGTCACGCCAAACTGAGCTGAGGTTGGGCTGAGCTGAACCAAACTGAGTTCATAGTGGCGTGAAGTGAAGATATGTATCATGGGTTTGGTTTAGTTGGGGAGAGGCTCATATGCACGTTGTCCTCTTTTCTTCTCTCTACGATAGCAAAGAGGAATGTGTCTTGCTTCTTCTTCCCAATCGTAAACAATCACGGCGGGAGTAGCGTTTTCCTGATTGGCTAGAAGACTCACGATCGGAGTGTTGCCTGGAGTCTTTCACCTTAGAACGCTCAGCACAAGAGTGGTGAAAATATTGATCTCACCTAGAAATATCAGGTTAGCAGTACTTGCGTTTGGAAGATGTGTTATTGTCTCTTTCTTCACTACATTGGGACGATGAATAAAAGAACACATGTATGCTACCAGAAAGCGGATCATTCTTATCTCTTTCAAGTGAGATTTTCTTATGTCGTTCGGTCTACACCCTTATAGAAATGAAGGACAATGGCTTTTTGAAACTTTTGGAAGACTGTTATAAGTCGTACAAATAGTTTTTTTATAAAGGTTTTAAAAAAATTCATGTTACTCGTACTTTATTTGCCCACTACAACGGCAATTTAGTGTTTACTTTTTTGGATTAATTTCGTTGATAGAATATTATAAAAGTGAAAAAAATCATAAAAATTGTGGTTAGAATATGTTATCGAACTGTTAGATATATCTACAAATGATTTGTCGAGATAATATAAATAATTAAAATGATTGTTCGAAGTTAGTTCAAAAAACATTTGAATAAAATTTTAAAAACCATGAACACTGAAACTATTAGTATTTTTTTATAGACGATGCCTTTTTAAAAAAAATTAAAGCCAATTTATTGAATTAAGATATAAAGTTTGAACAAAACTTTTGGCGTAAAGTTTAGGCGCCAAAATTGAACTAGAGAAACCCTAGCTTATTCTAAAAACAAACAGGATAAAATCTTGAATCTTCATCAGAACATTATACTGGCAAAGAAAAACAGCCATCTCTTCCAAGAAGCAAGAGGTAGACATTGCAACAGGAATATCGAAAGAAACAGAGAAAAACTGATCGACTTCAAGCTCCAGTTTGTAACTGTCCAGCTTCAACGCAAAGCTTTCCCTTCCCCGAGAAGCTGCTGCATACTACAAATCACTACTGCATACGACAAATCTTAAAGAAAACAAAAGACTCAGGAAGATCTGCTCAAGAGCACAAGGTTAGAACTATGATTCATTATTGATATAAGGTAAACCAAAACTTTCAAGAATGAGAATAGATTTTAAATCGACGGGAGCTGATGTAAAGTAATAATTTTTCAATTTAAAGTCCAACGAGCGAGCCAATTGGCTGCTCTATTTTGATCTCTGAAAATATGATTCATGACCATTAAAGGAGTTAAGAGCTTTCTACAGCAGTTTAAAATAGGGATAAGAGCCCAAGGAACAGATCATTGACTGCCAAGCTTAAAAAAATTAACAAACATTAGTGAGTCAGACTCTATATCAAGATTGTGCAAACCCTTCTTATTGCAGATCAACAGATCATCCATTAACGCTCGGGCCTCAGCCATTAAAGGCGTGAGTTTGCCATAAATGAAACCAACAGCGTGAATTAGATTACCTTCATAGTCTCTAATGATGATACCAACGCTAGCCTCACCATTTCGATGCACTGATGTATTAGTGTTTAGCTTATATCGACCAGTATTCGGATGATCCCACTTGAGAACAGAAGGTCTCTTTTTAAGCTCATAACAAAGATTGAAGAAACCAAAATCCTTGGCCACATTAAGATCCTTAGACCAGTGAGAATAGTTAAAGTACCAGAAATGTTCATGTAGCTTAGGATTTTATGCACCTCATTGATAATCACGTTAGAAGAAACCTTGATACTTTTGAACTTAGACCGATTCCTAAACTTCCAAATCACGCTGTAAATTAAGGAAGGGATCACATGTCTCACATGATTTTTCTTGTTGATCGACCAGGCCCTGGTCATATGGTTAATAGTGATGTACTAAACATTTGGATATTGAAGTGACCTGCAAAATAAAGCCAAGTTGTCCCAGCAATCTCACAAGCAATGAAAATGTGGTTAGAAGTTTCACAATTTAAACAGAATTGACACTTGGAGACAATAACCATGTGTCTATTAATAAGAACAGAATCAGTGGGAATAAAGTTTTTAATAATTTTCTAGTGAAGAAATGCATTTTTTTTTGAGTTAGATCATTCCAAATATTAGAGAACAGATTAGATTCATTATGATGCATGCGAAGAGATTCCCAAGTGGCTTTGAGACTAAAATTTCTAGTAGAAGATAAGCTCCAAATGATCTGATCTTTGCTGCCTTGATGAATAAAACAATCACTAATACGCTTCAGCTCTGAATGATTAAGAAGGTTTTCAATCCTCGATAGATTCCATTGATAATTTAGCGAGTATTGATTAACCTTTTCACGTGTATACCAGCTATTATTGATGGAGTTATCAAGAGAGAGAAGAGGATTGGAGTTGGACCATTTGTCTAACCAAAAGTCGACCAAACCATCCCCAAGAGACCAACTGATATAAGGCTCAGCAAGATGTTTGATCTTGATGAGTCTGTTCCAAATCATGGAACCTTTCTTATTGTCAGCAACTTGCAAGGGATGTATGTTCCTACAATATATGTTGTGAATGAGATTGGCCCAGAGAGTGTTGTTGTGTCTGAAGTGAAACCACGGCTTGCAAGAGGTAAGGTTTTGAATATCGGCCAGATTTCTGGTATTCAAACCTCCCTCTTTAAAAATTTTACAAACGTAACTCCATCTGCACCAACGAATCCTGTGATCAAGACTAGTAGATCCCCAAAGAAATCTATTAAAAGCTTTCTCAATTTTGCTAATAACACCGTGAGAAATGGAATTACTTTGCATCCAGTATAAAACAATATTCATTACAACGGAATTGATAAGAGTAATTCTCCCTACAAAAGAAAGATGCTTTGATTCACAGTCAGAGATTCTGATGTTGATCTTGTTAAGTAGATTAGTCTAGACATCAGAGTTGTGATTAGTGTTGATAGTGATACCTAGATAGTCAGTTGGGAGCAAGCCAGTACCGAAACCAGTGATGATCGCAATGGAGTTGATTTTGATATCATCTACACCAGCGGATGTAATGACTTTGGTTTTACTTTTGTTGATTACTTGCCCACAAGTGTCCTTATACACCTGCAAGAAAAGGCTAAGTGAAGCAAAACTGACTACCTTGCTGTTAGTGAACAAAAGAATGTCATCAGCAAAAACTAGGTTGCTAATACACAAGCTGTTGCGAATTCTAAATTACATAAACGATACCTTAAAACATAATACATTTTGAACTTCGTACTCTAATACGACCCCAAAAATTTATACATTAAATTTCCACACGTGTTTTAGTTATTTAGACCCAAAATTTGTTTAAATCTCCAATAAAATAAATCACATTTAAAATCTTATTCCATAGCTTCGACAATCCACTTATATAATTTATAACATTATAAAAACATAGATAAATAAAATAATTTAAAATACAAATACGAATCAAATAAATAAATGATAAAAACAAATTGAAAAATAAATTATATTTAAATTTTGATTGTCTAATGGACATTGGAGTAGCATTTTGGCAAACAAAATATCGAAACCTTAGGATTTCTCTATTATCTATATCAAAAATTTGCATTTTACTCAATTGCGTTGTTTCTTATGCTTAACCTATTACCGATTGGATTATTATAAAAAATAAACAATGAAAAAAACAAAAACAAAAATTGGAAATTAAGAATATTTATTAAAGGTCATGTGAATATGTCAAAAGAGAAAAGAAAAGATGACCAACTACTACTTTGTTTTTAATACAAGAAGACAACAGCAAGAATCATGAAAACAGGAAGAGCCCAGAAAGTAGTATTAACTATACAAACATACCCTCAATCAAAAAACACAACAATAATTATGTAGTAATATGAATTATAAACCCCCTATCAATCAAACCTCATAATAATCTCATGTAAAGGAACTGATCTTTTCAGATAGAGTCTGCTTCCGGTTTGACCGACCGGATTCTGTGGTGACGTCTTCCGTGACGGCGCTTGCTTCCTCCAAAAGTCACAGGGTCATAGCTTCTAAGCCGTTTTGCTTCTGCTGTACTTATCACGCACTCCGTAGGAGGAACTTTGTACCGGGTTTGATCATAGCAATAAGAATACGTCATGTGTTTCATCCTGAAACTCTCCATCGTTGTTCTTTCCAAAGGGGTGATTTCGGTATTAACTGATACAAAAGTCTCAGACTTGTCGCACTGTGGTGATGATTCGGTTGGATCAACAGCACACCCGTGGAGGATGAAATCAGAGAACCCAGCAATGTAAGGGGCGTATTTGTAATTGACTCGGTATTTGCCGCCATTAGTAGCCCATTGAGAACCATCCCATATTGTGGCATATAGAGACATCGGCTTAGAGGGGAAGTCGCCTTTAGGTTCTATCCTGTTCACTTCTCGAATCGGTATGTCATCAACATAAAAACTGCAGAGAAACAAAATTTAGAGCAGTAAATAAATCAACCTGTTTGTAGCAGACCAAACATGCACTCAAGATATACACTTTCCAAAATAATTCAGAAATTGCAGAAACATCAAAAGTTAAATTACTATCTATAACTAAACCATCAAATATTTTATCTAGTCCTCATCAAAAAATATATCTAGCCCACTGCGTAGAGTAGGGTGTAACGGACTTGAGCTCAACTCGAACAAAAAGAGGGAGACTCAAAGCTCGAAAGAAAGACTCAACGGCTTGGGCTCGATTGCAAAGAATTACTTCATCACTACTCTAAAGACACCTAAAACAATACGACGTAATTCTTTTTTTGTTATAAAGATGAAGCCTTTAACAATTCATTTCATAATTCATTGTGTATCATTGTGTATTCGCAAACTTGATGACAAATATCATTGTGTATTCGCAACCACTTGCGCCGCGAGCCAGCATACCGAGCTCAAATTGGGTTTTGAGCAAAAAATCTCAGCTTAGGGCCTCGGCAGCTTCTGAATAGCCAGCCCTACATCAGGGTAGACTTGATGGACCCAGAATATAGTCATGAAAAAAAATGCCAAACACAAGTGGATATACTAAAAACAAGCAAAACTTTCCAAACCAAGAAACTCAAAGACGAAATATGGGTTGGCATAATGGAGAAAAGTGGTATAAAAGTCATATGATAAGGGTCTAAATCAAGTGCTATGTGGGGTGGATTCGGTACCCACAACACACAGGTGGACCACAAAAGCTCCAAGTCAACAAGCAAACCCTAATCCATGAATCCCTAATAAACTTTGGCTTATACACTATTCCACTATATAAAATCGAATAAACTTTTACTTACATAATCTGAGAATCTGTCCATAGAATGGTGTATTGATGAAAATCATCAGAAGGATCAAACCAAAGATTGAATCTTTCTTCCCTGCCTACATTTGTGCTTCCATTACCGTAAATATTAGTCTGAACCCTCCATTCTTTGCCTCTAATGTTACCCAAGAACTCGAAATCGATTTCGTCGTGGTTCTTCTCATATGTATCACCATTAGACATCTGTATTAATAAACACCATTTCATCTCATTTAGGTGTTCGTTCTACTAGAATTTAATGTTTTAAACGTTACAGTCACTTTATTATATAGAGCCTAACAAAATTAATTCGTATATTGATACCAAGGAAGCTATAACGAAAGCAACCCACAAATTAAAATTCTAGTCTCAGCCTATACAAAGCAACCGCTTCACATCATAGCAAAAAAGAGCTAAAAAATCATAAAGGTTCGATTTTTATAGTATCAATGGGTTTAAGAGCATCTCCAATAGCTAAGCCTACTCAAAAAACAAAATCCTTCAACATATTTTTTATGTGGCTGGATATAAACATGATATTCACTTCGGGACAAACATAGATATCAAGAATCTAAGCTGGCAAAAACACTACCTTAAAATAAAAATAAAAAATTCAAAATTAAGAACAGATATTAAAAAAAATTTAAAAAAAAAATCAGATTCTTGTAATGGAAAACACTTACATAAAAAGCTACGACAACTCCAGCGGTATAATCAGCAGGTAACTTTATTGAAGCACTGAAAAACCCATGTAAATAGAGATCATGTGATACAAATCCAGAACCTGAAAAACAAAAAATTAAATTAAATTAAGCACTAAAGATATACAAAAAATCAAAATAAACCCACAAAAAATAGAATTTGACAAACCTGTTCTCTCATCAAGAGACAAATGAACAGATTTTCCATCTTTAAGAAACTTCATATTTTCATTACCGAACAGCTGCGTGTAACCTTCGTCAAAAGACTGAATGGGTAGAGCCTTGAAAGACCCAGAAACCAGAACAGCTAGAAGAGAAAGAATAGAGAGAGAACTCCAAAAACCCAGATGAGAACTCACCATTCTTATTAAAACCTCTGTTTCTATATAAGAAAAAGTATAGCCTTGTTATTATTAGTATTATTATATTTTGGACTGATGAGGTATACAGAAAGATTTCACTATGTTTTGCGTAGAGCGGAGAATATTAAGGAGGAGTGTAGAGAGAGAAAGTGTGTGTCTAATCGTTGGAGTAGAGGGGAGTAATGGAAGAAAGAGAAGAGAGGAGAGAGAGCGCCGAAAAGGCTAGTGAGATAAAAGAAGAGGTGGTGGTGGTAGTGGTTTGATTGGAGGAGTGAGAAAAAATTTGAGCTGTTCTTAAGTAGACAGTTTTTTTTATATATTTTTTGACTAATGCCGTTATTATCACTTTTATTTCTTTCTTTTATTCATTAATGATTTTTTTTAATGAAGGACTTTTATTGAAATGATAAGAAATTACAGACCCTTGACAGCAATATTACAAGAATTTAAAGAAGGCGGGAGATGAACTTCATCTTCTCCAAAGAATCAGGGCAAAAACCCTAAATCCCCAATCTCAAATAACCTAGACTAATACTTTCTAACAGAGCAATAGCCTTCAATTTTGAAGGCACATTCTCACCAGTAAACTCAAAATCAGCACAATTCTTCAACGTTTCCTTAGCAACCCAGTCAGCTGCAAGATTCTGTTCACGAAAAATGTGCTTGAAGACCATTTGCGACCTAATCAATCTTCTACAACAATTCAGTAATGGAGCTAGATACCAAGTCGAAGAACCATAAGTAAGAAGATTCAACAAAATCGTCGAGTCCATCTCTATATCAACATGAAGCAGACCCAGGTTACTACAAAGCACCAAACCATCAAGTAGAGCTCGGCATTCAGCAATCAAAGGTGATCCTTTACCATAAAGCTTACCAGTACCACCAACAATCCGACCCATGCTATCTCTGATTACAGCACCACCAGAAGATTCATGATTTGAGGTACAGGATCCGTCGACATTCAGTTTATATCTACCGTGTTTAGGACTTTTCCATCTTAAGAACAGAGGCTTGATAGGAGTTTTAAACTGATTTACACAGCCTAGAATCGAAGCCTCTTTACTGTTAAAACCCCAATGCTTCTTAGTTAAGATATTTGCCTGGTCAAGACCATTTAGAATATAGATAACATGATTGATAACCATCATTGAGTTTGAAGAAACCCCATTATGTTTCTTCTTATTTCTGCCTGACCACACACACCAACTTATTATTGCAGGTAAAATAGCATATATATCACAAGCTTTTTTTGAAGACCAGTACCACTTCATCACTACGTGAGCCAAGGTCATGTGAGACTGAACATTCACCTTGAAGATCTGACTGAAATGAGACCAGACAGCCCAGGATTCAACACAATTCACCATAATGTGGTTAGTGCTTTCAACATTATTATTACATTGAATGCATCTTGAAGCCAGATGAATTCTTTTCTTTTGCATAGCTTCATCTGTAGGGAGCCAACCATGCAGGGCTCTCCATAATAGAAAAGAGCATTTTTTAGGAGAAATCCCATTCCAAGTCTTAGCGTAAATAGCAGAAACACTACCTTTAGCTCTTATATGCCTTAAAGTTTCTTTAGCATTAAAGTTCCCATCTTTGGAAAGAGACCACTTGATAGCATCATTTGTATTAGAAAGTTTAATCTTCACTATATTAGAGATCTCAGTAGAAGTAATCGTAGTTCTGAGTTTCTCAAAGTCCCAATTTCCATTAGACCAGTAGTCTTTAACCATGCTATTACCAGAACTCCAAAGCAATCTTCTTTCATCATCTGTAACCACTTTAATAAAAGCATCCTCAGAACACCATCTATCGTACCAAAAGTTTATATTCCCCTGACCAGGAAGCCAAAATATAAAACCTTCAGCAGTTTCTCTAGCATTGATGATTCTATTCCATGCTCTTGACTT
Source organism: Limnanthes douglasii subsp. nivea (assembly GCA_036936605.1). Classification (NCBI taxonomy): domain Eukaryota; kingdom Viridiplantae; phylum Streptophyta; class Magnoliopsida; order Brassicales; family Limnanthaceae; genus Limnanthes; species Limnanthes douglasii. Next base: position 77,643,069 of record JAUPFV010000003.1, on the reverse strand, counting down.
CTTACTAGGAGAGATAGCCAAGACTGGATGACTCCCATTATGACAGTAGACAGACAACATGTAAGTAGCCCATAATGAATCCTGCATTCTAAAAACATACCACAGTTTCATTGAAAACATTTGCTGCATATCATTAAGAGTATTTAAGTTGAGACCCCCTTCAATATAGGGCTTACAGAGCTTCCTCCAACTAGTCCAGTTTATACTTCTTTTATCCTCTTTTGATCCCCACAGAAATTTGTTGAAAAGAACCTCTAATCTGTTTATAATACTGACAGGCAGCATGATGTGTTGCAGATAATAAGTTGGAAAAGCAAGAAGAATAACCTGGATCAAGAGAAGCCGGCCAGCAAAGGACAAATGAAGCTTATCCCAGTCCATTATTCTTTTCCTGACCTTGTAAATCAAATCCTCAAAGTAAGAAACTTTAGATTTAATATAGATGATAGAACCCAGATACTTAAAAGGTAAAAATGTATGTTTAACATTCCAAATGTCTTCAATTAAAGAAATCTGATGGTGGTTCATATTACTAGAAACAATCAGCTTTGACTTTGAAGTATTGATTTGCTGGCCAGAGACCCTCTGATAGTGATCAATAACATCCTTAATAGCCTTCATTGTATCAGCACTTCCATTTGCAAAAACCATAAAATCATCAGCGAAGGCTAAACAGGCCACATTCAATCTGCTTCTGGTTTTATATCTAAATAAAGGATTTCCATCAGATAGACTTTTGATACTCCTAATCAAATATTCTTCAGCAAGAATAAACAGACTAGGGGATAACGGATCCCCTTGTCTAAGCCCTTGAGTATTTGCAAAATAGCCATTTAACTCACCATTAACTAAGACAGAAGAATGGACATTGGAGATACAACTTTTAATCAAAGCAGAAACAGCAGAACTAAATCCAAAGAGCTTCAAAATATCAAACAAGAAGGCATGACTGAGCTTATCAAAAGCCTTGGTCATATCTGTCTTGACAATCACATTACCAACACTTCTATTACCATTGATATCAAAGCACATTTCCTGAGCCAGCAAAATAGAATCCTGGATACTTCTACCTTTAACAAACCCACCTTGTTCCTTTGAAATTAGCTTTGGAAGAATTCTAGCCAACCTGTTATTAACAATCTTTCCAACAATCCTAGAAAACAAGGTAGTTAGACTTATAGGACGAAAATCAGTCCACTTACTAGGATTGTCAAGCTTAGGTATAAGGCAGATTGTAGTTGCTTTCACACCCTTAGGAAGATTATATCCATTAAAGAAACCTTTAATTGCAGCACAAAGATCATCACCAATAACCTTCCAACATTTCTTATAAAAATATCCATTGAAACCATCAGGCCCGGCAGCAGAATCTGAGTTTAAGGACTTAATGACTTCAAAAATTTCATCAGAATTAGGAGTACAAGACATAGCATAGTTCTCTTCCTCAGTAACTAACAAAGGGATAACCTCCATTGAAAGATTATCAGAATTAAACTCAATAGAAGGAGCAAGAAGAGATTGATAGAAGTCTACAGCAGACCTACCAATATCCTCTTTAGAAGAGAGCCAATCATTGTCAATCTTAATCTTATCAATCCTATTCCTCTTAATTCTCTTCTTCACAAAGCCATGATAAGCCGCGGTATTTCTATCACCATCCTTCAACCAAGAAGCATGGGCCTTTTGTTTCCAAAAAATTTCTTCTCTATCAAGCAGGATCAAGTGATTTAGTCTGGCATCCTTCAAAGCATCTCTATTCTCATCAGAAGAATCAACTTGGAACTTATCCTCCCTATCAATGATAACCACTTCTGAATTCTTTAAAGCCACAAAAACATTCCCAAAGACCTCTCTATTCCAGACCTTCAAAGCACTTTTAAGTCTCTGTTGCTTAAGCCAATAAATCATTACAGGATTCTCCACACTATCACCAATACTAACAGACCAATTGTCACTAACTATATTCATAAAGCCAGGATGAGTTAACCACATGTTTTGAAACTTGAATGAAGCCTTAACAATTTGACTACTGGACGATAGCTTAATGACTAGAGGACAATGATCTGAGCAACATCGAGCCAAATGAGAAACAGCTGTACTGTCAAAGAACTCCAGCCAAGCAGAAGTATAGAGAACACGATCTAACCTTCTCCAATTCCTACCATTTGACCAAGTAAAAGGTGAACCAGAAAACCCCGCATCAATCAAACCACAGTCCAAAATCATATTATTAAAATCATCCATCCCTCTTTGATTAACAGTAGAACAAGCCAACTGTTCGTGAAGACCAGAAATAATGTTAAAATCTCCAAGCATTATCCACATATTAGAACCAGCATCAAGACCTCTTATAGAATCCCAAAGCTCAACTCTTCTATCTCTTCTACATTTAGCATAAACAACAGACACATAAAACCACTTATTCACCGAAGAATGACACACCTTGAGATGAAGAAGCTGATCAGAATCAAAAACACTCTCCACCTTAAAGTCCTGATGCCAAAAAACCCAGATCTTATTACTTACATTACACATGTACCCATTCAACTTCAATTTCATTGAAACCTTACTCATAACATCAGCCTTTATCAAAGGCTCCTGAATTGCCACAAAGCTGGCTTTTTCAGAAATGATCAAAGATTTTAATCTCTGCAACGTTTCCTTACTAGCCAGTCCTCTAGCATTCCAGTTTATCAGAGTGATAGTCATTAATCAGGAGCAAACTTGTGGGCTCTTTTGAGCTTCAATAACTTAGAGGAAACAGGACCCTTAGAAGACCAAATGTTAGGAACTTTTTTTGTTTTTTGATCCTGTCTTTTATTTTTAATTTTGTCATACTTATCCTTAACTGGAGAACATGGCAAACTGCCATCCTTTTTAGGGGAAACATGAACATCAGCACTCAAAACCTCGAACATATTCCTTCTTTCTAAAGTTCTTAACGCATCAATCATTTCCTCTTCAATCACAGGAGCTACAGAATCACTAAACACTGCTTCTTTAACCATTTGAAAAGAACAACTATCATCCAAGTCCACATTACTAGGACTATCACCATCCTTGTCAACTATAATAGACTTTATCATCCTACCAGAAGGCCTCTCTTCAACAGAATTAACGACTTGCTCACAAGTGTCTTCATAAGTCTTATCCTGATTCTGTTGATTTTCATCTCGTTTAGAACAAGAGACACGATCTAATTCACAAGAATCTTTAAGAACATGTTCAACCTCCTGACCAGCAGATTGAATCTTCTCAACAACCAGCAACTTCTTACATTTTGCTTCAGAGTGACCAAGATGAGCACAGTGATGACAATATAAAGGAGTATTATCATAAACAAGATCAATTGAATAACTGTCCTCATCTCCAAACTGTAATTGAACTTTATGAATTAATGGTTTTGAAACGTCAATTTCCACCCAAACTCTACAACAGTTATGCTTAGCTCTATTAACCGATGGAACCCAGATCTTTAAAGGTGTACCCAGCATCTTGGCTATTTCACCAACCGTGGCTCTGTTAAACAAAAATTCAGGCAAACTAGGCAAAGAAACCCAGACAGGAGAAAATGGACATTCCAGATTGGGATCAAAGCCTGGTGTCCATTTCAGTAATCTCATCGTCTTATTGCCTAGAATCCACACATTCCTCGACCATAAACGCATACAATCATCAATATTACTGAACTCGATGAACACATGCCTAAAATCTCATACAGAGACATTGTAACTTCCTGTAAAATTAAACTTCGCCAAGAAACTTCTGAAAATTTCCATAGTAGGCTTGCCTGATGCAAATTTAGCAATAAGAGTATGCTTAGAAAGTTTCATAAGTTTATCCTTATCACCAGCATCAAAAACGATAACCGGAATATCATTATTAACAGAAACAGAGATCACCGAATGCTCGAAGTCCACATTCTTGTTTTTCAACATATCAGCATACGAATTCTTTTTTGCTCCATCAACTTTGCTGTTATCTTTCTCCTCAAATACTGGATTCAATATAACATTACAGCCCTCATCAAGAACAGACTCACCATTAATCTGCTTTAGTTCAAGACCCTGTAATCCTTGAGATTGTTGTGGTTGTTCAGCATTCCTTAGTAAAGGAAACTCAGAAGAACATAGATTTGTAGTCATCATTCAATTGAAGAAAGCGAAGAAAGAATTGAAGAAAAAATTTGAAAAACCAGACTCTGTTCTTAATCAAGAACAGAGTAACCAATTCTTGAAGCTTTCACATCTCAAAAATCATTCCTAGACCTTTCTACTTTTTGTATATTAATTATTCATTAATGATGTTTCACTAATTAATTTTCTTTTTTAATCTCTCATTTTCGTTTTTTACTTTTGGTTTCCCTTCTGTATTATTATTTGTATATAATCGTGATAGCATATTATACCTAAACATTTGAGTTATTTATATATGTTTTTATGAATATACTAAATAAATAAATAGATACTTTGTTTCAATATCATAATATTTTCTATAAAAAAAATTATATTTAAAAAAGACACAAATCTGTAAACAAAATTAACACGAGACAGAAAAAATAGAATGGTGATGAGATAATTCATAATAAAAAATAAACGAAATATGACATTGAAGTCTAAATTTATCGAAAAGTGCAATTCATCGATTCATCTAATCATCTGGTGTACTAAAAAAAATAAAGTAAAATGAAGTTCATAAAACAAAAAACAAGTAAAAAGATAAAAAAAAGATTATCCAAAAAACTTTGGTTTCAAAAAATCTAAATCGAAGATAGAAGACATGTGATACAATACCGCAAATCAGAAAAGATAAGGGAGCCACAAATTGTAGTGTTTTTCTTTCGTCACATGTGATATATAACAGCACCAAAACAAGCGCACCGTATATAAAGAATGCGAGATGGTGGTCAGTTCATGGTCATGAGGAGCCAATTCGGTCGATCGTAGTCATTCAAAATTAACCCAAATTTTTTTATGATTGTGACCGCAATAAAATGAGTGAAGACATGCTCATAGAGGATATGATTGATGGATTCATCACAATAGTTATAAAAGACGCATTTAGGAGAATAGTTAAGGCCCCGTCTTATAAGCTTGTATCAAATAGACAACGTGTCAAGTATAACGAACAAAAAGATGGAATAGTGACTCAAAATGTTATATTTGTGTTATATTAATTGAGTTAATTCGACAAAAAGTGTAAACGTTCGGATGATATGGTAAGTATTATAAATAATAAAATTGACGCTTTCACTTTTAACACAACACCGGTGAACATTATCCTTACCTGCACGAGAGATGAGGTGAAAGGATTAGATCTCTAACATAATATTGGAAACCTTGAAGTTATTACCGCATCTTGAGTCATGAATAATATTTTGTCCATAGTGAAATACCAAAAATATGAGGAGGAGTCATGCATCGTGCTAAAAGGATGTAGGATCCCATTTGTCTATTGTCATCTCGTGTATTTCTATCACGAGAGACCTATGAAGAATATTTTTTTCTAAGCCCATGAGGCATAAGGGATCTACTAACTTTCAAAACTTCTTCATTTTATGTATGATGGGATCCATAAATTATTCGACTCTAATTCTCTCGATCCATCCTTAAATAAAACTATTATCACCTTCATTTCGGAATTTCTATTGTGGACTTCAAACTCATCTATTGTTGCAATGTCATCTATAATAGGTCAGTTTCAAAAAAAATCTAGTAAAATCATAGACTCTTTTTTATCTTATTGACAAATCATAAATTTATATTTTTTTCATGGGCGTAACGTGTCTAATAACGTCGTCATGGATATCTATATATCTCATATTTGAACTGAAATTAAAAACGGATTTTTTATGTTTGAACTGATCCAACACCAAACCAAGTTTTTGGGTGCGGATTATACGTACGCATACTCGAAAACTACACACGTATAAAAACATGAAATAATTAATTGAAACAAAATCAAATTAATAATATTTGAATCCATATATAAACAATATGAATATATACATATATATAATATTAAATCAAAATAAAAACTAATATAAAAAATTATATCATTAAAATATATTTCTTTTATGTATAATTTTAGGATGATTTAAATATGGGATTAAAATATGTATTTGTGATAGAATATGATATGTAATATTATATATAAATTCAAAACTTGAACGAACCTGAAAAGATAATAAAAAAACAAAACCACAACCCGTTTATTGAATTAGTTTTGTATTTATTCTAAAGTAATTATAGGTAGATGAATGGCTACACTAGTTATAACTATATATTTAGGTGTGAGTGGTTTGTCTGCATCGATTTATAGTCACAATTAGTTGTAGGTATAATCCATGCATATATAGCTCGAGACAAAAGTACTTTGCTAACCATCTAGAAGATATTGATCTTAAAGTCTATTATGTGTGTCTTCATTTGTTTTCTCATAAAATATACATATATTTATTTTCATTATGGAATGAGAGCATAATACATAATTCTCTTTATTATCACAATTCTCATTTTACACAAAAAGAAATCACCATGACCGATGATTCTTAAACTTCTTAATCGGATATTCAAACCACCAACTCAAAGGGTTCCAACACTACTAGCATTACTCACACTGTTACAACTAGTTTTAATTTATAAGTAACATTTACAAATATCTTGTATGTACTGTCTTTTTAATTTCAATTTAATTTCAGCTAGAAAACTAACCAAAGAACAAAATTATTGCATCGTTTTCTTTCGTGATGATTTTATTTTGCAGGGATTAGTTTTGAGGAAGATGATTGGCTTGGATAGACAACATGGTGGTCTATATTATATTCATCCGTCAACAAATATATCGATTATCTGTATGGTTTCTCAATCATCTGATCTGTGACAATTACGCTTTAGTCATCAATCTTTATCTTGTTTTAAGTTACTTTCATATTTGCTTCCAAATATTCACAAAGAGTTAAGAAATAATTACTCAATTTATCCATTAACAAACTAAATACGCGTGCATTTTTCTAAAAGTCCAATAAATACAAAATTTGATTTCTCTTTATTACATTGTGATGTTTGAGATCCTCACAAAGTTCCTTCATATAATGGTTCATACTATTTCTTTACCATTGTTAACTATTTTACTAGATGCACATGGACATTTCTTATGCACCATAAATCAGAAACACAATCTTTATTAACTAATTTTATGCAATTTGTCAAAACCCATTTCAAATAGATGTTCAAACAATAAGACTGGATAATGATGCTGAATCTTTGCATTTTTATTCAAAATAAAAGCATTAAACTATAAAATTCTTATTTTTTACACCTCGTAACAAAACCGAGTTGTGGAGCAAAAATTTCAATATATTTTCAATATTGCTCGTTCTCTCATGTTTTAATCAAATGTACCATTTGAATTTAAGGATTGTATTTTAACATCTATTTATTTAATCAACCACATTCCTACTCATTTATTATCTAATAAATCCTCATTCGAGTTCTAATGTAATTGGTCTCAATCACTCAGGCACTAACACCTTTTTTTATTGTGCATGTTATGTAACCAATGTTCATCCCAAACATAAATTTGATTCTCATGCATCAATCTGTGTATTTTTGCGTATCCACATGGAAAAAAGCTAAAAAGTTCTTGATTTACATACATATAAAGTCTTCATAAGTTGTGATTTCCACTTTAAGGAAAATATATTTATTTTCCTATCCGTATCCACGTTGTCTTTTCCAAACCAATCATCATTGTCGTCTTTTAATAAAGAACCTAACTCATTATTATTTTTAGTTCTAAATCTAATATCATATGACTCATAACCTCAATAATTATCTATTTCATCTTCATCTCTTACACTTTCAACCTCTGCATCTTATATATCCCCAAAGTCAACTATGAATTCATCAACCTCACTCATCATCCCATCATCACCTTTCTCTCCACCAACATCTTATGTTTCCTCACCTCTCTCAACCACACATCATTATCCTTTCGTTCGTAATGATATTTTGTTTATCGTTCCACTCGTCATATTTAGCCTCCTGTATGGCAGCAAGATTACGACATGTCTATTGAGATCAATCAACATTCAACCTAATCAAATTCTCGTCAATCTATAATGTATCCTTTCTTTTCTCATAAAGAGAAGGGATACATTATTATCTCATGATCCTTCATCTTTTGAACATGCTAAATATTATCCACTCTAGAGCCAAGCCATATCCATTAAACTTCAGTCTCTATAACATAATAAAATTTTGTAAATGGTTTCCCTTCACTCGGGGTAAAAACCTATTAGATTTTGTTAGGTTTATAAGATCAAATACAACTCTGATCGAACCATTAAGCGATATAAAGCCCACTTGGTGGCTAAAATTTATACCCAAGTTGAAGGTATTAACTATCATAAGACTTTCTCTCCAATTGCTAAACTCATTAATCTTCAATGTTTGTTGATTGTTACAACCTTCAAAAATTGGTATACTCGGTAACTTGATATGCATAATGCCTTTCTTATCGAACTTTATATGATATATATATATATATATATATATACCCCATGGTCTCTGCCTACAGGGGGATAATTTAGTGTGTTGGTTTCGGAAGTCTATATACAGTTTCAAACAAGCATCCCGAATTTGGTTTTCTATTTTTTAAGTTACTGTCAAAACCGTAGGTTGCATATAGTCAAAAGTGGATTACTCATTTTTTTATTAAATCTCAAGATAACAAATTCACTACTATTCTCATCTATGTTGATGATATTATATTGACTGAAAATTACTTGCATGAAATTGCTGAAAATCATAAACTGTAATGTTTTCACCTTAAAGGTCTTAGCAATTTAAAATATTTTAAAGGTATCAAATTTTCTTGATCTAAGAGATGAATCTTCATGTCTAAAAAAAATATTCATTGGATATTTTGGAAGACACTGGATTGTCAAGACTAAAACCTAAAAATTTCCAATGAAGCATGGTACGGTAAAAATCATCTGAACTTAAAGAACCGAAACGGTTTGAAGACATTAGTATTATAACTAAAATCGCAAGAACTTGAAACTTTTGAATGATGAACACTTATGTTTTAAGTATATATTGGGTTACAAATCAAAATGTTATAATATTGCTAGTATTTTTTTCTAACTTTCACTCAACCTAACAAATGAGACATTATCTTCTGATATAGTGGTCTCGGGTTGGGAATGTTCGTGGTTGTTGTATCCTCATTGGTGCAGTATTTCTTGATCTTTCATTTACTTTTTCAGACGGAGGTATATTATTTAGGGCGGCCATTTTGTAGAATTTTAGGTTGTGCTCTTGTATATGTGGTAGAAACGGTTTTAATAGATTTTGACGGCAACTGCGGATGCGAGAAACAATATAGGCCAAGTGTTCAAGGGATAACGATCGAAGGGGTATTAAGAATGAGTTCTTCGTGAACTCTTCATTGCCCAAGATTATTCTTTATTTCTTGGTAAGTTTCAGCCAGGTTAGTCTCAAGAAGAAAATAACTCTTGCATGAAGATCGGGTTGGCCTCTACCGTAAAAAAATTTAGATAGTATGAGGATCTTTTAAAGCAAAAGGACTAGTCTGGGTTATATTTGATATTAAATGATCATCGGGTCGCTTAAGGCCTACGCGCTTGGTCACATATTTTTCCTAGGTCGATCTTCACAGATTTGGGCTCGGTTAATGCACCTTAGACTTAATTATGTTGTATTGGTAATTCATCTTACTCTATTGCTTGATATCGAGCTAATGAAATTTTTTCTCTTGTGGTTGATCTTTCTTTCAAGGTGACACCATGTGAGGGTTTTTTTCTTCATTTTCTTTTATGGTTATTTGCTCTTTTATGCCACATGTCCTTCGGGTGCAGTCCCTTCTATCATTTTATGTATCTCTTAATCTTGTAACTTCATTTCTATTTTTGAACATCACTCTTTCAAAGTTTATTTTCTCTCTATAGAGAATATTATTTATTCATAAGGTGTCGAGTCTATTTTTCCCCGGAGCTGAAAATTCATTCTCATTGCGAACCTCAGAGCCAAGTTAATGCGCAAGTTGTCGGGATCCTCTCAAAATGTTAATTCGGAGCGAGTCGTCGCGCCCGTAGGCCCCATTGTATCATTGTCTTCACAATATCTCGAGTCTAAGCGCACTTGCAATAAGGATGTACCCGACATGTCCAAGTGTCATCATTATTTAGGCTTTAAGAGTCTTACATAGGTCATATAAGTTTTTCTTGATCGTGAAAATCTCATACCCAAGTCACTTGTGTCGACCCTTTGGTTTCTATTCTGTATCAACTTAAAGAGAGAGAAAAATTATACCGGAACAAATGGAAGGAGAGAGAAATGACCTTATTGAAGAGTCATAATTCCCTTGACAATTTTAAGTGGGAAAATGAGAGGTAGTCGTTGGTGGTAGCCATCATGGAGGAATATTTTACTACCCATAAGAAGTAGTGCGAGTTGGGGAATGATCAGTCCTCGATGAGGTTCCTTGCTTTGTTGAACCCAATTGTGTGACTCAATAATACTGCAGTGGCTATGGAGAAATCTAAGAAATTGTATCGAAAAATGGTTAAAAGTTAATCGATAAAAAGGTGGCTCACATAGCCAGCGTAAACAAAGGCTAACCAACTCAAATAGCTGATCGAGACTCGCGTTGATGAAGTATCATGGGAAGGTAATTCCTTCATATATGATCCTATTTTATTATCATTGGGAAGCTAATGTCATCTAAGAAATGCATAAGCTTTTTCTTGACTTGGATATAGAGTCACATTTCAGCAAGCTCTTGCATTACAACTTTTCATCTTGCCCCAGATGTGTCAAACACGTCTTTCGCCCAAACTTTCGAGCTATCCAACGAGGAACCCGAAGCTGGTATAAATAATATGGTCTCTCATCATGATATCTCTATTGTTTCATATGGGTCTCTTAATCAACTTTATGACGGACGTCTTGCGCGAATCATAGAGGGGTTCGAGTTTTCCCAAGCCTTGACTTCGGTGTGAAAGACTAAAAATGTATGAGAAATGATAAGTGAACGAGATTGAAGCCTAAGTCATCGAAGCGTGTAAGGTGCATGTTGAAATTGGTTTTTCTCACTTTACTCCCGCAAAGACTTCTCCTTAAGGAAACATTATGATGGGTAAACAATTGAGATGTTTGGTTGAGGCTAACGAGGACTTGAGACGTTTGGTTGAGGCTAACGAGGACGCAAGTACTTATCATAATTCTTTATTGTTGCTTTATTGTTTTCGTTGCTTTTATTTACGAACTTGTCTTTCGTCATTTGTTGTACATGTGTCTTAGGATTTTTGTGGTTCAATTTTACCGTTGTATGACCGTGGTTGCTCTTTGTTATTTTACCCGTGTTTTGGGGGCATACATGTCATTCGTTAGATGTGAAATGAATGTTATTTTCTCCCGTTAAATATTTCCCGATTGACTGTTTACTTTATTGAATAAGACACACTGATGCATGCTCTATCATTTCTTATCCACCATAGCTTGTTATACTTCGTTGCTTCGTACATTACGTTTTACACGTATTCCTAATTTTTCTCAGTTTGAACGCACACCTCTTGATCTTGGGGATAATGCCTCGAGGTTATCGGATATGATTGTGAGGGGCTTCCTTGTCATTTTTTATATATACGTAAGCTTACCCTCCGCTCCACTACTTAGCCGATTTAAGTATCATGCATGTCATCAATTTAGTTTATATCCACCGTTGGCCAGACAGTGGGTCAGAGCGTAAATTTTTATGCAATAGAGTTTTTTTTCCAACTGTTCAACATATGTTTTAAAAATGATACGGTCTCTCATCAATAAGTAACTTGTACAGCCATACAAACATAATTATGTAAGAAAAAATTTAAACATAGTACACACGCATGTGTTAAATATTTCATGGTTTGTGAATTTTTTTTTCATTCATATCTTCCAACCAATAGGTTACTGGTTGGTTGCATTCAATCACCCTACATGGTCTTTCCCAAGTGGGAGCTAGCTTTTATGCTTCTTGTTATTGCGTATATTAGAAAATACGCCTTAACACTAGTTCCCTGACTTTAATAGGTCGAGGTTTTGCGTTTGTGTTTATGGTGTTGATCGACCTTTTGTTTTATGAAAAATTCTTGCAAATATGTTTCGTCATGACCTTATTTCATAAGGTCCAAATCTTTCGTCTCGACGTTTTTCCAGATGACCTTCTTAGATTAGATAAACATCGCGTTTACGTTTTTTGCTTTGATACTGTAATATACCACGTCTATTGCAAAAAAAAAATGATTTTTCTTTCACATTTGCTTCACGATATCATATTGTATGTTTTCTAACATTTTATTCAGATCACTTCATAACAAGATTTTATAATCAATATAATAACTATATCTAGTATACTTTTTTTTGTAAAACTATATCTACTAGTATAATTCCTTTCATATTAAAATTATCGTTATCACTTGTTAAACATACTTAGACTTTAGTTGCCAATTTTCCAGGTGGTTTACGTATCTCGTTAAAAAAATATTTAATTTAATCATGTACCATATTATTATTATAATATTTTACACCAACGGTCTTAATATACTTAAAAAATAATTATAACAACGATTCTAATTAGTTAATATTTTTTATATTAAAAGAAAATTACCTTATAAAAGGGACTTCATATCGTATTATATTCTACAGTTATGATAAAACTAGATTATATTAAAAGTTGAAAAAATCACAATAAATGGACAAATCAGATTACCATAAATAAAAAGTGAACTAATTTTAATCTCCCAGTACAGTTGTTCTTAAAAAGAATATCGGCAAAAGTATATGTCTGTCTGATAAAGGCGTGTTAAAGAAGAGACCCAAGAGGCAGATTGGTTTTGGCAACATATGTATTCTTTACACACATACAGGTGTTGTCTTTTTGTTCAACAAAATCTTGTGCAAGAATATACACCACAGTAGTACTAGTACCCTTTCAAATTAATATAATAATAAAAAGACCACCATATAAATAATGTTATAAAATCCAAATAAAATTTAATTCTTTTTCATTAATATATTTTTAAATTTTGTAAATTTACTTTTGAGATAGAAGACAACAATGAGACCCAAAAATTGTGATTTTTAATAGTGAAAAGGGAAAAAGAAATTCTGAAAAAAGTTGAGATATATAATAATTAAAAAGCTAAAATCAAGGATCTAAAGAAAATTTGAATCAACTACCACCTTCTAGAGAAACCAGATATTTTATTAATAATTAAATGTCAAGTAATCAATGCTTTATCACTTTATCCATCCTCTAAGATTTCCAATTATAATATCATAAATATCTTTTTGAGGTTTTAAATTTGTATTTTCAAAGAAGATCATTGGAAAGGAAAAAAGGGTAATAATAATATTGTTAAAATAAACAAATTACAGACAGAAAAAAAGATAAATTAATATGGACAAAAGTAGTAAATTACTTTTGCTTTTCAGTGGAAAAGAAAGATCACTTTTGACAAATATTTTGGCACAATATTAATGGGTATTGGAATATTAATCATTTAGTTTCACTAAAATATTAATATAATAATGTATAGTGGAGTATCTATCATTTTGTTCTGTTTTCAATTTAAATAAAAATATCAATTGATTTTATAAATTTTATTTAGTTTATTGTCATTTTCAAAGCTTTGTAGAATATGGTTCGACGATTTTGGTGACATATAGATTTTGTATTTTAAAATTTCGTTCATGTTGTACCATCAAGTTTGGATTGAACTAATCAATTTTTTATTATTTTGATTATTAATTTTTTTAACAGATAATTTATCGATTATTAATTTTTTAAAGTTAGTCTTCCAAATAAACATAGACTAGAAAATAAATTTTATTCAAATTATAAAATTTATGAGAAGTACTACAAATTTTGGAAAATTTAAAAATTATATTTAAATGAATAGTTCATTGACTACCGACGGACTTTTAAAAATTTAAAACCTATTTGTCACCAAAATCGAAAATCTAAAAATTTGTTATTCCTTCAAAAAAATTCTGTCGAAGGTAGTATTCCTCCATTCCAAAATTTATATCTTTCTAACAAAATGTTTCTTTCTATTTTATATTTTTATATGTCGTTTTAGAATATGAATACAAAAATTATTTTTATTTATTTACTTTTATAAATTGAGTGAGTTTTTATTTTTATTTTTTATATGAAAAAACTATAACATTCTTTATACCTTGTATAATCTTAAAACGATTTATATAATCCAACTAGTTTTTTTTAACAATTGTTTTATATAAATTCGAAAAACATTACGGTGAATAAAGGGCATATAATTTAGTTAATGCCGATCAGGTTGGAAAATAAAAAAAAAAGAAAAAAAGAAAAAACAAACAAAACAAAGCTTGAATTGGAATAGTAATTATGAGGATGGTATTAGTGTTATTTAAATATCGGTAAACGGGTAAAGGGTATTCGGTGGGGAAAAATAAATAAATAGAATAGTATAGAGGACTAAATGAGAAACGCATGGGACAGCAGCGCCTACAATTTGAAAGTCTTGGCGTAGTAGATAGACAGGTATTCTTATCTTGTACACGTGTCAACCGATTGGATGGGTCCTGATTCCTGAACCAAATTTATTTCAACCAAACCGAAAGGGCGTAGCATTAAAAACGGGAGCCTCTCCTCTCATGAGTCATGGCATCATTTTAGCTCACTTTTATTTTCTATCAAATTCAACTTAAATTGTAACCAAAAGTACCAAACTATTATTATCATTCATAGAAATTAATTATATTAAACATAGCTTTTATGAACAATTAATTATCGACGAAGTAATTTTTTAGGATAAAATCGAATATATGAATCGGAAGTGATTCATTTTTAAATATATAAAAAATTTAATAATTTTATAGGAGAGAAACCGTTATAATTTTGTTAAGTTCTTTTAAAGATATTTTAAAAAAAAATATTCAATAAACTGAAGTATTTTTTTAGTTTTTTCTAGTTAGGATAATATTTTCTTATATCATAAACTACAACCGCAACATCTTCTATATAAATTTATTCGGACATCAATACTTACGCTCTTTTATACGATTAGTTTGGAACAAGCTTAACATCTTTTAAATTTTTAAATTTTTTTATTGTAAGGTTCGCAATTTACGAGACATTATTTACTATTTTTAAGTTTTTTGAATAAGGTTATATTTCTTTTTGTTAAAAAACAAAGAGAGAAGTAGCCGCATGAGGCGGTTAGGGTTTTGTGTTTATTAGAGAAAAATCCTTTTTGTATTGAACTGTTTTTTATAGAATCAAATCATTACAAGTTGCGCTTGTTTAACTAGAAATGGTAATAATGCTCTCAATATATAGAGAATTTAGAGGCATATACAAGGAAACTTAATACACTAATTTATAGGGAGAATATTAAGGATAGTATGTGAAATCCCAAATTATAGTGGTCAATAGTTGACCCCAATTATTACTCCATGAATCCAACTTTCCAAATTTAGTCGAATACTCCCCCTCAAGTTGTGTAGTGGGATCACCAATACCCAACTTGGATAAAACTGATTCGAATGTTCTTGCAGCAACCGCTTTTGTCAGGATGTCTGTCAGTTGATCTTCGGATCTAACAAACGGAAGTTTGATTGTCCCATCTTCAATCTTTTCTTTTATGAAGTGCCTATCTATTTCAACGTGCTTTGTTCTATCGTGCTGTACCGGGTTCTCTGAAATTTTAATCGCAGCTTTATTATCGCACATTAACTGAGTTGGACACTTGAGAGGGGATCCGATTTCTTTCATTATCTTCTTTAACCAAAGTATCTCGGTAATCCCCTTAACGATTCCTCTAAATTCTGATTCAGCACTTGACAGTGAAACTACTTTCTGTTTCTTACTCCTCCAAGTCACCAAGTTACCTCCAAGAAGAGTAAAGTAGCCAACAGTTGATCGCTTGTCGTTAGGATTCCCTCCCCAATCAGCATCTGTGAATACTTCAACATCAAGGTGTCCATTTTTCTTAAAAATTATGCCTCTTCCTGGTGTGCCTTTGAGATATCGAATAATCCTCATTACTGCCTCCATATGGTGTTCCTGAGGATGATGCATGAACTGGCTAACTATTCCCACCGCGTATGCAATGTCGGGTCGAGTGTGAGCCAGGTAAATCAATTTTCCCACCAACCTTTGGTACCTTTCTTTACTCGTTGGTCTGGCCCCTTAAATTATCTTTAGCTTGTGATTCACAACCATATGAGTGTCATTTGGTTTGCAATCCACCATGCAAACTTCAGCTAATAAATCCAATATATATTTCTGTTGGGAGATATAAATCCCTCCTCTTGACCTAAGAACCTCGATTCCTAGGAAATACTTCAATCCCCCAAGGTCTTTCATTTCAAACTCATTGAAGAGGTTTTTCCTAAGAGAGCTAATTTCTTCTTCGTCATTCCCCGTTATAATCATATCGTCGACATATATTATAAGACAAGTGACTAATTCTCCTTTCTTTTTATAAAACAAGGTATGATCCCTATTACTCTGTTTGTAGCTATACTGCTTCATTGCCATTGTAAATCTCTCAAACCAAGCACAAGGAGACTGTTTCAGCCCATATAATGCCTTTTTCAGTTTACATACCTCATTTTCTTGAAAACCATCAGAGAACCCTGGTGGGGGTTCCATATATACCTCTTCATCCAAGTC
The DNA here is from genome assembly GCA_036936605.1 of Limnanthes douglasii subsp. nivea. Classification (NCBI taxonomy): domain Eukaryota; kingdom Viridiplantae; phylum Streptophyta; class Magnoliopsida; order Brassicales; family Limnanthaceae; genus Limnanthes; species Limnanthes douglasii. The sequence goes on along the minus strand of JAUPFV010000003.1, from coordinate 77,626,344 downwards.
TCCATATAAGAAAGCATTCTTTAGATCAAATTGATGAAGAGGCCAATCTTTATTCGCGGTTATTGAAAGTAAAACTCTGATAGTGTCAATCTTTTCAACCGGAGAGAACGTTTCGGAGTAGTCTATACCATATATTTGTGTATATCCTTTGGCAACCAATCTTACCTAGTGTCGCTCAATGGTGCCATCAGATTTATATTTTATATTAAACACCCGTCTACACCCGACTGCTTTCTTCCCTTGTGGTAACACACAATTCTCCCATGTACCATTCCTTTTTAGAGCTTCCATTTTGGTATTCATTGCCTCATGCCATTCAGTCATCTTCTTAGGTTCTTGAGCTGTTTTAGGGATTTGTTCAAAGAGAATAGTAGCTGAAAACGCCTTTGCAATCTTCGTCATTCCTTTCCTGTCCGTTTTTACCGGATATGTAGAAGCACGAGGAATGTGTTTCGGTGAATACCGGTCAGGAGGAACCCCTCTATTTTTTCTTGGGGGAAGAACCAGAGTTTGAGTTTCAACAAATAAACTTCCTGAAATGTCATGATCAGTAGCATTTTGTGAGTTATGACATTGTAAATTGTTTACCTCTTGATAGACACTTTCTTCGGTTGATTCGCTGGTAGTATCCATGGTATTTGTTTCTTGTTGGACATTGTCTTCGGGAGAATCATTGGTGGTAAGAACTGCCTCATCAGTTTCCTTTATGTCGGAAGAGGCGCGTTCGGTGGTGCCATCTACCGACTCTGTCGGCACATCCTCAAAGTAACTTTCATATAGCAACCAGTCGAGTGATTCACTTACTTTCTCCCCCTGAGCACGAGATTGGTGGTCAAAAAAATAATCGAATTCTAAGAAGTCACAGTCCATAGTGACATGGATTCGACGAGTAACCGGATTGTAACACCGATAACCCATTTAATGGACACCGTACCCAGCGAATACACACTTTTCAGCACACAGATTAAGTTTGTTTCGACTAGTTTTAGGGATATGAACAAACACCGAACAACCAAAGACACGAGGTGGTAAGGTCATAACATATGGAATTGAAAATTGGGTTGCAAGCACTTGTAATGGAGTTTTATTTCCTAGACATCGGGTTGGTAGACGATTTGCAACATACGTGGCTGTAGCAAGAGCTTCTGGCTAAAGAGAATGAGGAACTCTAGATTCAATCATAATAACACGAGTTTTTTCAAGTAAAGTACGATTTTTTCGTTCTGAAGTACCGTTTTGTTGAGGTGTGTTTGGACAAGTGGTTTGATGGATAAGACCATTTGTTTTGAAAAAATTATGCACTGTTTGGTTGACAAACTCTGTTCCATTATCATAACGGAGAATCTGTATTTTTTTCTCAAATTAAGTCAAAATAATTTTGTAAAAACAAACAAATATTTATAGTACTTCCGATTTATGTTCCATGAAGTATATCCAAGTCATTCTTGAGAAATCATCCACAAATAAAACAAAGTATCTGATTTGATTGTTAGTGGAATTTGGTGCTGGACCCCAAACATCAGAATGGATTAGCGAAAAAGAATAATCAACTCTAGTATTACTTTGATTAAATAAGACCCTACGATTTTTTGCAAGAATGCAGGTTTCACATTTCTCATGAATGGAATTATTCAAAAAAGAATAAGAAACAAACTTTTAAGATAACTAAAAGAAGGATGACCAAGTTGTTGGTGCCATAACCAAAGTTGCTTTTCGATTGTTCCGTGAGCGAGCATTGCATGTCCGTTATGAACTACCTCATCAACATAATAGATACCTCGTTTTTCAGTACCACGTCCAATGATCTCCTTCGTACGAATGTCCTGTAAAATGCAAAAAAATGGATACATAAGAACCACACAGTTGAGTTGTTTTGTCACTTGACTAACAGATAATAACTTTAAGGATAGTGAAGGAATGTATAGGCAGTTTTTAATTTCCATTTTTTCCAAAAAAATAATTGAACCTCTCCCTTTGACTTCACAAATTTCTCAACTGGCAGTCTCAATATGGGATTTCTTTGGAGATGACATGTCACCAAAGTATTTAGGGTCATAAGACATGGTGTCCGTAGCCCCGCAATCAAAGATCCAATTCATTGATTTCTCAAACCTTTTACCTCCAAGTTTTTCATAGGAGTTCGCCGCCATTCCTCCAAAACCAGTGCCACTTCCTTGCTCATTTTTAGTCGGATCTTCACCGCCACTTGTAGACGAAGCCCGTTTGACATTAGATCTAAAACACTGGTTATTTTTCTCCTTATGACCGTCCTCCCACTATTCTGGATAGCCAACCAGCTGGAAACATGTCTCTTTAATGTGTTTATTCATCCCACAATGAGTGAAATACAACTTGGATTTATCTTCTTCTTTCTATTTGGATCGGAATTTAAACCTCTGTGCAGAATTTTTAGCAGCCAAACCCATTCCAATTTCAATCAAGTCACTATCATAAGAATTTGATTTTAGTATATTAAGCCTGGCCACTTCCCTTCGTATTGTAGCATATGTTGTTTCCACGGAAGGAAGAGGATCCTTTTTCAGGATATCTCTCTTGACTAGTTCCAGCTTGTCATTAATCGCCATTAGTAATTGATAGAGTCTTTGTTCTTGAGTCTTCTTATTGTAGATCTGAATGTCTTCTGGGTCTTTCATAGGGTTCGGATCTCTCCTATCTATAGACATCCAGATGTTCTGCAGTTTGTTCCACAAGTCTTCTAGTGTATCAGACCCTTGCCTTAATGAATTAGCCCTCTTATGAAGGTCAAACACTTGTAACGAATCTGTACCAGCACCGTATGTGGTGGCTAACCCATCCCAGAGGGCTTTTGGAGTGAGATATTGCAAGACATTATTCACAAAACTAGATTCAAGATTCTTGATAATCCATGTGAAAACATATTAATCATTTTGTTCCCACATTGGATATGTGTTGTTAGTTTTGGATGGAGGTGTCGGTTCCCTTGTAATGTGAAAACCTTTCCCCCTTTCCCCAATTTTTTTCTTCATCAGGTTTGCCCATAGGGCATAGTTTTCACCACCGAGTTTAATCCCTAGGGATAAATTATCGGGGTTAGTTATTTGTTGTTGTGTTCCGAGACCATTTCTCAGAATGAAGCAATCTGCATTGTTAATTCATCAGGGATTTAACTGACCACGACTTCATTGCCAGCCATCTTTATTGAGGATGTTCAGAATTCCGAGAATCACAGGTGCTCTGATACCATGTTAAAAAAACAAAGAGAGAAGTAGCCGCATGAGGCGGTTAGGGTTTTGTCTTTATGAGAGAAAATTCCTTTTTGTATTGAACTATTTTTTATTGAATCAAATCATTACAAGTTGCGCTTGTTTCACTAGCAATGGTAATAAGGCTCTCAATATATAGAGAACTTAGAGGCATATACAAGGAAACTTAATACACTGATTTATAGGGAGAAAATTAAGGACAGTTTGTGAAATCCCAAATTATAGTGGTCAATAGTTGACCCCGATTATTACTCCATGAATCTAGTTTTCCAAATTTAGTCGAATATTCTAACACTTCTATTGTAAGATTAAAAATTCTTGTGAAACTATCTACTCGTGTTAAACTCTTTACAACTCTCGACCGTGCTTTATGTGGAAGCGCACTTGAAAGCATGAGTTATATCCTAGTTGATTATAATTATCCGCGGTAGTTCTCGGGGCAAGAAAAGAAAATTTAACATCCTTCTCTAAACGTTGGTTGGCCATCCTAGCTTAATATTACGAGCGCTTGGACCCCTTATCATAATGACTATGGTTACTTCTGGCGTGTCACATTATGTGCGATAATTTATCATATTTGGAAAGAAATGGATGTTAGGATATTCACTGAGACCCAATCATTGGGTGCAACCATTGCATCCTTTCTCATCTCCTTTGTTATTTTATGACACCATAGTACACGGTCTTGCTAATCCCCCATTAACTATTTTTCGTTCACTAGACAATACGAGAACAAACGAGATGCTTCATGCACAAACGATCCGATCACCATCTATTTGCAAATAGTTTATGTTTGTAATTCTTTTGTTGTAATATTTGTTTACTTTTTACCTTACATGTAGCATAGTGGAAAAAATCCCTACGATTATAACTTTTTTTTCTATTTATTTCATTATCGGAGAATGCCCAAATATATGTGTTAATAAGTACTTTTATTTATTATATAGTTTTTACACCAAAAAATAATAATTTAGTATATTTTAAATATATTTTAGGGTAATCGACTAATAACCATTTAACATCAAAACTAATTATCAATCAATAACCATCCATGGTTATAAAGTACTGATAACCATGTGGTTTTAGAACTTATGTACCGATAACTACGTGAATGTTTTGTTAATATCAGTATACCATTACACCATTTTTTCTCATTTGTTTTTTGTTTTTTTAAATATCATATATTTCAAACCATAGTTAAAAAAAATAACACTGGTTTTGTTTTTTAAGATATACAAAACTAGATCCATGAAAAAAAAGTAATTTCTTTACTGCATTTGGTTACAGAAATATAAATAATCTGGTTGTAAAATTAATCTCGAAAAATGTTTTTGCTTTTAAAAAAAACTTAATATCGTTCAAACCATTACCATTGATTTTGTTTTTGTAAGATGAATAAAACTAAATCATTGAAGGTTTTTTATTGATTTTTTACTAGATTTGGTTGCAAAAATAGGAGTAATGTGGTTGCAAAATTATTTTGGAAAAAAGAATTGTGTTTGAGTTGCTTAACTATGAGTAATTTCGTTGTGAAAAAAAAATTGTTCGAGTTGCATAACTAATAGTAATTTAGTTAAAAAAACAATTGTTAAGTAAAAATGAGTTGCATAAATAAGAAGAAAAGAGTTGCATAAATAGGACTTTGGTTGTGAAAAAACAAGTGTGTTACAGTTGTTTTTAAATATCATATATTTCAAATCATATCTCCAAAAATAATTGACCATTGGTTTTACGTTTTAAAGAAAATGAAAACTTTTGAGTTTTTTAACGATATTTGGTTGCAAAAATATGAGTTATCTAGTTGCAAAATTAGTTTGGAAGTAGTTTTTTGTTTTTTAAATTCCATAACTTTCAAATCATAGCTCCAAAAAAATTCGAAAAATATCATTGGTTTTATCTTTTAAAAAAGAACAAAATTATATTCATGGAAGTTTATTTTATCTAATTTTCTTACTGTATTTGGTTGCAAAAATATATATAATCAGGTTTCGAAGTTAATGCGGAAAAATATTTTTTTACATGTCATATTTTTCATACCATAGCTCCACAAAAAAACTAAAAATATTATTTGTTTTGTTTTTAAATACGAACAAAACTAGATTTATAAAAGTTTTTTTTTGTTTTTTTTACTAGATTTGGTTGCAGAAAAATGAGCAATCTAGTTGCAAAATTAAAATAGAGTTTATTTTTTGAATTCCATATCTTTCGAACCATAACTTCAAAAAAATTAAAAAATACTATTAGTTTTGTTTTTTTAAAGACGAACAAAACTAGATCCATGCAAAAAAAATAATTTTTAGTGTATTTGGTTGCAAAAATAGAGTAATATGGTTACGAAATTAGTCTGAAAAAAGAAATGTGTTCTTCTAGTTGGGTAATTAATAGTAATTTGGTTGCAAGAAATCAAGTGTGTAATTAAGAGTGATTTAGTTGTGGAAAAAAATATCCAAATCAGTTATGAATTTAGTTTCGTCGGTCTTTAAAAATAGAAATATATGTGTTTTTAGAAAAACATTTGGAGTCATGGTTCGAAATGTATGAAGTTTTGAAGGTTAAAAATAACTAATAATACAATAATTGAAAAATTAAAGACGAATTAGAGTAATTTTGTTGTGAAAATCTAATTTAGTAGTTGTTTTATGAAATGCTTGAGATTTCACTAAAATTTGTTGCACAAATTAACTTAAGATATTTGTAAGTTTCGATTTAGAAAGAAAGAAAGAGTTGAGTCGTGAGTTGAGGAAGAAAATGAGAGTTCTTGATTTTTCTGTTTATATATAGAATGTGTTGTTGGAAGATTTAAAGTAGCATGTTATTATTTATAAACTTGAAAGTACATGTGGTTATTGGTAATTTTAATTTATCATGAGTTGTTATTGGTAATTTACCCTTTATTTTATTCATACACTATTGTATGTCTTTAGTTTGGAATTTGGATCAACATGATTGTATATTTTTGCTTTTTTTTGCGTAAGGTCGAAATATTTTGTATTGATGACCATATCAATTGAAGCCACTTGAATTTTGGTGGAAGAATTCGTTTTGTCTTATTTAAATTCAATGTATATTACGAATTATTCATCACGAGATCTCTTTGATAGTCGTTTTCTCAAATATGACATTTTTGTGTGGCTTAAAGTTTCATTCTTATTCAATCTAAAAATTCGTTAAATCATATAAGGAAACAACTCATTTAAGAGGTCAAGGTCATTTCTTTCAATAAGATGAGATTCATCTAACATATAATTATCTTGGATCATTACAGTAAGTAATGCAGTTTTTTTATTACTAATCGTTTTATTAACAATAATAAATGCCGTTTCTTTACGCGATCCATTTAGACAGAGGTTTGGTCCTCCAATTTGTAATAAGTTATGTATGACATGAGGCATTCCGAGTGAGAATAAGGGTCATTCTTCCATGTTATCACATTTTTTATTGAACATTAGGGTCCTTCTTATGATCGATAATGAGACTTCTTTACTTGGGAAAAGGTCAAACTCCTTACAAAATGATGTATGCCATTTTATCTTGAGAAAACAATACTCATTCTCAATAAAATTCCTGAAATTTTATTCTTTTAGAGAGGTTTGTTAATTTTAGACTCAACGCTTTGGTCGGAAATGTGATGAAGTTTGAATGAGATATTTTTGGTTTATGCTTTTATTTTGCTCAATCCACACATTTATATCATTAAAGTGTTCACTTTATGTTTTCATTTTGGTGAGTTATGGTATGTATTGTTTGGTGTGGTTTAGTTCTGTTTGAGGGTAATTTAGTAAAGTGTTTTGGGAATTTAATGTTTAAGGTAGAGTGTAGTGAGATAATTAAGTTGTGTGCTTGTATTAAATTTTGTTCATCCTCATTAATGAAAGTGGTTGTCATGTTTATACTTAATTAATGACCCATGTACCTATATGGTCGAATTGTGGGGTCAGGTCAAGTTTAAGAACACATTAGCCTAAGATGTGAAATGACCAACACCTAGCTTAGTCATATTCCATTACATTTGTCTTGTTCGTTTTTTTCATGGTAGTGGTTTGGTCCGAACAGCCCTCCGGATAAAAGCAAGTTACATTACCTAAAATATTTGACCTCATCATTGTTGGCCCATTATTTGATGTAATCTATTTTTGTTAGGGGTTGATTTGGTTGACCATGCATGGCATTATAACTCGGATTTTCATGTCATGAATAGAGTAAATGTTATGAGTTTTTTCTTAAGTGTTAAATTTTTTATGTATTTATTATATCATTTCATAAATTACATTTTTTTAACTACAAAATATGGGATGGATTGTTATTGTCACTATGTTTATAATTTTTTTACTCATTTACAATATATTATTTTAGAAACCAAGTAATATTGAATATAATTCATCCTTCTGTTGAACAAGCTTTGACGTTTAGAGGATGATGTTGGTATTACTTGAAAGCAAATGGTTGCATTTCTTAAAAATAAAATAAAATAAATAAAACTATGGACATCTACCCATAATATAAAATTAATTTCTCAATTCTTCATAGCTTATAGGTTTTTACGTCATTCGTATCTTATAGGTTTTTTTATTCTTCATATTTTCCAGCCTATAAGTTCTCGATAAATCACGGTCCATCACATAATACTAAGTTATGTGGACTTTAATACTAAATTATTATAGGTTTTTTATCCTTCATATTTTCCCTACTGTGAGGACTTTAATACTAAATTATTTAGCCACCTCTGTTATACAGTAATAGCCGTGTATTATGCCTTGGTATTAGAGGCCTTTAAGCCATATTTGATAAAGATGAAAGATTCTTCATGCGCTACACTCGTGTGCATTAGTTGCACCATCAATACAAACATGTATTTATGAAGATGACTATGGTCTCGTGCTGGAGCACTTTGGTTGTTGCTAATTTTACATATGAAGTATGCTAGTGTTTATCCCGTGATCCTGGTTCAAAGTACAAAGATGAGGTTGAGCTCTCATAGTTTTATTATTCATTTTGGTAGTTTCCCTAATTCTTAGGGTGTGGTAAGCACTATCTTTATTGGTTGATTGGTAGGTATGTTATAATGATGTGAGAATATAAGTATCATCTTTGAGTTTTAGTCGAGGTGATCAATGTAATGGTTGTTGTTCTATGGGTGAATATCGTGTATTCGAGCTTTAAAACTCATTGCTTAGGTAGTAACTTAGTCATTGTACACTTTTTCATTTTTAATTCTAAAAATATGTTGAATGTACTCAATGTACCATCACATATACTGTAAGTTTTTTTTTCTATATTTAGGGAATACTAGCACATATAGTGAGGTTTTGCAACTTCTTAGTTCTTCGAATGGAGCATTGTATCACCGGCCCTAGTAAAACTTACTGGTACATTGTAACACTTTGAACTACGGTAAGCATTGGTCTACCATCCTAAATATGAAATGATTGAAAACATCAACATTTCCATTCAAGTATTAGACCTTTTTATAATTTTTGGTGGCTCATCTCCCACGTCGTTGTTATCTGGTTGGTGTCAACTTTGATTTCATATTTATTTACTATAAAATTGAGGAACTTTCCCGAAGTGAGGCCAAATATACATTTTATTTCAGCTTCATGTTATATCATCTTAGGGTGATGCATGTTTTAGCTATATTTGCTAAGTGGGATTTATTCTTGACGCTCTTTACCATAATTTCATCAATATGCACTTCCCATTATCCAACTTGGCTCTTGAAAATTTTATTAACTAACATATGGTATGTCGACACGTGTATTTTTAATCCAAACAACATATAGCCACGTAACAGTATATCCCCCAGATTGTAGTGAATATTATCTTGTCTCAATCAGTCTATTTTATCTTTATCTAATTATATATGACAAAAACATCCATAAAAGACAAGATTTCATGTCTAATTTTGGAATTACCAGTTAATTTATTCAGAAAATTGGTCTTTAGGGTACATTTAGTTAAGATTATGAATTTAATACACATTATCCACTTGTCGTTCTTTATTTTTATGAGCATCAGGTTTGACAGTCACTTGAGGCACCTCTTAAAATATTATGATAGATAGATGATACAACCTCGAAACGATACAACCACGGTCGATAAATGATGAGTTTATATAAGGTATATGTATCTAACCCCACAAACTTCATATAGTTAATTTTTTTATCATCATCTGTCGTTGATCATGACTTCAAACATGATAGTGCCTGAAGTTATCATGACTTGACCGTTGAAACCTACTATTGGATGAAATAAGGGTTAAATGACCATTTTTAATGATGTTTATTTCATCTTCGAGCTAAATAATACATCTATCATTACTTCAATATCGATAAATATCTTTGTACTTATTCATACTACCATATTAGTTATGACTAACAATGCAACATCTTACAAGATGACCCCAAATTTGAGGCATTTATTCATGAAAAAGTTGACTTAGGTGGTTTATCTTCTTTTTTATGTAAATGAGGTTTAAAGGTTAATCACTAAGGGCGATGTTAGTTCTTGAATGTACCTATTTTGTAAGTTGTTTGTGTATCTGATGATGCGGCGGAAATAGAAGAAAAAGCAACGATAGATGAAACCCTAATTCAAGGGTAACATGATGAAACCCTAATCTAAAGGTAACAAAGACTAAAATTTTCAGAGATAAATTATATTATTCCAAAAACTTAAAATAACTTAAGGCATATGAGGCTTTATATAATAGCTTCTCCAACCCTAAATTAGAATACAAGGAAATAAAATAAATGTATTAAATAAAATAAAATCCTTTTGGGCTACATTATCCTCTCATGGTTGACAAGAATTCGTCCTCGAATTCACAGCACCATCACCATCAACAACCAAATTTATTTTATTTTATTTTATTCAATTGTTACATTGGGAATTATAATTGCTAACCTTATCGGAATAAGATAATTTTTCTCGAGTGTTCCTTATTTGAAGTCACATTGAAGCCATCCAGTTGAAGAAAAAATAGTTTCAAAAACCTTTTCATAGCCTGAAAACAACATCCCCATGTCTAGTTGATGAAACACAAATGGTTTTGAAAACTTTTTCATAGCATAAGACAACATCTCGATAAGCAATTTTCACCTTGATTCGACGATTGGTAGCCAATTTAAACTCTTTTAGTAACCGGTCAATACAATCGTCATTGAAACGGCTGGTATGTCACCCTCATACTCAAACGATCTTCCCGATCTTCATGACCATGTGTGTTGTTCTCTTCTTTAAACCTTAAATCAGAGTAGTCAGGCTTTAGAAACATGCTTCCCCATAAAAGGAACTAAGGCTCTGATACCAAACTGATGACGCGACGGAAATAGAAGAAGAAGCAACGATAGATGAAACCCTAATTCAAGGGTAACATGATGAAACCCTAATCTAAGGGTAACAAAGACTAAAATTTTCAGAGATAAAAATATATTATTTCGAAAACTTAAAACAACTTAAGGCATATGAGGCTTTATATAATAGCTTCTCAAAACCCTAAATTAGAATACAAGGAAATAAAATAAATATATTAAAATCAAATCAAATCAAATCTCAATATAATTAGATTTGATTTAAACAATATAAGATATTTTAATAAAATAAAATAAGTTTGTGTTTAGACTTTTTGGGCTACATCAGTATCCTCTTTGCTTATACTGCCATGAAGAGTAAAAATGTAGGAATTCTCATCTCAACTTCTTTCTTAACTGGGTGATTGAGATTTCCCATGTCTTGAATTGTCATCTTAGCATAATCTGGATGTCAGATGAATTCTTTCAAATGAACTTAGTCAGTTAATAATTGGATTTTGAATTTCAGAACACAATACTTGTCGATAATAAGTCATTTTCCTATGGTCGGTTAGTAAGTCGATACCCTTAAGCTTACTAAAAATATGGTGTTTGATATCACGAGTATAGTGAAATGTTAGGGCTTCAAAACGTCGATTCGATATTTTTACCACCCTTGATTATGCAAGAGAACATCCTCAGAGGTGAAGCTCGTATTTACTATTCAGGCCTGGTTAACTTGTACACCATGGTTCAGTTATCCTTCGACGTCTTCAAATTGATATACTTATGAGCTATTTCTATAATGTCCACAACTGTGAAGGGTTTTACTCTTTTTTTATCGGGTTTAAAAAAAAGGCTTGGGTAAAAGACCATGACATGAAACTGGAGTTTTGAGGTAGAGGTAACAATCTATTGTTTTAGCATTCAGGTTCACGTATTGTGGGACATATTCTAATAAAATCTCTCATTTAATATTTTATTTATAGATAGTATGCATATCTCTTCATTTCTTTGTTGATCGAGAAGCATTTCATTAAAAACTTTTCGAAATGGAGAAGTGTATGGATTAACCACTGATACATATGATAAAACAAGACAATATCATCTTCTTGAAGTTTGAATGCTAAGGTGGTGTGTCACCATTCTTTTGGTATCTTAAAACGGGAGGTTGGTGTGTCGATGAACACAATTCTAAAAAAGATGTCGTTGGAAATGTATGGCTAACATCGTTCTCAATTTACGCGGAGGACGAAAGTCGACCTCCACTACAATCTCTCAACCGTGTTTATTGTGTCGGTGACTGATTATGACCGACAATCCTTATTCTTTTAAACGTTTGATGAGTCAATTAAAATATTTATCATATTTTAAATAATATATTTATGATATTTTGCTTAAACATTTATTTTTACTATTGATATTATATTAATAGGTGAGATAACCCAATAAAATAATTTTCTATTTTTAGATATTGATTGATTTCTTAAAAATGAAATATAATTATTATTTTCAATAATCTATTTTTAAAACATTAGCTTGTATTCATCAGATGAAAAATATATATTTTATAAAATAGAAAATAAATTCTGAATAAACTCCGTTTAAAAACTTCTATAGTTTAGGAAATAACCTTTCAAATATAGTTTCTTTTTAAATGTATAGTTTAGTTTTTAGCATAAATCAAATTTGTTCAAAAAATAGTAAAAATTAAATGATCCTCCGAATTATTATCATATAGTGGAAAACACTTAGGTTAATCCAATCGCTCCAATATTATATTATTCTAATATATAATTGTAAAGAATATATACATGCTTATATGACATATTATAAGTATTGAAACGAAAGTCATATGATATACAGTGTCCATTATTTTTATATTGTACTCTGTATCTCATCTCACAGCACCTACTACAATGATTTGTATCTGATGTCTACATTCCGAGAGTGGAATATACCATCATGAGACATATGTCTCTTCCACGTCAGCACCGAGTATAACCCTCCCTTCAAAACTAGGTCTCATCCTACACCAAGAATTCGTTTGCACCTTTTATTTGTACATACACACACCACGAAATCAATGCCGTGGATCAAGGGTATCGAGACTACAGGTGTGCCAAAACAAATTACTTTTACTAAATGTATTTTTTTCTCTCTTTCATAAAATATATATAGGTGTGACTCAATTGTCAAACACCATATTTTAATTTTGTTTATTAATATAGTTGGTAAAAGAAATAATAAAATAAAAAAATTATTTGTAAGGTATTTAAAATATTTCAATAGAAACGGAAAAATAAAATTTAAAATTGTAGTTTTTCTTATAATCAGGAAATTACATTTAAAGTATCAAATCCAAATAAATTTAGAACTGTATTTCAAGCTTAAAAAACCACTTTAAGCTATTACATTGTGTGAATCTGATAAGATTCAAAACTCCACAAAATCAGCTTATAATAGTATTTTTTACAACAAAGTTTCGACCTATTGTTGTCTTCAGAAGGTTGGCCACAAGAAAGTTTCTACGTATCAATGCCGCCTTCAGAAGGTTGACCATTAGTACAAAATAACCTCTGATTTATCGCAAACTTTCAAGTTCAAGCCATACCTAATTAGAATACTACATCCGAAATGTTGCAAATAAATGTGGAATTCCTGTATAGTTTTCCAAATCCATTATTACCCCAGTTGTTATCGTAACTATTTTTTATTATCCAATATCTAATACCATCATCGTTTTCATACCCAACGAGTAATACAACATGCTATCAAACAACGCGAGATCTAAAAAGTATATATTCTTTACGTTCGTGTATGAAACATAAAGCCTTCATCAAATGATATGACTGCTGCTAGAGGGTGTTCTTTTAACAAAGCAATGACTTCATCTTAGTTGCATTCGTTTAAGGTGTAATAGTTGTTGATATGTAGATTCATGGTGTTCTTGTTTCTAATTTTTTAAATCATTTATTTTTTTTCCTCTCCATTTGAAATCTACTTATTTACCTATATCAATCTCCATTATCCATTTATACGCATTTCTCATATTTGAAATTGTGCAATTTACTGATGTAAGTACAAAATCCACAAGATCTTGAACGGCTAGATGTATACGTTGAGTTGGATCTTTTGTTTTTTTCCATATCACTTCGATGCAATCCAACTTAAAATTATAGTTTCGAACGTGTAAAAAATTGAATTATTTTATTATTTTTACATCAACGGAAGAATAAACATGAGTGTTTTTTTAATTCTAGTTGTTTTCTTTTATTTAAAAGATATCCCCATTCTTTTCTATTGGGTTTGATTTCAGATTTGTAAAATAAAAAAGTTATTTGTTTAAATACTAGTTATTAAATTATGATTTATATATTAGTTATTAAATCAACAAAACTAAAGTTGACATTAAAGTTATATGAGTATTACGTAAACCCTACACTAAAATTAGAAATATAAATGGTTACAAATAAAAAATGCTAAACGACGGAAATGAATATTTTTTATGAGGTTTTTTTTCATCTAAAATTTAAAAAGGAAATTTTTTAATGAGTTAGACTATTTTATTTTTTATTTTACTTTAAATTTATGTGCTATTGTTATTATTTAATGTGCCAAGTTTGGTTCTCTATTCTCTTACACACTAATTCATAAAGTTTAAACAATAAAGGTTTATTGGCCTAAATTTTTGTTTTCTCTAAAATTTTCAATGTAGTCATCATATCCGCATAAAAACAATTTAAGAATGAAGTTGGGTATGTCCTTTATTCCATAACATTTTCATTTTAAATCTTCATTCTTTTTGCAACCATACCAATTCAATTTTTTTAGTTCATCGAAGATTCTAAAATCATCAAGAGAGTTTTATATAGTCTTATTCACCAAAAATTACGCAATATTGCAAAATAGAAAAAAATCTCATTGGATATAATACATTAAAGTTCTTGAACCACAGATTAAAAGTTATCGATTGGTACGAATCGAATCTTTTCAAGAAGCTGGTTTTGGGTCTTCTTGCTCAGCTTAGAGCTTTTTTTATTTGAAAGTTTTTCGAAAGATAGTATGTTTGTCTGCTTCCATGTTAACCTAATACCAAACTTATTCACTTGCAAAATAAAATCACAGATTATTTTTTACTTTTTATTGTGATTGGGATTGGGTTTGAAATTATAAGACTGTGATTTCTGTCTTATGAGATATGAGGGTAAAAATGACTTATAACTTATAGTGAAAATAAGAAAACGGAGAAAAAGTTCAAAACATGGAGGAAATAGTTTCTCCCCTAAACGAATTGTATTATAAAATTTAACTCCAAACTCTTTACAAATCCAATAATATCAATTAATTTACAAAGTTTAAACAATAAAGATTTCTCACCATGGTTTTAAATTTCATATTTTTATTTAATATTAGCTTAACATTTCACACTTAAAATAATAATAATAATAATAATCAAATTTAACACTCGTTTTGCATATCATTTAACCATGATTTCACATTTCACACCAAGCAAAGAAAATAAAATTTAACGATGATTTTACATTTCGTAATCGCATATCGTCTTTTTCATATTTCTAATAACTAAGATTTTACATTTTCATACCGTTATATCCAAAAATCATGTTTTGTATGTAAAATCTAGAACTCCATAAACCACCACAAATCCTACCTAAATATAAATCCATTATCTAATTTACTCCAACCATAAATGAACGAGATATGCTCTTTTAGTTCTTCGACTACAGAGGACTACATTCCACTAGAATTTTATTCCTCATGACAAAATATTGGTAATATTTGAAACCAATATCATAAACAATAATTTAAAATAGAGAAAAAGAAGATCAAATCATACGTGAACTAATGATGAAACTTTTGCTTCAATCGAAGAGCTTTTGATGACTCGACTCGGGACTTAGGTTTCTCAACATAAAAAAGCTAGAGAAATAAACTAGATTTAGTAAAAATAAACAGATTTGGTAAATAATTAGGCTCATATAACCGATAATGATGGTATTAAAAGATAGATTGATCTTATGAGGATATAAACAAAATTAGTTGGCTCTTAAGTGGTAATAAATGACATCATATGCAAATAATTAGTCCTAACATGAATGTCCAAACTATTTCAATAAATTACTTACTAATACATATTGCAAATAATATATATTGAGTTCAATAAAACATATCCAAAATTTAGATATTTGAATTGTTTATATATGAATCATTTCAATTAACTAGCGATTCATATTTATATTTCATCACACAAACTACATTTAGATACATCAATAATATTAATGCCCGAATAGAGATTGACTTAACAAACGTATTAATATTCTTTACATTTCAATGATATTATGAATATCTCAAGGGTTATGAACACATATACAAAAGTATATAAATAAAAAAATTAATTATTGTAACCGCACATAACCTCGTGCAACCTAAATTTTATATTTTATCAAATTTAACTCATATACATAACTCGTATGGTAAAATAAGCATGTTCATTTCAGACAATACCAAAACATAATAATATATTATTTTAAAATAGTAGAGTTTCATCACAACACTCAAAAGCCTTGTTGTGACGACTGAACTGAAGTTTACTTTGACAAGCAGTTTGTTTGCCACAATGAAGCTTTTCGCCGGTAGATTGTTATAAGACATTAATTTAGCATGATGAAATGCATTTTATCGCATTGACTTGATTATAGACAAATAATTTTTTCCTAAATTTTTATAATTTTGAGGTTTTTTTTTTATCTTGGATTATAATAAATTAATAAAAATATATATAAAAATAACATAAATTTGATACATATATTCATCTAAACTAATGATACCATTATCATAATCATTAACTTAAAAAAACCTTAAGTAAAATCCTTCATACCAAGCCACACATTGTAGTTTATTAATAATACAAATTCAACGTAAATTTATAATCTAAACTATTAACACCCATTGAGTGGCTCTCATACCATTTGTTGGATTTGAATTGCTTAATATGTTTTACGTACTAGAGACACTATAATGTATAATAGTATTATATGTAATAAGATAAAATTGAATTTTTTTAATATATGATTATCGAACATCTCGAATAAGATACAATATTTCACTCAGTACATATGCATTTTTTTTATCTTTTCATCTAAAAATCATGGAAAATGATCTTGAGACATGAGATCTGCCATGAATTATAGACACGAAGCAAAAACTTATATGAAAAAGATGTTCGTTTTCTTTCTCTTTATACAAAGACATATATTTGTGATGATCAATTTAGTTATTCATTTAGCTTATATAGCTTATTATCCATTATATCATAGAGTCCAAGCTCAATAACTTAAAAATGCGGTGCCGAGATACCATCATATATTAGGCTTATAAATCTAGTTTGTTATAATTTGAGTGTGTGGCTTATGATACTATCTCCTATAGATCTAAAAATAAACCTGTTATCTACGACTAATATATTATTACTTTGTGATCTTAACTTTGATGAGGTCATATTTAATTGAGTGTAATAGCCATCAATAAGGTCAGATTTCTTTGATGGGGCACTTTAGACCCAATATAAATATCATACTGACTCAACAGTTTAACTTTTTGACTCAGTTGTGTGTTAGCTATATCTTTACTTGTAAAATATGTATAATTAATAATGGTTAAAAGGCTTTGAATCTGATGGGTTTGACCGATATTCATAACCCGACCCGGTTGACAAATTAAACCAAACTTAGCATATAAAGGATCAAAAGAACAACATTTAAGAGGTTGAGACTTTATATATGTAAGCAGCAAGTAAACCAGCTTCATTATCTCTCTACCTTCTACCTCAAATTTAATACATTACCTACACATACTTAAATACCTTCCAAAACTAGTTTTATCCATATCACATTAACGACCATAGTGGGAGAATTCGAGTAAGGTACCCCAGATAAGCAATATCCAAAACCTAGCATACCAAGTATTATCTTCAGAGTTCTTTGACACATAGATCATGATATGCAGATGGACCCCCCTCTCACGCTCTTAAAAATGTAAAGGTTAGGGTCGAAGAGGAGCATGTGCACACGTCTCATGTAAATAATGATAATGAAAAAATATCTTTCATGTAAAAAGAGTATGATCAATTACGAGCGCAGAATGAAGCATTGAGAACTTAGAGACATATTGAGAAGGATTTGGGGAGAAAAAATCCATCGGAGCATCCAAAATCCAATGAGCTAGATAATATGAAACAAGGTCAATAGATCGATCCCCCAAAGCCCACCTAAAAAAATATCAAGCTAAACACTATTGTAGCACTTCAGAATTCGTCGAAGGCTTTAAACAAACTCATAAGTTTCATCATATTTTTCGAGTAGTAATTATTATCGCAAGACAAAGGAATGGAAGTTTCAGTCTAAAAATCATTCTAAAAACCCCCATAAAACTACTAAACATCATTCTTCTGAAAAAAGGACCCAAAAGGGTAAAGGAAAAATGAAAGAATACCATAAAAAATGAAAGGGTCAGTTGACCATAGCATAGATCGTTTGCTCAATGACCAATTTTTTGTGCAATAGGAGGCTGATATTTTTGTCACTTCTAATGAGGATCACATGTTTCGTCAAGGACATAATTGGAGACATTCACCTTTATCTTCGACAATCCTCTCTTACCATCTTTCTAGCCGTTTTGAAATTTCAAAAATGGAGATATATAATGGGAGCCAAGACCCCGATAACCATCTTGAAAAATTCAAAAATTTAATGATAAGTGTTGATGATGACGATAAGCTATTGTGCATAACTTTCTCACAAACTTTCAAGGATAATGACTTGAAATGGTACAATAGATTACCGCGTGGATCAATCAAGAATTTTGACATATTTTGGATGGCCTTCCAAAGACAATTCATAGAGAATAAAGGGCTTACAAGAAATTAATATACAATAATCCATTGTTTACAACACCCTAATGAATCCTTGAAAGATTATACCCAATTATTTGTGAATACCAAAGATGGGTTGTCGGATTGCTTTGAACATGTGGCTATAGAAGCACTTTGACAAGGTTTGTTAGTTGGTGAATTGGCTGATACAGTGACCCGAAAGAATGCATGACCTAGGGTGGCTTGTTAAACCAGGTTGGAAATAAAATCATTGTGGAGAAAACAAAAAGACTGAGACAACCTCATCAGTATAGACATGTCCTTTCAACCCCTCTTCCACAAGGTAATAGCTAGTCACAAGGTACAGTTAGCAGTCGTTTGACGAACTTTGGACATGGTTCTCATTGATCAAAACAGAGCCAATATAATCAAGGGAAACAATCTAGGATGAGAGGAATAAGTGCGTTCAACCTAGTTATGTCATAGAGTTGATTGAATATGTTGTAATCATTTATGATAGGTCAAACAATTTTGTGTTTCTCAAAAGGCCTGCACCTATCCAAACTCCAAGGGAAAATTGAAATACACAATTTTGTAAGTATCATAATGATACAGGGTACGATACTAAAAAATGTATTGATTTAAAATAAAAGATATAATCCTTAATTAAAAAATGGGAAATTGACCACCTTTATTAAGTCGCAAAGAGGTAACAAACAAATGAGTAACATATCATAACTTAACACAAATGGGGTACAACACACTTCCCCCGTTGTCTGAAGACAAGCAACGAAGGCTCCCAAATAAGAAAGTACAATAATGATTATTGAGAAATTCAATATGGATTCAAAATAATTAGATCCTGATCCAGATTGGGGTCAAATGAATGCAATGACTGAAAATAGAGGAAAAGTATCTAAGCTCTATCAATTGTTTGAATCATTAACTATATTCGGAGGAGAATCGATGATAGCACATTCGAGTTGCTCTAGAAAAATAAATATGGATAATTTGACCATACAATTGGAAGAAAAAATATATTCTCATCTATACCAGAACCTTGCCCCCTTCATAGTTTTTGACAAAGATGATTTAAAAAATATCGTTGGTCCACATGAGGATGTTGTGGTAATAGTGGTATTTATTGAGAGAACATAAATCCAGCAAATCTTGATCGACATTGGTATCTCATCTAATATCCTATTTTTGTCTACTTATAAACAAATAAAGAACCCATCTATTATTATCCGACCGAGCAAAACCATAGTGGGTTTTAGAGGCAACTCTGCTGATGTTATTGGGGACTTCAAAGGATAAGCACTACTAGGAAAATAACCGTTTAAGAAAATTCCGAGAGTCTTATTTGTGGTGATGGATTGCCCAACCCCTTACAATACAATATTCGGAAGATCTTGGTTGTCAAGGATGCATGCAGTTGCATCAACAGTCATCCATGTTTGAAATATACAGTTGGAGCTCAAGTAAGGATGGTTTGGAGTAGCCGAAAAGTGACTAGGGAATGTTATGTCACCGTTCTTGCTCCAAAGTCCCTCGAATATGGAAAAAAATAGGAATAATAATTACTAAAGTCCTCTAAGGATCAAAGTAAGATATATGATCCAAAAGAAACTCTCGGTGTTATTATCCCAATAGAAGAGGTCAAAGTATGTAGTTTAGCATATGGGAAAAATGTTAGAATTGGAATTAAATTTTCATCAGAATTTAAAGAAAAATTATTATCTTTCATGTGTTCACCTGGTGTAATGAATATGTGACTGGTATACCAGATAGTGTCATTTGCCACAAGTTATATGTGTGATCCGATGCGGGCCCAAAAATCCAAATAAGGAGGGTTTTTTTCAAAGAGAAATTTGAAGCCATTGTAAAAGAGATGGAAAAACTGACAAATATGGGACACATTCGAGAACCGTAGTATCATCAATGGAAGCAAATCCGGCATCTCGTAAAAACAAAGAATGGTAAATGATGAATGTTATTGATTTCGGTGATCTTAACATGGCATATCTTAATGATCATTTCCCAGTACCTCAAATAGATCAGTTGGTGGATTCCACTTCGGGAAATAAGTGATTGTCCTTTATGGATGTTTTTGTTGGGTACAATCATATACATATGGATCCAAAGGACCAAGATCACATTATATTCATCACTAACTGGGGTTAGACTTTACAAGGTAATGTCAGTCGGCTTAAAGAATGCTAGGGCTACTTACCAGTGCTTAGTTAATAAAACATTTGGCAGTCAAACTGGGAGGAATGTTGAAGTTTATATTGATGATATGATGGTAAAAAGTTTAAAGAATGACGATCATTTACTTTACCTTAAAGAAACTTTCTAAATTTGGAGGCCATTAATTTAAAGTTGAATCCAGAAAAGTGTACTTTTGGAGTACGATCCTAAAATTTTGTAGGGTATATAATCCATTAAAAAGAGTTTTAGGATGACCCAACGTTAGTTAGATGCACTGTTAATTATGGACTCTCCTTGGTCCACCAAAGAAATTCTAGTGTTGACTAGAAGGCTAGCAGCGTTGAATATGTTTATTTGAAGGTCATCGTGCGCAGTTCTTCCGAGTATTGAGAAAATCCAAAGAATTCAATTGGTCCCGAAATTGTGATACAGAACTCCTTGAAATCAAAAGGAATTTATCTTCACCTAAAACCTTATTTAAACCGGTTATCGGAGAAAAAATCTACGTATATCTAACGGTATCAGATTATGTTGTGAGCAGTGATGGATCCATGAATCAAAATAAGGAGGGGGCTAAACAAAATTTCCTACTTTAAGGTATTCTTAATATATCTTAATATATTATTTATTAAAAATATATTTACAATAAACCTTAATATTTTTAATATATTATATTAAAAGATATTTAAAAAATAAAATATAACAAAATCAAATTTATTATATTTATTACATACAAAAATATTATTTAACAATAAATTTTAATATTTCTTAATATATTATATTAAAAGATATTTAAAAAATAAAATATAACAAAATCAAATTTATATACAAAATATATTTTGAAAATTGATGAAATAAAATCAAATTTGTTGTGTAAAAGATATTCTTTTAAAAATATATGCAAATAAAATCAAATATTTTATATAAAACATATATGGATATAAAATCAAAATTTTAATATAAAAATATATGGAAATAAAATCAGATTTGTAATGTAATTAAATTATTTTATTGAAAAACAATTAAAAATATATTTAAATATATATTGCTTAACAAAAATATGTTTATAAGCATATTAAAAATAAAATGAATTATTTTATAAATACAAATTATAATATATTGCTAATCAAAAAATATTTTAAAAAATATAAAAGAATAAAATAAAAATTGTTAAAAACTATTTTGAAAAATATGATTGAAGTAAATACTAACTAAAAAAATAAGTAAATGTAATCTCTAATATGATATTTTTCTTAATATATGTAAGTTTGAGTTTGGGTTATCAATGTTATTTATTTATTTATTTATTTAAGGCCGTGTTCTTCATTTTCTTCATATGTTTTAATTTATTTAATTAAAATCTCCATATTATTTAGTTTAATTTATTAAAATCGTAATATTAGTCATTTTATCTACTCAACATTCTTTAATTTATTTTATTAAAATCCCAATCTTCTTCGTTTTCTCCATCTTGTTTAATTTATTTAATTAAAATCTTCATCTTCTTTAATCTATCTCAATAAATTTTTCTTCTTTCATGTTCTTCATTTTCTGTATTTTCATGTTATTCATTTCTCTATTTTTTTCAATTTATTTAACTACAATCTCTCTTTAATAAACAATTATCTATTAACTTTGAAATCAAATCATTAATTTAGAAAAATAGAAAGAGACAAAGATAAAATTAAATTAAATCTTAGGAGAGAAAGATTAAATCAAATAAAATCCATACAAATTATTGCAAAATAAATTGAATAAAAAAAAGAACATTTACATAATCAACCGAGTTTTATCAGTGGTTCTAATCTTGAAGAGATTGAGATGTAGATGTATACTATATATTTCAATTTATAAATATTTTAACTTAAAAATACCTTAAAACCGCCATTATCCAATATTTTAATTTAAAAATTTCCTTAAAAATATCAATTATTTCTTATTTTTAAATTAAAATTTTCATTAAGAAGAATCATTATTTCAATTTTTTAAATTGAAATTTTCCTATTTTGTGGTAAGCGGGGGCTAGCGATCATCTGGACACATATATACGTCCGTCATTGGTTGTGAGTGTGGTGTTAGCTCGGGAGGTTTGCATTTACCCTCGCCTAGTTTATTAGGTTAATAAGAGTTTGTTTGATATTGAGAAAATGTACCTCAAGTTGGAAAAGTTGGCTTTAGCATTGGTAATAGCGGCTAGGAAAATGAGGCCTTATTTTCAAGCGCATTCCATCACAATTCAAACTTCTTTCCACTTAAAAACATATTACAAAAACCAGATATTATCGGGTCGAATGACCAAGTGGTATGTGGAATTGGGGGACTATGATATTGAATTTGCCTCTCGACCAACAATCAAAGCTCAAGTTGTAGTAGACTTCTTGATCGAGTTCCATTAGGAGTGATACTATGAAAAATATTCTATTCACAAGCGTGGAAAAGAGAGGATGGTTCAGACATATGAAGGATCTAGCATGGTGGGTTGTGGGGCAATAATTTATTTACTTTCCCTTTTGGAGACTAAATGTACCAAGTTATACGTTTTGGGTTTAAGGCATCAAACAATGAAACGGAATATGAAGCAGCTATAGTTGGTTTAAAACTTGCTCAAATATGTAGTGCCAAAAGAATCCAATTGTTGAGTGATTCATAGTTGCTCGTACATCAATCATATGGACAATTTGAAACAAGAAAATAACAATTGGTGAAGTATTTGCAAGTGTTAAGATAAGTTTATGTTTTCTTTAAATGTGTAAAATATGAACATGTGTTAAGATCATAAAATTCAATAGCTGACTCTTTAGCAACTATTCCGTATTCTTAGGCATACTCTTGAGTTTTGGTACAAAAGTTCCCTTCCATAACAAAAACCCTCAAAATTGAAGTTGAAAATGAAGAAAGATTCCAAATATCAGCCACAGTAAGTCAAGATTGGAGGTATGGTATCCAAGATATCATTACTAAAGGAAGCCTTCCGAAGACAAAAGCCTAGCTAAAAAGTTGGAGTTTAAATCACATGGGTTTTTGGTTTTGAGAAGAAAATCTATAAAAGATATTTGAGTAAGCCTTTATTGCGCTGCCTCAGATCTGATGTGTCCCAAGCAGTTCTATCTGAATTACATGACGTGGAAGGGTCTGCCCATTGTGGCTATAAGGCCTTCAGTATAAGGGTCTTATTAGCAGGGTATTATTGGTCATCTATCATGAGAGATGCTAAGGAACAAGATATAAGATGTAATCCTTGTCAGAGGTATTGGAATGAAATACATGTACCAACAGTTCCTATAGAGAGTGTCTAAATCAATACATTTCGCTAGGTTGGGTTCGATTTGGTTGTACCCCTTCTGATGACTTCTAAAGGGTGTCAAACTATTATCTTGGCAATTAATTACTTTTCGAAATGTGTAGAAGGTGCATCCCTATCTGGAACTAATTCCAAAACAATAATCAAGTTTATTATTTCCAATATTTTTGTAGGTTCAGAATTTCTAGACGTATTACTGTAGATAATGACCCTTAGTTTGATAATAGGGATATGGAGATTTTTTGTACAACAAGAGGAATTAACCATTGTTTTTCTTCGCGTTTTCATTCCCAAGCTAATGGAAAGACAGAGGTGGCAAACACAACCATTTTTATGGGTCCCAAAAATAATTTAGAAAGGACGACATGTAAATGGACAAATTACCTACAAAAAAATATTGTTGGCTTATCGAACTACTCCACATACTAACACAAAAGAATATCCTTCTGCCTTGGTCTTTGGAGTGGATGAAATAACACCAATAAAAGCTACTCTTCCCTCTTTCAGGGTTTGAAATTATTCCGAAGAGGAAAACGAGACTGCAATAAGAACTCAACTAGAGTACGAAGAAGAGACTTCCAAGTGGGGGACACCGTTTTAAGAAAAGTATTTTTGCACACCAAAGATAGAAAGTTTGGGAAGTTGGCTCTGAATTGGGAAGAACCATATACTATGTGTGAAAAGATTAAGCAAGGAACATATTAATTAGTTGACTAATAAGGTAGTATTTTGAGGCACCCGTGTAATGTTGAAAATTAAAGGTTATATCTCGAGTAAATTTATATTGTAAATATTTACTTTGTTTTTGGTCAATATAAATATTTGGGGGCATACTATTTCCTACCCTAGTGGTGCGGAGAGGTTTTAATGAGGTGTCCAAATTTTTATTAATCTACCACATTTGCCGTTAAAAAAGTGTTTAGTTCGACTTTGTGTATGTTAAGTTTTTGTTGCCTTCGAATGAATTACTTTCGAATGACTTATGTGTGTTAATTTTTTTGTTTCCTTTGAACGGATTACCTTATGGTTTGGTTTATTTTGGGATGTGGGTAATTTTGTAAAGTGTTTTGTAAGATGTTTTGAGTATTAAGCGTTTGGTGTGTTAAGTAGTGAGAGAATTGAGCAGCCTGGTTGTATTAAATGTTCATTACCCTCATTAATGAGAGTGGTTGTGGTATTTATACCCTTAATTTAAGGACCCATGGGCTTACGGGTCGAATTATGAAACCGGGTCGAGTTTAAGGACCCATTAACCTTTTAAGTAGATTAGCACATAGCTTATTCAAAGGTGTTTAAGTGTTTTTAATTTTGTCATATTCGGATAATTTAGTGGCATGTTACTGTCCGAATTGCCTTTGTCCGGATTATGCAGTGGGTTGTGAGTGGATATTCCGAACTCATCAGTAGCCCTTTTTTTAGGCCTTGCCAAATATCTTTGGTAGGACTAAAAAATCCACCAAGCCAGTAATGACTTTGTCCAATCTGCTTGTGCGGTCCGTACTAGGGAGTTTATTTTCATCATTAACCCAGTTCGAAGTCTGTCCGAACTGATTTCTCTTTCCAGTGTCAATGTCTGGTTCGACCTACCAGCCGTTATTCTTCCTAGATCGGCGCACCCACTAGGTCTAGAAAGTTACATAGGCATTTAATCCTTCACACGTCTGCGCAACCTTTAATCATTTCAAAACCCTCTTCAACTTCTCCTAGATAATTGTTACTTTTATTTAATGTTATATAAATTCTCTTTCACTATTTCATTGTCTTTATCACTCAAAGCTTTTCTAGACAGATTTTTACTTCCATCTTCAACTTGTTCTTGAGCGATTTTATGTTCTGCCAGAAACACACTTGTCAAAGGCGGCTGCTTCGTAAAATGGGAGAATCGCATTGCTGTCGGCCTCTCTGTTTCTCCAAGTGAGAAATCTAGTGAACCGACTCAAGAAGCTGATCAATGATCATCCTCTTCCAGAAACCCCAGGCCCAGACAATTGTTCAAACCCATCATTTCACCTCTTCCCTCAAGATCTTCTGTTCAAAAGTCTCAAACCTCTGTTGTGAAAGAAAAAGCTGTTTCGAGTACCAGAAAACCTTCCCCCTTCATAGCCATGGGGTCTGATGCTGAAAAGTCTCCGGAGAAGTCCATCCCTCGCCGGACGACCCGTCTAGCTAAAGCTCACTCTACTGCTTCGCTGCCAAAGCCCTTCGGATCGGAGGCATCTATAGCAAACTCAAGGGACAAGCCCTCCAGATCGGGGGCATCCAAAGTAGCCTCAAAAGATAAGACCTCCATATCGGAGCCCTAACCGGACACTAGGCCTTCAGAGGCAACAAACGCTCAACCATCCGAACAGACTTTGGTGCCGGAAACTGATCCCCATCCATCCAAGGCAACTGATAAACATTCCACAGTGATGGAAGAAGTAATAGAAGATAATATTGAGGAGGCTCCTTTTGAAACTGAGGCATCAGGTCAAACGGGGAAGCTGCTTCCGACAAGAAGGGCAAAAGCAAAGTCAAGGTCTTTCTGACTCATCCGGATCTTCCGGCGTGCCTAGAGGGCAAGGTAGGGGCTTGCTTAAAAAATGCCACTGTCAAATACCTGTTAGCTCTACAAAATATAAACTATGTCTACACCCACGCTGCTGAGCTGGGCCGGATCCGGATGAAATGGGGAATTCCAGAGTCAGTGAAGGTAAGGATACCTGTCACTCCGGAGACTCCTATGGACTACAAACTCAACGAGGTGGTTATTGTCACCAAGGTGCTAAACTGGGGACTTCAGTTCCTATTGGACCCAGAAATCGTCAAGTACTTCCACCTGGTTAAACTTTGCCCAAGCCAGCCAAGCCCAAATGCATGGTATTCTCTCATTGCTTGCATAATGGCATCAAGGTTGTCAAAAATCCCACTCCCCATGGAGCAATTTGCCGTTGTGGCAAGTCTGTGTAAGAATCACCAGATCCCATTCTACCATCATAATATAGGGAATAACTTCAAGGTGGTAGATGGCATGATGGAGACCGAGAAGAACTTGAAGACACAGTTTCTGTTTGTCAGTGGGACATGGGAGAATGGTAGGAAGATCAAGGCCAATGTCAATCCCAGCATGCTGACCAGCGGGTGGAAGAGTACTGGTGAGTTTCTCTTTTATATCTATTTCTTAAGATTTTCTTTCTAAATCATGTGTTCTCTTTCTGATTAATCTGTTACTTCTCTTTCAGTACTGCCAAAGGAGTTCACCGAACACCTAGAAGAGGGGAAAATAACCTATGCCAACCTTAACGCATGTGCTGCGGAGCGTTAGTACCACAATTGCTTCACCTCGGGAAATTTAGTGAGGTCCCATCTGTGGAACACCACAGGTCGGAGGGATCTCACATGGGAAGGGCTAACTACAGTACCTCCTCCTGGTGTAATCCTCAAACGAACAGAGGCCAAGGATGGTAAATTGGTCTTGCCTTCTAGAGCAAAAGCTCCCAACAAGATAAAAGGGAAGAAGAAGAAAACTGCGACAGAGCCGATTCAAGCAGCCATAGAGGGGACTGGTTCGGGGAACCAAGGGGGAATTGATATTGCCCTGCTCAAAGTGGTAGAGGCTGAAACTGTAAAGGAGGCGCGAGAGTCACAAAACCCACCAAAGCCTCCCAAAAATGACCAGAGAAGAAGGGTCAACACGGACGAAAAGACTGCTAAAAAGAAGAAAGTCACCTTAGGATAAGAAATAATTCTTCGCCCTTCAGATACTCCACCTCCACTAGCCCCTGTTGATCCTACTTCACAAGAGAAGATCCCAGTAGGTCTGCAGTCCGGGGAGTTTGCTGGGGGAGGTACTGAACAAGTGGACCTTAGTGCCCTTCAAGACATTGATTTATACTTCAATGATTCTGAGAAGGATGACTTCACAGGTCCTTACCGCCCCTCCAGCTCCGCCAACCTGGTGACATTCATTGGTAAGTCTTTCTCCGTCTCTGGAGAACAAGATGTTTTGACCCATTCCCTTCTTGGTCACATTCAGCCAGTGTTTGACCTGGAGAGACAAGTGAAAAGCCAGACCACACTCATCAATTCCCTCACCACTGACAATGAATCTCTATCAACCAACATTTTTAATTCCAATCAGAGTATAGAGGAACTGGAGAAGGAGATAGAGGCATTAAAGAAGAACAAAGAGGATTTATCAACCAAGTTGGACACCTCGGAAGCTGCCAAGACTGATCTCCAGACTAAGTACTCTGGACAGGAAAAAGACTTCTCAACGTTAAAGGAGGATCTGCAGACCAAAGATGGTATCATCTAGACCCTGTCCAATGAGAAGACTTCCTTAGAAAGTACTGTGTCAAAGATGGCCAAGGAGAAAGAGGATTTGGTGAAGCAGGAGCAATCTATTCAAGCAGGTATTGATAAATATACCAACGAAGTGATAGATTCCCTTGAGAAAAGATACGATGAAGTCAGGTCTGACATGATGGCTGCTCTTTCAGGAGACCTTTTCGAAGAGGACCCTTGGTCCCTTATGGAAATACGTGGAATACGAAGAACATCCTCATCACACCATGGCAACTGGTGACAAGTACAAATTCTCCAGTTGAATTGATTCCACTACTGATGATATAGAGGGAACCGATGAGAGTTTGAGCGCTGAACTAAAGAGTCACAAGAAAGGTGGTGGTGGTGAAGGGACATCCGAAGGGACAAGCCTTAAGGTTTAATCATATTTTTTTTATATTTTCTAGAATAATTAAAGTCCATGGATGACCAATACATATTTTGTAATGTTATCCGGTTAGAGTCTGGATAAGTCTTTGAAATACTTAAAGTCCTTGGATGCCTAAGGCATGTTTTGTTCTTCCTATTCGGTTAAAGTCCGAATAGGTTAATTTATCAAATCTTCATTTGCTTAAAACTTTCTTTCCTTTTAATTTTAATGGTTAATGTTTAAATAGCCCCTATTATTTCAGAAGTATTATAATGAGAGTGTTTAATATCTCCGATGACATGTGTTTTATGGTCATCACTCAACCAGGTTTATCCGATCTACCAAAGATCCAAAGTGTTGAACCAATGATTTATACTTGAATTGAATTGTAGTAAAACCACACCGGATGTTTTAAAAAGGCATCACATTTTATTGAATGAGTATGCCCCTAATATTTACATTGATATCTAACAAGTAAATATTTACACACAACTTTTATTCTAAATATAACCTGAGATGTTCAATATTCCATAGGTGCTACAAAACCCTTCCTTCTTTGTCCTGAAGCCGATATGTCCCAAGCTTAAGCTTTCCGGAGACCTCATAGGGGCCTTCCTAGTTCGGAGCTAGCTTACCTAACTGCTTCTCCTTGGTGTGTAAGAAAACTTTTCTCAAAACTTTATCTCCCATTTGAAAATATCTTCTCTTGACCTTGGAAGAAAACCTGATTCTTATCAAGCCTTGGTAATGGGCTGTTCTCAGGTGAGATTTAACCCTTCTTGCTTATATTAAGTCCAATTGATTCCTAATTGCTATCTCATTAGCTTGTTCAGAATAGTTATGGACCCTGTATGATGGTAGGGTAGCTTCAATGGGGGTAATAGCATCCATCTCATACACCAAATCAAAAGGAGATTCTTGTGTAGCAGCCAGATGGGTAGTTCGGTATGCCCACAACACTTTTTGTAGATAGCTTGGCCACTTCCCTGTAGCTCCTTTTAAATTCTTTTTTAATCCAGACAGAATGGTCATGTTGGAAACTTCGACCTGACCATTTGTTTGTGGATGGAAATGAAATAGAAACAATGCTGAATGCCCTTAGAGGCACAAAAATTATCCATATTCTTGTTATCAAACTGTGGCCCATTATCTGTGGTAATCTTTTGAGGAATCCCAAATCTGCAACATATATTAGATAAAATAAATTTAATGACAGCCTTCGAAGTGGTTCCGGCCAAAGGAACTGCCTCTATCCATTTCGAGAAGTAATCAATAGCAACTATAATAGTCCTGCACCTTCCGGACACCACTAGCAGAGGCCCAACTAAATCCAATCCCCAACAAGCAAAAGTTACTGGCTCAGAAATAAACTCCATAGGTACTGCTGGCACATGAATTTCGATGCCATACCTTTCACATGGATCACACTTCTTTACTATTTCTTTAGCATCTGCCATTATGGATGGCCAATAGTATCTAGCTAACAATACCCTCCGGGTTAGTGCCCTGTAGCCACAATGTGCTGATCCTTCTCCATTGTGTAGTTCTGATAAAACGACTTGAGATTCTTAAACCCCCAAACAATGCAAGAGAGAGGTCTACTGAAAGATTTTTTTATAGAGAACTTCCTTATGATAATAAAAGCACGAGCCTTGTGTTTAATTTTCCTTGCCATAGCTTTATCCGGAGACAAAACCTCATCAGAGATATATTGAAGAAGGGAAAATCTCCAATCTTTAGGTTGAACTACTTGTATACTCAAGCTTTCCTCCTCTTCCTTGTTCTGATTTGATTGTATGGATGGGCATTCTTGTATATGAATCCAAGGGTAGGACTCAAAATATGCTATGGTTGCTAAGGAATCTGCCAGTGTATTTTATGATCTAGGAATATGCTCATAACAAACACTTTTGAAGTTGGCTGCCACCTCGTTAAGGACAAGTAAGTATTTGATCAGCTGTTCCTTCTTGGCCTCAGATTGACCTTGAATATGATGAATAAGAAGCTGAGAATCACTTATCAACCTAACTCTCTTAACCCCACATAGAAAAGCTAATTTGAGACCAGTTATAGCCGCTTCGTATGCAGACTCATTGTTAGAGGCCCTGAACCCAAAGCATATAACCTGGTACATTTTATCACCGTGCAGAGAAGTTATGCGAATTCCAGCTTCACAGCCCATTTTGCTTGATCCACCATCAGTCCGGACTACCCATTTTTTCTTGATTTTTCCTTCTGAAACTTGTTTAGAACTCTTATCCGAATGGAATTCTACTAGGAAATCAGCAACATATTGAGCTTTGATAGCAGTTCGTGGGGCAAAATCAATGTCATAATCACCCAATTCTACTGACTTTCTTTCTTCAATGGGAAAGATGTTCAGACAATGATGGAATGAGACTGAAAATACGACCTCATTTTTCTTGCAGCAATCACTAAGGCTAGTGCCAACTTTTCAAGCTTCAAGTACCTTTTCTCAACATCTATCAGACTTTTGCTGATGTAGTACACCAGACGAGGGTAATTGTCTACCTCTCTTACCAATACTGCACTTATAGCGCATTATGACACAGCCAAGTATACATACAGTGTTTTTCCTTGTACGAGCTTAAAAAGGGTCTTTGGTGAAGATAAGTGTTTCTTTATTTCATCAAAAGTTTGGCTGCATTGTGGAGACCAATTAAAATCTTTAGAATTTTTCAAGGTTTAGAAAAATGGAGCACACTTGTCAGAATACCTTGAAATAAAACGATTTAAGGCAGCCAACCTTCCGGTGAGTCTCTGTACCTCTTTAATATTCAGAGGAGGATCCATTTCCAGTAGAGTATTAAATTGATCTAGATCTGGCTGTATCCCTTTCCTTATCACATACCCCAAAAAATTTCCGGATCGAACCCCAAAGACACATTTTTCTGGATTCACTTTCAAATTTACCATCGTCATATTGGCAAACGTTTCTTGAATTTCGATTATGTGCAAATACTCCTCCAAGATTTTAACCATCATGTCATCTCTGTACACCTCCATATTCCTGCCAATATGATTAGAAAATGTTTTGTTTACCAGCCACTGGTAGGTAGCCCCAGCATTTTTCAACCCAAAATGCATCACCTTATAGCAATGGAGACCCTTGTCTGTCACAAATGTAGTATGATCTTGGTCCTTCAAATCCACCTGTATCTGGTTGTACCCAGAAAAAGCATTCATGAACGACAGTAACTTATTCCCAAACGTTGAGTCCACCAACTGATCTGTCCGGGGAACTGGATAAAGATATTTTGGGCAAACTCTGTTGAGGTTAGTAAAATCAATACACATACGCCATTTCCCGTTCTTTTTCTTGACCAACACCGGATTGGCAGTCCATAAGGGATACTAGGATTCCTTTATGTGCCCCATCTTGGTAAGCCGATCAACTTCTTGGACTATTACATCAGCTTTCTCCTTGGAGAAGACTCTCTTTTTCTGCACAACAGGTGCAACATCACTCCGGATTGATAGTTTGTGTGAGATTACGCTTGCAGGTACTCCGGTTACATCACCATTGCACCAAGCGAAGACATGGTGATTGTCTGATAAAAAGGACAACAATTTATTTTTTAACTCTGGCGCCATCTTGGAGACAACCTTGATACTTCTACCCTCTGCCAGGGAGTGGGTTTCAATCTCTTTTATTGGTATTATAACACTATGGGTCTCTCTAGGGTCATCAATCTTACCCTCTCCCTCTGAAGGCCTCAGTAACTGCTAATCTTCATTAACCCGAAATGCTCTCAAAGTTTTAGGAGCAAGCGCAGTTGCATAACATGCACTTGCTATCTTCTGACTACTTCGGACAACACCCACTTTCCCTTGAACCGCATATTTCAAACACTGGTGGAATGTTGAGGCCACAACATGCATTCTAGAAATCCAAGACCTCCCAAAGATTATATTGTAACATGTGGGGCAATCTACCACAACAAATAATACTCTGACCAACTTTTTAAAAGGCCCCTTTCCCAACAGCACCTCTTCCTCAAACTCCCCGATTACATCCGCAGAGCTCCATGTGAAGCCCACAATGGTTCTGTTTGACAGTTTAATAACGGCTGGATTTTTCATCTACTTATAGGAGCTCAAGAAGAGGATGTTTGCCGAACTTCCGGTGTCTATCAGAATTTGTCGGATATCATTACCCCTAATAGATGCTCCTATTACCACAACATCCTCATAAGGCCCAACAATATTTCTTAAACCATCTTCATCAAAAACTATAAATGGAAAAGGGGTTTGACATTGATAAGAAGACATGCTCTGTTCCAACCGAGTAGCCAGACTATGAACATGCCTCTTTCTTGATGAAGGAGTGGACGTTGTCATAGTATCCCCTCCGAATATGGTAACTGACTCAAAGAAACTAATGAGTCCGAAAACCGTCTTAGTTTGCTCTGTTATGACCCTACTTTGTTCCGGGTTGGATCAGGATCCAGGTACTTCGAATCAACATCAAATCTTTCAAGGATCACCATTGCCCCCTCCGGAGCAGATGTTCCCACATTGTTCGTAGGACCGGTTCGAGGAGCATTTTCAGACTTGTTTCCACCTCTTCTTTTGACATAAGCTCCCAGCTTACCTCTTTCAATGAGATTTTGTACTTCTTACTTTAGAGCAATTCAGTCTTGGGTGTTATGGCCAATATCATTATGATAGTGGCAAAAACAAGTATTTCGACTGTCTCTGGGGGACTGTAGTGCTGCTGGTTTCCGGAAATGGACTTCATCTTTGGTCATGTCATAAATTGTGGCCATATTATCTTTTAGCTCTACAAACCACTCCGGTTGAACCCAAGGTCCTCTTTTACTCCTTGATTGCTAGGTCTGAGATGGATTTTGGTTGGACTGAGTCTGTTTAGCCCTGTTAGACCCTTGTCCGGTCTCCTTAGCGTTATATCCAGACTGTTTTTGAGCTGTTGTGGTGGACCTCACCTGATGGTGCACCCTGGTTTTCTTGGTTTCATCCATATTAATCTGCTTCCCCACTTGATTTAATAATCCACCCCAAGTCATGGCGTTCTTCCTGGTCACCGAATCATCCAGATTCCCAAGGTTCAACCCTTGTCTCAAGGAAGCGATTGCCACCTGTTCGAAGCAATCTGCCAACCCATTCTTAGTATTTACGAACCGACTTATGTAGTCCTTTAAGGAATCATTGGATCTTGGTCACAATGGATAATAGTATCTCCATTTCCCTTCACCTCTTTACTCCCCATAAATTACCTTCAGAAGGCAACCCAGAATGTATCAAATTTTCTGATACAACCCTGGGGTAAGCTGTTGTACCATTTAAGAGAACTTAATGTAAAAGATTGGGAGAAGGCTCTACACAGAAGTTTGTCATCATCATCGAAATTCATCATAAAGTTTTTGAACTACTCCAGATGGTTGTCTGGATCCTTACTTCCATCATACTTCTCCATTTTGGAGCTGTCAAACCTTTTGGGTAGGTTTCCGGACAACATTTTGGCATACAAAGGTGACTGTCTCCAATTCCTATTACGACTGAAGATTGTGTCTTCATTAGGCGTTGCGAAAATACATGGTTCGGTCTGAAAAGCAAAAGGATCGATCAACAACTAATCTACATGCCTGTGGCTGTGGCTGTGACTGTGAGATGACCCTTTACCCATATGCCTCTTAAGTCTCCCATGTCTATATCTCTTTCTTGAATATTTTTTAACTACTTTCTGCTTCTTTCTGGACCTCCCTTCATCATTTCTTGATGGCAAAGTCTCCTCAAGCTCAGCCTCGTTCGAAGAGATATTGGAGGACTTAGAATCTGAACTTTCAACATGCTTATACCGGTGAGTCTTTTTAAAACTAACATGGGTTTTTTTCGAACTCAAATGAGTCTTTGGTAATGGATCATTCTCTCTAGGGTGGTCAGTATGATGAATGGATGACTCATTCGACTTCTCTTTTATACCCTATTATACTTGTTTTATGGCCCTTAACGCCTCTATTTCTGCTCTCAACTTGTCTCGTTCTTCGATGATATACTCTTTCTTTTCCCCAACTACCTGCACCACATGTGGTGCAGTTCCCTGCTCGTTGGGATCTATCCGAACTGGTCTTTTCTACTGGTTTTGAATTCAAGATTCAGGCACCCTCGTGCTCCCACTGTGGTCGCCAATTTGGTTTGGTTTATTTTGGTCTAGGAGTAATTTTGTAAAGTGTTTTGTAAGATGTTTTGAGTATTAAGCGTTTGGTGTGTTAAGTAGTGAGAGAATTGAGCAGTCTGGTTGTATTAAATGTTCATTACCCTCATTAATGAGAGTGGTTAGGGTATTTATACCCTTAATTTAAGGACTCATAGGCTTACAGGTCGAATTATGAAATCGGGTCGAGTTTAAGGACCCATTAACCTTTTAAGTAGATTAGCACATAGCTTAGTCAAAAAGTGTTTAAGTGTTTTTACTTTTGTCCTGTTGGGAAAATTTAGTGGCATGTTATTGTCTGAATTTCCCTTGTTCGGATTATGCAATGGGTTGTGACTGGATATTCCGAACTCATCACCTTCAAATGGATTGTGTGTGTTAAATTTTTATTTCCTTCGAAATGATACCTTTGAATGACTTGTGTGTGTTAAGTTTTTATTACGTTCGAGTTGTTCTTGTTTTAAGATTAATTATCTTCAAATAAACTTGACTAAGAAATAAAGGTAAGAATATATAAAAAATTAAGCCAAATAATGAGACGATAACCAAAATAAAATGCCTTGGGTGACCCAAGGACTTAAGAACGTACATGGAGAGAGTTAAAAAAAATGCCTTGACCATGCCAAGTTCTTGTACAAAACTATTTGATTCAAATAAAAATTTCCTTGTACACAACAAGGACTTGCACAAAAACAAACACATGAAATCTTACTGGCCTTTGGGCTCGTTCCCATCGACATCTTCTTCTTCTCTTTTTTCTTAACTCTCCCCATTAGAGTATTTTTCATCACTATTTTTGGAACTTTCATCGGGTGAATATTCAGAGATACCAAGCCAATCTGTTATGGGCATGTCAGGAGGGAACAAGTTATCTGGAACCAGTTCCCAAAAAGATCACAGGGCAATTGTGGGAAACTTTTTATAGAGTTCCAACATTATATCTCATTTGGTTGATGCATCTCTCTTATGTAAGGAGTCTATGAATGCATCAACATATGCGTCTATGACATCGGTCGCTTCTTGGGTGGATTTCTCTTTGAGATAGGCTATTCATCCTCCAACTTCTTAATAAGAAAAATAATATGATTTACGGATTAATTTAGTTTTTTTTAACATTTGCCAACTCTTTTTAATGATTCTAATATTTTATCATGATAAATTATTTTTTCAGAATTAATTTTTCTTTCTTGAGTTATAAATTTCTTTTTCGTTTTGTTTGTAATTTTTTTATTTTTTTATTTTTTTGAAATAAAATGACTGGATTTTTTAGCATAAAAGAAAATCCTATTTTTTTATAAGATTGAGTTTACTGATCACGAATAATAAGACTAGTTATTTTTTCAAAACATGTCTTAAAATAGAATCCAAAACAATCATTCATTTGTTTATATATATGATGTTTATATATAAATAGATGTTTAGTCGACGAATTAAAATAAATGTATTATCAACAAATTTTTACTCGCGGATACATATGTACCATTACCATACTGAAACGACTTCCATTATTAGTATTACACCATTAACAATTCATACAGGCTAAATCTTCTAATCTAAAATTTGGCCAAATAAAGAACTGAAATTTACTTAAGTTCGTTTTCTCTCTCTTAATATTTTGACTTTTTTGAACATATTTTTTTTCCTTTATTGTAAAATATTTTATTTTTATGCATGTCTTTTGTATTCTTTGAATTGAAACAAATTAGAATTCGAAATTCTCTACGACCTTTATGGGATAAAATATTTTCCGAGACAAAGAATAAGATTATATTCTCGCCCAATAAATGCTTAGTGGTGATTTTATCATCAGTTTGGTGGTTCTTCAATGAAGTAATCTCCTCAAAGTTTGATGATTACAGATTTTTATAATGAGGGTGTAGGTTTTTGTGGTCGGAATTTTCCTTGACCAACTCTTTTCTGACGGATTTGTCCTCTTCAGATAGACTATTAGTTATGGTATTTTCCTCTTCGATGGACGTTTTTAAATTCTTGTTGTATTCTTGAAAAGAAGTGATGATTACAATCTGATACCTTACTTGTCTATACATTTCAAAAACTTTCCTCACATAGCCCAACATCGAATACCCCAATACATCATTTTCATTTGACGATTCAAAGGGAACCCCTTCGAACACCATGCCAGTAGCGATGCTTGTAGATTCAGAGAAGTCAGTTTTGAAAGCTTCAAAATAAAAATCCCTCATACCTTTGATTGGGTTAACATCTCTAAACACATGCCTTTCAGAATGGGGAAGTAGTGGAGAATGAGAATTGAATAGTGTGGCTGGTGGAGGTTCATCAATATGAATTGCTGGATGGATAATTCTAAACTGAGGACTATCTACGAATGAGTCGAGGTCTTCTTCCTCTTTTTGTCTCTTTTATCACTGTTTTGGTTACCGCTATTGTGTACTTGTTTTCTTCTTGGGCACAAAATATTTTGAGGGCACCTCACCTCTCTAAACAGTGACGGCAACAATAACTAACAAGGCTGAGTCAATCCCATCGGGCAACGCTTCCTTTCCCACATTCGTAGCAAACTGTGACGAGCCTCCTTTGCTTTTTTTTTATCCTTATTATTCTGATGGTTGGGGACTCAGTTCCTGGTTGAGAGATACAACTTACCATCAGCGTCATCAATTTCCTCAAGAATGACAGAAGGCCGAGGAAGAGTTCAAAACGACTCTCATGATAGCTCCAATTTGGGATTAGTCCTCCAGAGATGAAGTCAAATAAAGTTGGCAGGAGTGAAGCACTTATGGAAGACATTAGACCACTTCACATCTACCTACTGATTCAAAATTTTAAAGGTCACCTTCGCGTTGGCCAAATGAAGCATATATGGCTTCGAAATAGCTGATGCGAAAGATGTTAGGGGCAAGTGATAAAATATTTGAAGGAAATAATAAAAGGTTAAAAATAATTATGATGAGGTTTAACTGTATTCTTTAAATGTTTGGTAAGTTGGCTCTGATTACCTTGGAGGTGATTTTCTTGCCATTCTTCCACCAACCGCTAATGAAAATAGATTGAGTCTTCCATATTTTGTCTACTTCCAGTAGATTATCTACAAACTTATATTCATTCATCATGTTGAAGTAATTGAAGAGAACTTGAGAGTTGCAGGATAACCCTGCAACAGCAACCAATTGCTCTATTGGCATTGGAGTTTGTGATAGCCTTGATGCTATGATACTTTCCAAGCATTCAGACTGGCTTGACTTGAACATAATCCTACCATGCTTAAGTATCTTACGATCTCAGGGTCCATTAGAAATCGAAGGCTCTAGTTGAGCACATCGGTATAAACTATATAAATCCTTAGCTCCATAGCTCATCAGAGTCTCTTTGGTTTTAGGCAGCCTTACCCTAACTGATTCGGGGTACCCCACTTAGCTTTAATAGCCTCTAAACTCAGATTTGTGAAAGTAAATGTAAAAAATTCTTTGTAGAGCTAAAAGATATTTGACACCAACCCTTATAAATTTGATCTGACGCGTCCAATCAGATATGTAGGAAGAGGTTAAGTATCTGCTACCATGGCTTTAACTTTTCCTGACTATCACCTCTTTGTTGTACCTTCATTTTTTTTTCTTCGATGGTCTAAAGTCTCCCCAGTCTGACCAATTGTCTTGATCAGGGAGTCTTCATTAACAACATTCATATTTTATTCCATAAGATTTGGACTATATCTCAAAGGCTCGACATGCTGAGTTCTCATGTTCTCTTCTTCAGGTTGAGAGGAATCAGTTGGCATCATTTTAGGATTTTCCTCTTTATTCATATTTAGGAGAAGCTCGGTTGGAAGAGTTATGGGGTATTCTCCCTTGTTTGGACTTTTTTATGTGGGGGGGGGGGGTTACTGGTAGTTACTTGTGGTAGGGTTGGCTCTTTTCCATAGAGAAACTTGTTTTGGTCTTTGATTATCTGGCTACTCTAGGTGGAGTATTCTTTTCGGTGTCTGAACCCATAGCTTTAAAATTAGAGGGAATCCGACGGCTAGTGGACGAGATTAAGATTATTTGAGTGGTTTAAGAGAATGAATTGGTGAGGTGAATGGTTGAGCAGTTCAGGAAGGTTTCGAGGGTGTGTTGCGTCTATTGTAAGGATCAACTCCTCCGTATTTAATGGATTGAGTTACAACAACCGTACCTGAGGAGGCATGCAACCTAGCAGCGACCATTGCCCTTTTTTTCTTCTTCTTCTAGCTATAACAAGTTTAACCAACCACCTTTGGCTAATTTATTTTTGCGGTAAACATACAAACACCAAGATGCTATCAGAGAAAATATTTACAGTGTAACGATGGTGGAGGGAAGGAAAACTTGTCGGTGATGAGAAAATTATTAGATAACAATAAGATGTTTTCTCTATCTAGAATGTGGTTGTTCTCTGTATATAAAAATCACTAAAGTGGGAAAATAAAGAATATATTTATGTATATAAACTGTTAGAAACTCTTGAGTACCCAACTAGGAAAATGAAAGGGTTTGGGACGATTGTTAAATTATGGAGAAGTTGAAATTACTCTTATTTGATGGTTAGTTTTACCCATGGTAAAACAAATTCATGGTTCCAATAAAAAAAAAATTACATGTGTTACTGACTTCGAATTATACGGATGTGGTTCGAATATAACTTACTGCCAAGGTTATGAAATACTGAAAAATCAAAATTTATGAATAAACCAGTTCGATACGGAATTGTATCGACTATCCTTCCCAAATATGTCTTTGAGAGGGCTAAAGAGGGTTAGTTGATGGGTCAGATTTTTTTTAGGTGCAATAGCTAGCAATATGGTGGGATTTCTTTGAGAGGGAAATTTAGACAAAAATAAGTATCATACTAACTCAGTAGTTTCACATTTTGATTTAGCTGTGTGTTTAGCTAT
Source organism: Limnanthes douglasii subsp. nivea (assembly GCA_036936605.1). Lineage (NCBI taxonomy): Eukaryota > Viridiplantae > Streptophyta > Magnoliopsida > Brassicales > Limnanthaceae > Limnanthes > Limnanthes douglasii. Next base: position 77,586,624 of record JAUPFV010000003.1, on the reverse strand, counting down.
ATCTTTACCTGAAATATGTATAATTAATAATGGTTAATGGGCGTTGAGTCTAATGGATTTGACTTATATTCATGATCCGACCTGGTTGGCATAGTAACCCAAAGTTAGTCTGTAAAATCTCAAAATAACAACAATTAAGAGGGTTCAAACTTTATATTTCTAACTATTAAGTAAATAAATTTAATTATCTTTATACCTTCCACCTAAAAATTTAATACATTACCTACACATTTACTTAAATACCATCCGAACTAGTTTTATCCATATCAATCTTAACTTAATCCAATTATTTTTAGTTATTATATCAACTAATTATGATACAGATCCGACAATCCATTTTGGATATTAGATTCTTACGTTTCTTGCTTAATTTTTTTATATTTATCTATCATGATTAATTAGTACGAATTTTGTAAGTAAATATACACAAGTTATTTTGACATATATAAAATTGTAGTTGACTTTAGCACACTTTTTGGAAAATTGGTAGAATGTAACGATATAGACAACAAAGTATTAATATATTTCCTGTTATAATATGTTGGAACATATGAAAAATACGGGTTTTTTTTATTTTAAAAGTGTTACAACTATATTGATCTACTTATTTTAAATTTAACACAAATTGTAATTATATAATATTTTTTATGAGAGAATAAAACAATACAAACTAGCAAATATAATAAAATGTGATGGTATATCCGAATAAATTTTTAACATAAATGGTATTTATTGTTTCGCCTCCAAGCATGGGGGAGCATGTTTTATCATAAGATAAAATAAGAAATACAATATTTATTTATTTTAACTATGACTTTACTTTGGTTATGCATTTGCTGGTTTGAAGCTAAAGATTTGCGAAAGCTTTAATTTAATATAAACATTCAAAAACTACAAAATATTTTTATAATAATTTTTTGGTGTATATTTGCAAAAAACTCACAACTCGATTTTGATATGATGATAATATAACTTAGTGGGAGTAGTTCGGAGCATCCAAAAGGTGGCTAGAAAGTGCTATATTGCTGCACTTGCTCCAAAAACTCTTGATACCATAGATATTAAAAACAAATAGCAATGACTATAGTACTTTTCAGATCCTAGGAAAATAGATGATCAAAGAGAGACTCCTTGTGCGGTTATTCCGAATAAAGAAGTTGAGATAGACACTATGGCCAATGGGAAGAATGTCAGAGTTTGAACCAATATACCAGTAAAGTTGAAAGAAGATTTGTTGACCTTTTTATCTAAAATTTTACATGTGTTCGTCTAGTGTAATAAAGATGTAACGGGAGTGCGAACTAATATCATATACCACAATAAAGGATTTGGGGGAATCTGAAATGATTATTGGTATAAGAATCAAACAAAATAACAATAGTCTATCAATTTCTCAACACTGTATTGAGAAAATACTGAATAAATTTAATTGCAAAGATTGTTCTCTGGTAAGCTCACGTATGGATCCTAGTCTTAAGCTTCTACCTAATAAAGGTGATGTTGTATCTCAACTTGAATATTCAAGAGCCATCGGGTGTCTTATGTATACCATAACTAGCACTAGGTCGGATATTGCCTTTGCGGTTGGAAAACTTAGTAGGTTACTATAAATCCTAGTTTACATCATTGACAAGCTTTAAATCAAGCATTCAAGTATTTAAAAGGAACCATGGATTATGGTTTGACTTGTACTGGATTTCCTTCCGTACTCGAAGAATATTCAGATGCGAGTTATATTTCCAATATGGAAGACCATTTTTCCACAAGTGGATGAATATTTTTACTTAAAGATCACTTTTAACATGTTTTCCAAAAACGTAAAACAATGGATTTAAGAGCAAAACTAAAATAACAAAAATATGGATTGAATGATATGATTGGATTATTATACCTCATTAACTTGTAAAATTTTAAAATAATTTATTTTGCTCAAATTTCTTTTCCTTTATCTTTATATTTAAACCAATATTAAATATAAAAAATTATGTAATGAAATTAGTTGTCATTCACATCCTATTATTTCGGATCGCTATACGAAATAAATATTTTAACGATGAATGAATATAAAAAAAATTCTTCAAAATAATGTTTTTTAAATTTTGATTTTATAAATTTAAATTTGTTTTAATTTTTATTTGCATTAGATTAATGGAATAATATTTTATATAAATTAATTAATATGAATAGTTTTAAATAATTTATTATAATTTCAATTTTAAATTAAAGTTATTTATATTATTTTATAATACTATATTTTAGTTGAGTTGAGTTGGTTTTAAACTGAATTTTATTATAGTTTGATATTTTTAATAGCATAAATTACGCTACAAATCCTAATATAAAATATAACATCTTTCAAATTCATTCTGGAATTTTAAAATAGATGTTTAATAATCCATATTATTTACGTAAAAGTAATAACATAAATCTCTAAAATGTAACATCTCCTAACAATTAAAAGAAGAAAATATGTCTTAAACATAAAATAAAAGAAGAAGTTAATTTAAACCAGCCAAACTATTATAGTCAAAAAGGAAAAATGAAAGGCCAAAGTTATTTCCCGATGAATTTTTTTATTTCCTCCATAATTTGAAATCTCTAAAACACTTGAAACATGATATTACTACTTTACCCTTATTTTGATTTCAAATTTAATATTACGTGTCATTAGTAGATTTCCCTACTGTGTAAAATCATAACATTAAACCCTTTTAAATCCTACATATCTGATTTTTGCAACTAAAATTAACCCTAAACCCAAAACACATCAGTTTTTTTGAAGATTGAATGTCGTTCGACCATGGAAAATCAAGAATCTCATTCCATGCACTGAAACACTGAACACTGAAGCATCTTGTTCTTATCCAACCAACAATTTTTTTTAAGTGTTTAGACATTACGAAACAATCAAATTTTAATATAAATTGAGGTTTTGCAACTGATTCCGAGTGGCCATCTCGGAATCAGTTGCAAACAAATTCGAACCAAGTTACGTCTGATTCCGAGATGGCCACTCGAAATCAGATGACCATCACTGTTCTGCTGTTTTTTTAGCAGAGAGCATGTGATTTCGAGTGACCATCTCGGAATCACATGCTCTCTGTTAAAAAAAACAGCAGAACATCAAAGTCGAAACCAAGTCGAAACAGCAGACAGAAATCGAAACCCTACTCGAAAAATGAAGAAAAAGAAAAACTAAAGAATCCTAATCGAGTTGGCCAAATGTAGATAAACTAAAGAACCCTAATCGAAAAATGAAAAAACAAAGAAACTTAAGAAATCTTACCTTCTCCAAGGGCTGCTCACTCTCTCTTCGATGTTGTTTTGTAAGGTACTGAAAAAACGTACAAAAAAACGAAAGGTAGAAACTGTTTGTAATGGATAATGGTTTTGTTAGAGTTTTTTTTCTTTTAATTTGTTAATGGGTAGGGATAATAGAATGCGTGAAGGAAGGTAGAATAATAGCGTTCTTGAAAATGAAAGAGGTAGAATAAATGATTAGGAAGATAAATGTGTAATTTTTTTTAGGGTTATGCTAACCGGTGCCCATGGGCACCGGTTAATGATGCATTTAATGACTACTTTTCCATTACTTTATATCCTTTTTTATTCTGGAGAATGTATTTTTTTTAATTCCAACACTAACCTTATTCCAAACCACGCGTCTCTATTATCTTGTTTTTTTATTTATATTTATTTCAAATAAGTTAAGTATGCCACAATTAAACAACGAATTATATTCTTTTTGTTTTTATATTTAATTTTTACATTACTTTTAAAAGATTTGTATTTATTTAATTTTATAAAATGTTATTAGTAATTATGATAATTTCTAAATATTTTCATATAAAATCTTTTATCGTATAAGGACTAAGATTAATTCATATTCTGAGACTAAATTAGGAGTTTTGATTAATCTTAAATTAAAGTAATTAATATTAATTTAATTTGGTAATAAATTTTATATTATATGTTTACTTATTTTATAGTATTAAATATTTAATAAGTAAATAATTTCTAAATATTATGTATTGTTAATTAAAAAAAATTAAAAGTAATATTTGAAGTTACCGTTAACATGAATTTAACTTTTTATCTTCCCAACAATTAGTTTCACCTTTAGCTTTACGATTCATCTTCAAACTTACCCTTTCTTATATCTTCTGGTTTTTTTTCTATTTTCATTAATTTCTTTCTTCTTCACAAATATGGAGAGATCAAAACAGAATAGTTTTGACTTAAACCTTATGCCTGAAGATGAAGAAAATATTGAAATAAACTGTTCTAAATTTGTTGAAGCCAATACATTTTGTTTAGAAGAAGATCAAGGAGAAGATATTTATCTACCGTTTGTCGGCCAAAGTTTTTCATGTGAGGAAGAAGCATATGTTTTTTATCGAAGATTTGCTACTCAACAAGGATTTTCTATTAAAAAAGGTCGGTTCGACACAAAAAATGGAAGCAAGGTACGTTGCGACTTCAATTGTCATAGAACAGGTAAACCAGAAATTAAATTTGTTGTACCTGATAAACAACAGAGAAATAGAATTTCATCCAAATGTGGATGTAATGCTCATATGAGAATTACTTTAAAAAAATCAATTGATATATTTCCAAAAGAATGGATTGTTAGTGAATTAATTATTGACCATAATCATGCATTATTGTCACCGTCTGAAATGGATTTTCTTCCTAATAACCGTATTGTATTATTACCAAAAAGATGAAGATAGAATTTTTTTACTTAAGGAAGGTGGACTCTCAATTAGACAAATAACTAGAGTAATGGAACTTGAAAAAAACATCAAGCATGGACAACTTTCCTTTCTTTATAAAGATATTCATAATCTTTATACAAAAAATAAAAGATTTCATGCCCAAGATGATGTTATGAAACTTTTACAATATTGTAAAATTTCAAAAGAAAAAAATTCAAATTTTCAATATGTTTTTACTATGGATGAAGAAAATAGGCTTGAACATTTATTTTGGTCACCTGCTTCTTGTTTTGATTGGTACCAAAATTTTGGGGACGTGGTTGTTTTTGACACTACATACAAAGTAAACACCTATGAAATGCCGTTTGGAATTTTTGTTGGTGTAAATAATCACGGAAGAACAATCCTTTTTGGATATGCATTGCTCCGGAACGAGACAACAAGTGCTTTTCAATGGTTGATGAAGGTAATATATATATATATATAATATATATATATACCATTAATATATATATATATATATATTATATTTTCTAATTATGATACATTTGGTTTACATGTATTTTTAGATTTAATGAAAAAACCACCCAAGACTATTTTAACTGATCAAGATCCATGGATGAGTGAAGCAATATCAAAAGAATTATTGCTCACCAAACATGCCTTTTGTATATGGCATATAACTTCAAAATTTAGTGGTTGGTTTATTTCAATTCTTCGACATCACTATTGGAATTGGTGCACCGATTTTTACAAGTTATACAAGCTAGATTCGTGCGAAGAATTTGAGTACAAATGGTTTGAAGTTATGGAAAAGTATAATATGCTTTCAAATAAACATACATATGGGTTGTATCAAATCAAACAGTTTTGGGCACCATGTTATCTTCGAGGAAACTTTTTTGGTGGAATGACAACAACCGGAAGATCTGAAAGTATAAATGCTTTTATTAAACGTTTCCTTGGTTCTCATACAAGTTTGAGTCAACTCATAAACAAGTAAGTATTTGTTTTTTGTTAATAGATTTAAATTTATTTATTTTTTGTTAAAGGAAACCAACAAAGAATATAATTCGTTGTTTAATTGTGGCATACTTAACTTATTTGAAATAAATATAAATAAAAAAACAAGATAATAGAGACGCGTGGTTTGGAATAAGGTTAGTGTTGGAATTAAAAAAAAGTACATTCTCCCAAATAAAAAAGGATATAAAGTAATGGAAAAGTAGTCATTAAATGCATCATTAACCGGTGCCCATGGGCACCGGTTAGCATAACCCTTTTTTTTATAGAGAAAATAACAACATGGATGTTTTTCAAATTATGAAGGAAATAAAAAAATTTCAAAAAAAATAGTTTTGACCAAAAAAAACATGAAAGACCCCTTGTGAGATTTTTGTCCCAAAAAGACTAACATAAAGACAGCGTCGGTCTAAATTTAGAACATAAAAAATACCATAAAAAGTTCTATTTAATATAAAGCAAAATGCAAATATATAGTAAATTAAATATAAAAAACATAAATTTTGTACTGGGGAACCGTGCACCTGCCTACCGAAAGGACTCAACGGTCACTGACCACTACCACTGTCGTCTGTCGTGTTTATTACACGTTAGAAGGGACAAACAGTCGTACACTAACATACGCCTGTTGTAAATTTTTATATACAAGTTGCATGGGATCTCTCTTATAGATCCCAAGGTAAATTTAGTATTACTGCATATATCTATATGTGTATAGATATGTGTAAGTGTATATACTCTGCACGTGAACCTTTTTAATTGCTAATTAAAGGGTAAATCTCGAAAAGGAGTTGTATGTTCGAGAAATGTTATAGCCGTTGATTATGGTTTGCGCTATTATGAGTAATGGTTTCCAATGAATGCCAATTTCTTGGATATTGGGTTCGATCCAACGGCACTCATTTACATACAAAGGTTCTCTTTTCAATTATCTTGGTTGACATAAATTTTAGTATATACGAATTATAAAATATTAATTTTAAAATTTAACTAATGGTAGATCAATTTTAATTGGATGAATTATTCGTAAATAATCAAATAATTATTTTATCATTATGTGATGTTTAAGGTTTCGAAGGTAAAAATGCATTAAATAAAGAAAAATAATTCATGGTATTTGGGGCGTATCTCGAGTATTGGTATTAAAAGCCATAAAAGAATGTAGTAAAAAGGTAAGTATGACTTAACCATGTCCAAATCGAAAGAGAGAAAGAATAACCAATATAGTCAACGTGACAAAACTATGGAGACGAAAAATATATGAGCAAAACAACAAACTAGCGAGATGGGGATGACTGCATAATGGTCAAACACGAACATGCAAAACAAAGCGAGGAAGTTAAGTTTGCAATGATCAAAAGCAAAGCAGCAACGCCATAAGCGAGCGAAGACAGCAAACCAGAAGAGAAGACAACTGCTCTAATCAAAATACAAAACAAGATTAAGTTAGAAATTAAGAGAACTGGATTGGCGAGACAACCTTGGTACCAAGGAATATGAACAAGAGGCCGGAAGCATACGATAAAATACTGTATAGGCAAGGGACGAATATGATCTAAAAATTATAACATTTCTCTCACACCAGACGTGGTAGACAACAACGCCAAAGCAGGTATGCCAAAGGTATCATAAACTGGATGAAGGCCAGTTTGACTTCTCATGGATCCAAGAGATACAATTGTTATTGTGTCTTAAAGAAAAACCAAGCTTAGAGCTTGCCAAACCTCAAATGCTCTGAGTGTAGCTACAGTCATAGAGGATATAATTAATGGTTTATGAGGCGGAATTACATGAGACACAATTGGGGGGAGGGGTGTTTATACCCCAACTCAGAAGCTTATCACAGGTGGAAAGTTTTCCTTAGATAGCAAGCCAAATGACGATCATATGCGCATAATATTAAATTTATGTCATATTAACCCCACCCATCTAACACATGGAATGAGCGTACGAATGGCAGTGTAGGTATCTTTAATAGTAAAATTGGTGATAGCTCTCTTAGCAATCCAATAGTGGACGTCGTTGTATTGGATATTGGAAGGAGAGAGAGAGAGAGAGAGAGAGAGAGAGAGAGAGAGAGAGAGAGAGAGAGAGAGAGAGAGAGAGAGAGAGAGAGAGAGAGAGAGAGAGAGAGAGAGAGAGAGAGAGAGAGAGAGAGAGAGAGAGAGAGAGCGAGAGAGAGAGAGGGATAAGATGGTTAATCTCATGGATACTATGAATATTTCTAGCATTAGCAGACCTTAAATGGGTCGGCCAAGACTGGACACCGTCTCAAATGATATTGGAGACCTTGAGGTTGCTCCTGATACGAGAATCACAAATAATATTATGCCCGTTGTGGTTGACCAAAGAGGTTGACAATAAACACAAGTCAAGCCAGAAGAAGGTTTTCTCCCCATTACCAATCACAATCTTGTACAAATTGCTAGCGAAAGACCTAAGGTTTAAAACTGTCATCCAAGTCCATGAGGAAGAAGAATCAATATTCAAAGACCAGAAACTTTTATCTTCAATCTTCTCAGAGTAAATCTAGTCACACCATATTGAGTTGTCGTATTTATTAATAACATACCATAAATGTTTGAGGACGACCGCCTAATTCCAGATTTGTAGGTTTAAAATCCCAAGGCCACCCTCTAACAAGGGCAAATTCACAATACACCATGCAACTTTAGCACCCGTTACCTTCATCTCGTGGCCAGACCAGAGGAAATGACTGAGACTGGAAAATTTCTTGTAAAACTCCAGTATGATTCGAAGACCAATAAACCTGCCCCCCAAAAGCACAAATTTAATAAACTGAAGCCTACCCACATAAGAGAGGTTCTTGGAAGTCCAAGAGGTAATACGGGTAGTGATTATGTCCAAAACATGGGTCGACAATCATTATTGGAAAGTCGACCGGTGAGAAGAAGGACTCCAAGATATTTAACCGGGAGGGAACCAACCTTGAAACCAAATATATTGATTAAATATGATCCAAAAGTGAGGTTAACCCCATAAAGGAAGATGTGATTTTCTAAGGGCTAACTTTAAGGCTCGAAAATATAAAAAATTTATTAAAATCGTCTTTGATAAGAATGAGAGAATTAATGTCACAACGATAGAAAATCATCAACTCACCAACAAAGAAAATATTGACGACCCTAAGCTTATGATACTTCCACTGGGAACATAAGTTCACATAATTACTTTTCTCCTTAAGGATGTTGGAGAGGACTTGCACGAGCGAGACAAATAAATAAAAAGATAAAAAATCACCTTGTCTGCGACCATTTCTACCATAGCAAATCTCATGAGGGTCACTGTTAATATTAACAGAATAGGAAGGGTGATGATACAATAAAAAAATCCAGCTGATCATCTGGTCCGAGAAATTCACGGCGACCAAGATGTCAAGGATAAGATGCCACCGAACATTGTCAAAATCTTTCATCAGGTCGATTTTTAGAGTTACCCTCAAGCCCTTGCAGTTAGTCTGGTAACTTTTAAAAAGTTCTTGAATAAGAAGAATATTGTCCATAATATTACAACCAGCCATAAAAATAGATTAAGATTTGTCAATCAAATATCGGAAGGAGCATTTGATCATGTCGACAAAGATCTTAGAAATAATCTTATAGATCACGTCGTAACATGCAATTGGATTGAAGTACTCGAAGATAAAGGGACAATCCTTCTTATGGATAACGAAAATATTGGTGGTAAACAACTAATAACTAATTAAACATTAAAAAAACCACTCGTGTTTTTATCATATGTATATATTTTTTATTTTTTCTAAAGTCTGTATCTTTCAAATCGTAACTCCAAACAAAATCCAAAAGTAGCATCAGTTTTTTTTCTAAGACGAACAAAACTAGATCCATGGATTATATTTTTGAATTTATTTTTCCACCAAACCCAGTAACCCTAATCTCGCATCTTTATCAGTAAGTAGTACATATCTCGTATCTCTCCACTTCATCATGACGGGTCTTGTATCTATTCAGTTCATCATGTCTGGTCTCACATCTCTTCACTTCATCATACTCGGTCTTGCACTTCTATATTATATCATGCATAATCTCTCAACTTCATCATGTTTGGTCTCGCATCTTTTCATTTCAACATGTTTGGTCTCACATCTCACCATTTTATCATGTTCGGTCTCTCATATTTCCACTTCATCATCCCCGGTCACGCATCTATTCACTTCATCATGTATGGTCTATCATCTCTTTCACTTCATTAAATCTGGTCTCGCATCTCTTCATTACATCATGTAGGGTCTCACATCTCTTTATTACATCATGCGAGACTATGCTAAACAAAGTAAAAGATGCGAGAGCAGGAAATGTAAAGCGAGAGCAGGATTATTGGGTCTGGCAAAATAAGAAATCAAATAATTTCATCAATGAATCTAGTTTTGTTCGTCTTAAAGAAACAAAGCCGATAATACTTTCAGATTTTTTTCGAGCTTCTATTTGAAAGATACGAACTTTTGAAAAGAAATAGAATAAAGAAGGTTTGATTCAAATAAGGAAAAAATATTACGTGACTGGGAATTACATGAGCATTAAGTACACTATTTGGATACTAGATACTCAATAATGATACTTAAGATAGTAGATGACAATATATATTAATGTTGGATATATTTACTTACGTTTCCTACTTTAATATAATCGTTATTTATATAATAAGTATAATATCAAAATTTTAAAAATATATTTTAGTTTTTTATTTGTTTATGTTATTTTCCATTATTCAGTTATCATTTTATCTCAAAATCCGTTTATTTAAGAATATTAAGATAACCGATCATTTTTTGTTTATGGTGTTTTTGCTAAAGAATTTGTGGGTATAACTTTGATGATTCGTGACTCCATTATAATGATATCTTCAACATACTATAAACATATTTTTGGGTTATTTATTTGACCAAGTTCCTAACTTGGTGCAACTAAAAGGAAAATTCGAAGCTATGTTTGACAGGTTTGGACTCGAGGCGTTTAATATCGGAAGGTTATTTATTCTTTAAATTTTGAATAGAAGAACTGGTTAATGATATACTAGAAAATTCTCTATGAGACTTTAAGGGACTCATGATGGTCCCAAAAGTATACGAGCCTATGGCCTACTCAGTTAAAGACCCTATTAGAGAAATCCTGATTTGGTTGAAAATCTTCAAATTACCCATGAAGATTTGGAATTTACAGAGTCTTAGTAGTATTAGGTTTGTTCTTGGTACTCAAGTGTTTGTGGACAAACTAATTGAGAGAAAAGTTAAATTGAGATTATTATACATTTATGTAGAGTTAAAGGTTGTTTCAAAGATCTTCTTGGAGGTCAAATTTAGTTGTATAAAATGGATCACTTCAGTTAGGAATTAATATGAAGGTATCCTCTCACTTTATTGCAATAATAGTATAGTGTTTGTGCATATCATCGCCCAATATAAAATGCTTTATTTAGCTAGACTGTGATCGGTAGTGCCTCACTCAATTACTAGTCATATGCTAACTCTGTATGATTCAGAGGACCATACCGAGCCGAGACAGAAATAGAGAAAGAGGCAAGTGGCGACGAGGTGAAATCCCGACATACTAGAGACCGTCCTACCAGCGAGGCCACAAATGGTATTTCAGTTTTCTCCTCGATAAGAATGTTCTATGATCCACTCTAAGTTTTTAAATATCTTAATGTTTATTGTTTGATATAATATTTGTAGGTTAAACACCCAATACAACATTAATATGTCGTTGATTTTAATATCAGTAATATTATCTATATTATGACTCTTTTAGAAACTCAGGTCCAAAAATCAAAGTAGATTCTATTATTAAGTTAATAACTCAGTTCTGGTACTACGTTACTAACCATACCTCTCAGTTATCGGGGATGATTTGGATATTATGAAAACTTAGTATTATATATATCTCCATAATATTTTACTCATCGTAATACATCCAACACAAATCTAGAAATCTTAAAAATCCATTCTCATTTCATTTTATTGTCATTTACACTTTCAACAACACTTTTGATCGGTTTCCTCAACGATCTGATCTAAAAACCATTGCGGCCATGGATCACATGGGTAACTCTTGGGGATTTTAATGTTATCTGAAAGCCAGAGAAATGTATTGGTTCCTCGAAAAGCTGGAGTACAAGTATGGAAATATTCAATAATTGCTGTTACTAATATGAACTCGATGACCTTTGTTCCACATGCTTCCAATTCTCATGGTTAAACAAATAACATGAAAATCTTATCTCTTCTAAAATTGATCGTATCTTAGTCAATAATGACCAAAATGAGTCTTTTTTAATGCATTTTTCCTATCATGGTTTCCCCCACACATTAGATCATACCACAGTTACATAAAATTTTGGCACCCCCATCTTTGGAAGAAAAAACATTTCAAATTTGTTAATATATTGCAATCCCACACTCAATTTAAATACATTATCATTAATAGCTGAAAATTTTCTTTTAAGGTTCAGGGTATGAGTTTATTTTCCCAAAAGCTCATATGGCTACAATGCATGCTTTGTGGCCTTAACCGTAATGGATAAAATGGCATTAGTTTTCGGGTATCAAACGCCTAAAAATACATTTTCCTTGCTCAATTTGCTGGATCATGACCCCTCCAACCCAAACATTATCTCAAAATAAATTGAGGTTTCCTTTTCATATATCTTCTTTAGTAGATCTGATAAATAATCAAGTCTTCGCTCAAATCCACTAACTGAAACATAAAGTTATTTTATAACATTATTAAAACCTGTATCTTATATAAAAAAATCATATTTCTCTCTAAAAATATAGGAGAAATGATTACCAATCCTTTATGGGTGGCTAATGTGAGGACAAACTGGTTTAAGGGTATATTTCGCACCATACATAATCCTGGTTACTTGGGTCTCACTAGGTGTTCAACTTTTATTTATAATAATGTCAATACTCTGGATAAATTCATCAATGATTTTTAAAGTACATTTAAGGAAAATAAAAATGATGTATTCAATATAGATTTTAATAAATCCTCAGGGCTTGATGGATCCAACACGAGTTTCTTTAAACATTCTTAGAATATTATAGGCGATGACATTTGCAATGAATTCCTCAATTTCTTAAATTATGTGTGTGTGGAGTCTTCCTAGAATTATACTTCTATATCTCACTTCCCTAAAAATGCATATGTACTTACGCTGCATAATTTAGACAAATTGTATGCTACAATGTTGCATACAAAATCATCTCTGAAATTCCATCTAACAGAATCAACGACTTATTCTATTATCTAATTTTTAAATATCAATATATATTTCATACATCATTATTCTCTCCCAAAAGCTCATAAAGGGTTACCATATAAACAACAAAGGCAAGAGGGTCACACTAAAAATCGATCTTATGAAATCAATTTGTTGGCACCTTATTCTTGACATCATTGTCTCCATTGATTTATCAGATATATCGATCACTTAGATTATCTAATGTATACTACTCTTTCGTACAATATTAACACTAACAAATATCCAAATGGAAATTTCCTAGACATAAAGAGGATAAAAAAGGTGATCATTTATCCTATTTTATTTTCGTCATCGTAATCAATGTATTATATAGTATCCTTAAAGAGAAAAGCATTAATAGGAATTTCAAATTCCAAAATGATACGATATAAATGAGTCTAAGGTGAATTAATCGAGCCCAACTTCACAAAGTCTGGAACATGAAAGAAACGCGATCGAACACATCGAGCTATTGGGATTAAGCGACCATTCGCCATTTTAAGGCCAAATATGTCAAAGCGTGGCCAGTTAGCCGCTTAAGGTTGTGGATGGCCAAACATGGTTAGCTGGTTTCAAGCATCCGTTAAGTCTTCTAGAATCAGAGCTAATTTGGCTTTAGTTAGCATACATTGAGTAAACTATAAGTTGCTTAAGGTGTTCTTTGATAGAAATTAACTCGGTGACCATACACGAAGCCTTTGATCCCGAGTCAGAACCTACCATGCAAATAATTTAAAGAGTTCGCATCGAACTGCTACTTAATACCTTCATGATCATTAAAATACGAACACTTAGCTCTTATCACTCCTTATTTCCCCGCTTTCTGTCGAGACATACGGAAACCATGTATGATAGACATATGAGAGAACGATCTAACATCATACGAAAAAGTTGCTTCAAATGGCGTATCTCCATCTGAGAAATCATCCATAAATTCGGGAAAGGTTGCGCTACCGAAGATCCAACAACTTGGGACTTAGCCAAATAAATACTACTATATATTAAGTGGATATGATCTTGGTAAGGCGGTGAAAGTTAGAGAGAAAACAATAACAACAACACAAGATTTTACTGTGTAAACCCTATCTATTAATAAAACTCAAGTGTTTAACATTTTGTGTTATGAAGTTATTGCGATTTTTAGTTACAAATCATCATTCATTCATATCATCATTATTCTTTAGGTTCAAGTGATTTTTACCCCACCGCACATGAAGTGTCAAAAACTCAAAATCATCAATTTGTTTTTTTTATTTGGATGATTTTATAATTTTATGTCATGGTGATCTTAAATCCATAAACCAAATAAAGGAAGGTCTAGAAGAATTATTCTCCTTCTGGGGTCTATAGGCTAGTACCGCTAAAAGTCATATATGGGACGAGTCCAACTTATCAAGTCTACAGACCAGTTACATTGGTCCTCAATCTTCATTCTTTTGTTTAGGGTTCTCAAACAGCTTTCCCAATCCCTTTGAATTTCCTCTGGTGAAGCCATAAGATAAAGTTTTCAAAGGCTAAGGTGTCATGGTCTCATGTAAAGTTTTCCAGAATGGAAGATGATCTTGGGATTTTAGATCTAAAAACTTAGAATCAGGTGGCTGACCTTAACCATTTGTGGTCCTTATTTAGCAAAAACAATAACTCAATATGGTGTCACAGGATTAATATTGAAAAAGCAAATTAAAAATAATAAAGTTTGAGCATTAACTTATCATTCAATGTCTTCTGGGCTTGGAGGAATTTTTTAATGTTTTAGGCCATTAGCTAGCAAAATATACAGGATTACGATCAGTAATGAGGAGTCTACTTTTTTCCAAGCACGAACCATAATTTATCCCTACCTCCCTAGTAACCCATTATTGAGAAAAATATTATCTACGACTCAAGACTTGACAACAAATTCAAGGTAGCAGACATCATTCAAGATGATTTCTGGAAATGGCTTTCCAAAATTTGATCTGCAATCGCCACGAATCATGGAAACCTTCAAAATCTGGCTCCCTTCTCATACCATTAACTACAAAGACGTGAACTGTTGGAAGACATAGATTTGAAACACAAAGTTTACTATAAAAACACGTACAATGTCATTCGTACACATATTTTCTATAATTGTATCTTCACTTAAAGTATATGGAACACTGGCAATTTCAAGAACGGGTTCATTATCAATGGCTTGAATTAGATTTCGTGGTTAAGAGAGGTGTCAAACTGGTCTTTCTCTCGTATTTTCCATCTTTGGTGATTTTGATTTGGTGTGGCAATTTACCACGTCTAGCGGGAGTAAAACACATGAATTTTTGGTTTAATTTCCACTATTATCTTTACGGTAATACATCATATGCTTTATAACCTACATTTCAGATTCCTTAGTACCAAAGTTGTATGGATAGTGTAAACAACCTGTATCATAACTTATCTTTGTTTGTTTGTTTGTTTTTGTTGTATTGCAGTATCATCTCCCTTTATGTTATGGTCGTCGTAGATAATCGTTGATTATGTCGGTCGTATTCACACTATGACAATGTTCCATTTTACCGTCTTCGTAAGATACTTTGGCTAATTTATTAATGCATTTTTTTTCATTAGAGTTTTGTATCACAACTCTTTTTATCCAAATATTGGACATACTTTTTACTATATAAATCTTTTTAAGGTTTTTGATCCAATCTTCAGGTATGTCCCAAGTATCTGTAAGAACTATTTCAATTTATCCAATGTTTTTTCTACCAAAAAATAGTTATTTTAGTTGACTTTCTTTTGTAAAAACTAGATGAATTATTTTATATTTGTACAAAATTATAAGTTGGAAATATTTTTTTTATTTTAATTTATTAAACCTAGGATAATATACCAATAAATATCAAAAATCTATATATAATTCGATTATTACACAAACTATCATTTATTATTAAGAATGAATTAACTTTGTTGTTTACTACATACTGTCTATTTTCAATGCATTAAATACCTTGGTTGACTGTAAAATTCTTTTTCTTCACAAAACTTGTATTTAATTGATTAATTTATTTATTTTATTACGATTCTCTTAAACCAAAATTATGACAGTGAATTTTTGCATAATTCTTTTTCCGATTTTGAGGTTATTTGATAAAACCAAAAAACCAACCATCATTAATCAATCAAGAACAATATATACTGTCATAGGTTACATGGAATTGAGATTTTCTATCAAATGCTACTTTTTGATATTGAAATTGTTAGATTTCAGGCAAAATTATCATTAATTTGATTTTTTTTTTGGTTTGTAGCTAAACTTCCCCATCAATTTAAGAAGTTTCATTGATGTCATAAATGTTGAAATTTTATTTCTTGAATTTGATATTTCAAGGTTAAAAATCTTCTAATATCGATTTCGAATTGATATTGTTCATTGGTATGCGGTTTTTAAAACCACATATGTATCTGTGTACTATTTCTTTACTTTTAGGGGTGAAGCTATCGTGATTATTATAAATTAGATCTATATTAGTAGATTCCAAGCTCGAGTTTTTACTTAAGTGCGAAATGCGAAACTATAGTTAAATGAAAGTGCGAAAGGCCAAACTAGGATAAAATAAAATGCTAAATATGAAACAAGTGTTAAATTTTAATTTAATTATGAAATTCTTAAGTATGGTGTTTTAGATCTATCGTTCTATTATATTTTTCTATTTTATCTTCATTAATTTTAACTCACCAGAAAGTATTTGAGATGTTAAGAATGATTTTGCTAACATGTACTTCAGAAGTAGATCCATGCGATCATAAAGCCCATACCATAAATGATGGGGGTGTACCACATAGTGGGGGACTCATGGAGGGTGTTGTAGGACTATATATAGTACTGTGTACTATTGGTCAATATTGTCAAAAAACAAACATGGAAATGGTTGACATAATGACAACGTTGATTTATTGTAAACAATTGAGAAAACGACAAGATATTTATATGCTTGAGAGACGTGATAAGTCATGTATTCGATTGCATTGATCATTTGAATTATGTGGATGAGAGATAAGGGACATGCTCTGACGGTGCTTATGTCACAATTCTTAAGTATAAAAGTCTTATCTAAACGAGGTTCATATGGGGTGGCGACAAAGGGTTCGACCTTTACTCTGTTAAAATAACGTCGAAAATTATGATACTTCTTTAATATCGAAATAATCTCTAAAATGGTGCCTTTTGACCAACGGGGTGCTCAACCTACTGGGGTCTCCACTAGTCGTGATGAATTACTTCTCGAAATAGGTTAAGTTCAAATCTTAGGAAAATATCCGAGCTAAAAAAGTAATAAAATTCATTAGTGAGAGTATTTGTTGTAAGTACGACGTCTCATGGGCAATAACCACTAAAGGTCATTTAGTTTCAGAATGTATAAATGATATATTTTTATCACATACTTGGTCTAAGATAACATATTCAATGATTTACCACTTGTAGGCCAGCGACCATATATAAGTCACAAACTGCATACTTTTAGAGAGTCTGCACTAGCTCATAAAATTAGTCATTTTTACGAGTTAATTATATTGGTCTTCAATCTTCATCCTTCATTATATGATACTCAATAAACTATCCCAAACCCTATGATGTTTTTTATGGTATGACCATGCTACGAAGGCCTTGGAAGCTAAGGTAGCTTAGCTCATCTCTCTCATGGACTTAGGAGAAAGCGTTACACCTTAGGTGTCTATAGCTAGTGGTGATATGTAATCGGGATAATACCTCCTTCTAGTAAGATCCGCTATTCACTACCTCTATGGTAACCTAATATGGACAAAATATTATTCATGATTTAAGACTTGATAAAAAATCTCAAGGTATCCGACATCATTCAAGATGGACACCAAAAGTGATCGAACATAATAGATATGCAAATACTAGAAACTATCCCAAACTCTATGAGATAAAAAGTCCTCTACTTTAACCTTCAAACATCAATTACAATGACGTTCATTGTTAGACCACCAAAACTAGAAACGTAAAATTCACAATCAATAGTAATTATAATGCAGTCCATACCCCACCCTCTGTGTCGATTGTGATGGATTAATATGACATAAATAAAATATACCTCACCATTTGGTTTCATATATAAGGTAAGTTGTCTACATGAGATAAGCTTATGAGTTGAGGACTAAAATTCCCTTCAAATTGTGTGATGTGTTATTCTTATGCTATATCCATCAATCATATCCTCTATGATTGTGTTTTTCACATATTATATATGGGTTACAACCAGTACCAAGCTCAGGTTCACACTTAGCGACAATGATTGACCATCATGGATTACCGAGGCTTCAATCTGGCCTTCCTCACGTATGTGTCACCTATGACGTTCATGTTTTGGCTCTTCTCCCGCAATTTCCTCCGTTGTTCACACCGTATGCTTTCAGACTTTTAGTTCATATTCTTTGGTACCAAAATACTATGGCCGATATAATCATATACTTGGTTTTCTAACTTACTTTTTTTAGATTGTAGTTACCACCCATTTATTTTTGCGGTTGTCACAATTGACTACTGGAAATAATGGATTTGACCTTACATTTCTCATTCATATATGAACAATTTATTATTTTACGAAAACTATCTTGTTATTTCGCTATCTATTTTACTTGGATTCAATTATTATTTTCGTATTTTTTCATATATCATTTATTTAATCTATTTTTGGATCAAACTATAATTTTTGCATTATTATTTTCAATTTCATGTTGACTTCTAAAGTATTTTTAAAAAGTAATAGTAATTTATATTCTATGATATCTTATATAATACAATAACCACTCTTTTATGTACATAATATATTTAGTAGTAAGTAATAACTAATAAACTTTAATCTAGTGGAAAACATTAAAACCCAAAACTTTATTGATTTAAAAAACATAATAATATAGATTTATATATAGATTGGGTAATGTTAGTAACTAAAGTAGTTATTATTATTATTTTTCTCCGCTTTTCCAGCTCAATGACAAAGCCCAACCCGAGAATTACGATCTTTGACATGAATAATTTTTTTTATCCAAAATATTTTTCTAATTAATTGGAGGAAAATTTAATAGAAAGAATCTAATAGAATAATATCTAGTTATTATAGGAGATTAGATATAATATGTTAGGAGACTAAACATAATTGCATATTATTACAGTAGACCGAATAAAATAATATAAACCTAATATAGGAAACTGAAATTATTACAAAAGGTGGAACTGAATAATTTTCTTTCATGCAAAAAAGAATTTTCAAATTAAGTTTAATCGGAATAATAATTATTACATGAGATGGAATATAATATGTATTAGGAGATAAAACATAATTGCATCTTATTATGAGAGAATAAAATTAAAATATGTATTATAAAAAATTAAAATTATTACAGAATTATATGTAATTATTATAAAAGTCTAATATATATATATATATATCCCATTATAAACATAATTTCATAATCAAATAGGTAACTCTACATATTCTATAATACGAAAAAAACTAGAAAACTAGAAGTGAGAATAGATGTGCTCCAGGAAACCTTTTCTTAGAACTCAAGAAATCTGCCTAGATCAGAAAATCCATGGCATCTTGCCATAATTAACACCTTGAAGCCTTCTGCCATCGTAACTCATCAGGTAGTTGATTCTCTACAACACAATGAATTTACAAAATAGAATAATCCGTTCTGCCCAACATATCGAAGAGTTTCCAGCTATTCAACTCACATAGCCTCCCGGTTTCAAATACTTAGCAAACTCAACCAGCCATTCAAACTCAACCTGCAATCATTAACAACTATATATCTTACTGAGGTTTTGTCCAAAATCTCTAGCAAAAAGTCACCCATAAACCTTCCTACATATCTAAAAAAGCTGACCACATATAAATGCAATTTGAAGAACAAACATAAGACTCTTTAATGCACTCAACCACCTATACCCTAGTTGGAAAATTTACCAAAGGTCTGCCCAAGAAACAAGCTCTTGACAGATTCTTTAAGGCAAGGAAGTTTGAATGGGATTTTTATTATTCAAACTGGGATTCCAGACACTTGTTTATGGAATTCTCATTGAAGAAAGACATCAACAAGATTTGGTCAAGATTCATATGGCAGATTGATGAATACTCAATGCGTATCTTGAAATGGCTTCCCTCTTTCAAAATTAAAAAACATGTCATGTAATCCCAATATGGATTAGAATAGAGAGAATACCTGAGCACTTGTACAATCATAACATTGTCAATTCAATAGCAGCCTCAATAGGTTGCCCCATTAAAACTTGGATCCCAACGAAAAACAAAGCTATACATAACACCTGCAATGCTTGGGTCGAAATTGACATCACAAAGAAGCTGCAGCACCACATGTGGCTTTGTTTTGGTGAAAATAGAGGCTACTGGATTCAGATAAGTTACAAACAAGTCCCGAAATATTATATGCATTACTTTCATGTAGGTCATGACAAGTCGAATTGCAAAACAATCATCCAAGACAATAAAGCTCATAGACTAATGAATACTCAATAGGAATAAGATAATATTTCAACAAATGTGCATCAACAAAATACACAAAACTCTGAACATGGAGTTTTTCTTAAATCTATCATTGTTAAACAATCGAGGCTCAATGCTGAAAGTCACACCAAAGCAAACATAACATCAAACAGTTTCATGAAACAAACAACTCATAATGCTAAGCTTAAAGAAAGTCATACCAAAGCAAGCATAACATCAAATAGCCCCAGGAAGCTATCGACACTAATTACAGAGCTTAAAGATATCTAGGGCAGTCATAAGAATCAGCAAGAAAATAACAATGAAGATAACATAATTAAGACAATTAAATCTCTTGAAGATAACCACAACTTGTTTCAAATAATGGATATTGATTCCCCTGCAACTGGTTTTCTAACAAGAACAATTCTGAAAGTCTACCTCCTACTCATACTTTGAAAAATAAGATTGTTGACCCAGGTTTTCAGAGGATTTTAGATCATAAATTAAAACAAGCAAAGAACAACAGAAGAATAAAATCTCTGGTAATTAAATCTCTCCAGTTTGATGAGATCAACAACAAAATCAACACTAGCATTAATGTTTAAAGTTTTAAGTTGGAATATAAAAGAGATTCACAATAATCCCTCTGTTAGGAGACTAAAATCAATGATAAAGAAAGAAAATATTAAGGTAGTCTTCATATAAGAACCAATGATAAATAGAGATCTCATTGGCCATGTTGCTGAAAAAAAAGCTTCATAAGTTCTATGCTAATTCATCTAACAAGATCTGAATATTTTGGGATCCCGATATGGTATTCAATGTTATTATTGATAACTACCAAAAGATACATACTTCTATTAAACTTGTGATGCTTGATACATTTATAAGCATTACCTGCATTTATGAAAAATACCAAAGAACTGGAAGAATAGAACTTTGGGATGATCTGAAAATAATCTCCAACTCTGTAAAATAATGGCTCTTACTTGGTATTTTAATTCCATTATATATATATATATATATATATATGAGAGAGCAAGCTAGTTGCACTAACTTCTATTCTCAAAGATCTACTGACTTTTCTAATATGATTAATGACTGTCAATTGGATGATGCTGGCTTTATAGGTACTAAGTTTACTTGGACAAACAAAACTAAATGGAGGAGGCTAGACATAGTGTTATACAACCATGAATGGGCTGATAAATTCAATGAAACTAAAGTTCTTCACTTGCTAAAAACGTGTTCAGACCACACCACATTACTCTTAACTATCATAAAAAGCAGAGTAAAGCACAAGAAATACTTCAGATTTCTTAATATATGGACAATGGACAAAGACTTCATTGATTTCGTAAAGAAAAGCTAGAATGTAGATATGGAAGGAAACCCTATGTTTATTTTTTGGAATAAACTGAAAAGATTGAAGAAATGCCTTAAAGGATGGAATGCCAACCACTTTGGTAATCTGCTTGAAAAGGTTAAACATTCTGAAGATGAGGTAATCATCATTGAAGAGCGCTTCAGAAGCTCAGGCAGTGACCAAGACAAATACTTGCTTTCTAAAGCCACTGCTGATCATTTACTTGCTCTAACTTTGGAGCAGGATTTTCGGAAATAAAAATGCCACACTTTGGGACAGAAACACAAGAATTTACCACAATTATGCTACGAAGAAAAGGAGAAAAATAAGAATAGATGGAGTCAAAATTAACAACAAGTGTTGCACTGAAGAAGAGGAGATCAACACATCTGCTGTATCATATTTCACTAGTTAAACTCTCTTCTCACTCTTATAACAACTTAAATCATGAACTAAATAACATGGAAATTAATATATTTACTGTCATTCCTAGGATAGTTACCGAATTAGACAATAGCATGCTATTAGCAACCCCTACTGACTTGAGGTTCGGACCATCATCCAACAGCTTAATCCTTCTGGAGCTGCTGGTATGGATGGCTTCAATAGGTGCTTTTCTGTCACATGTTGGAAAATTATTAAAACTGACCTGATGAATGCACTAACTTCTTTTATTAATAGCAGGACATTCCCAGGGGAATACTTGCCACTAGAATCTATCTAATCCCTAAATTTGTACACCCTACTTATTGGAACCAGTACAAACCTATCAGCCTATGTACCATAATGAATATAATTATGTCTAAGCTATTAAATAATAGACTTGCCTTACTTCTACCTAAGATGATCACTGAATCCGAGGGTGCTTACGTAAAGCAGAATAATCCAAGATAACATATTGGTGGCTAAGGAACTTATACACGATCTAAATAGAAAAACTAAGGCTAACAATATAGTTATCAAAGTGAATATGTCGAAAGCATTCGACATCATTTCCCATAAATTTATCTTAAAAGTCTTTAAATTCTTTGGATTCTGTAACAAATTCATTAATCTAATTAGAGGCATCATTAAATCAGTGTTTATATATGTTCTAATCAATGGCCAGGCTATTGGCTTCTTCAAATCTAGAAGATACATTAGACAAGGGGACCCTTTGTCCCCAAGTCTGTTTATATTAGCTGAAGAAATTCTGCTTAGAGGGTTATATAACATGTTTGATTCAGATAAAACATTAAGATACTCTTGTAGAGGGAGCATCAATATACCTATACTTGCATTTGCTGATGAATTGTTAATTTTCAGCAATAGACTAATTTTTTTGTTGAAGAAAATATGAGATTTTTTGCAGGAATACCAAGATACCTCAGGACAAGCTATAAACAAAGACAAAATAGAGATTATTATAGCCAAGAAAATGACTGAAACCAGAAGACAATCTCTTACTATTCAAACAAAATTCAAGACAGTTCATCTACCTACAACTTACCTTGGCATAACACTCAGTCCACACAACAAATCAGCTAACTTCATCCTTTTTATAGAAAATATTAAAGAAAAGATCACCAACTGGGAAGGAAAAAAGCTTTCTTATGCTGGAAGACTCACTTTGATCAACTCAGTACTTATGCTCATCCCAATGTACTGGCTACAAAGCTGCTGGCTGCCCACTTCTGTCATAAAAAACATAGAGAAGATAATGAACAAAATTTTATGGGGTTCAAGTATTGAAGAAAAGAAAATACACTAGTCGTCATGGCAATCTATTTGTAACCATTCAAAGAGGGAGGACTTAACGTTAACAACCTTCATGATGTCCAAAAGGCTTTTTCTTGCAAGTTATGAGTTAAATTTAGGGAGAGCTTATCTCTTTGGTCTAAGCTCCTTCATAGTATCTACTCTAAAGGTGGACATCCTCTTCAACTTGACTACTCAAAGCCTAGATCTCAAACTTGGAAAAGACTTGCCAGGATTAAGGACTTTGCCGAAGGTAATGTCTTGTGGAGTATTGGCAAAGGTAATGCTGATATGTGATTAGACAAATGGTATGAAAGACCACCTATGATTTCTCTCAATTCAAACTGCAACAACACATGGTTCAAATGTATGATAGTTAGCTCTTTGTGGAGCAATAATTTATGGAACATACCTAAAATGGCTCCACTATTAACATAATATAACATCAGCCTTATCTTTAAGCTCAAGATCAATGATCTTAAACCTGATATTATAATGTGGAAGCTTTCATCTGATGGATCTTTTAACATTAAAGATACCATAAAGGCCTTAAGAACAACTAGAAAGTGCTAAAAAATAAACTTCCACTTGATTCTATAATACAAAGTAACATGTAACTTTGGTGTCAAATTGTCAATTTTTTCAAAACTCTGAAACTAAACACTACTTGTTCATTTCATGTAATTTTGCGTGGAGGATTTGGTCTTATATTTCAGGTTTACTCAAGGTGGAGATAAAACGCTTCATGACAATCAATCACTTGTTTAGAACCCGGTTCTGGTCTGCTCCAATCAAGACTCATATCAAAACGATTCTTCTGTCAATCATTAGGTGATATGGTAACAACGAAATAAAATTAAAATGAAGAATGAATATGCATCAGTTGAATCAGCCATTAACTACATCAAATACATGCTGGCATCTCTCGATCACTCTAACTTATTAAAATCTAAACACTGGAAACAGATTGAAAATGCTGCAATAACTCTGGGTTGCATCAATCATATTAAAACCAAGAGGAAAATCTCATGTCTATCATGGACTGCCCCTGCTAAAGGTATATTTAAAATCAACACTGATGCTAGCTGTACTTGCAATGGTGAGGCATCTAGCACTTTGATAATCAGACACAATGAAGGGAAGTTTGTATTGGGATATAACAACAACTATGGAAAACTGTCTACATTAAAGTCAGAAGCTAGAGCTATTTATGATGGACTCTTTCTATGCAAAATCAAAGGAATAAGGGAAGTAGAAATCGAAACTGACTTTGAAATATTGGTAACCTTACTCTCATCAGGATCCTATCCTTATCAACAGAAATATATACTACATAATATTAAGTCTCTTATATCAGGTACTATGTCCATTAACTATATATAGAGAGAGAAAAATCGAGCAACCGATTGGCTTGTTCGATGGACTAAAAATGCAAAATGAGGATAGACTATCAAAATTTCGTTCCTCCACCAGAATTAAATGCGATAATCTACCTAGAAAGCTTACATATTGGATATATAACAGTTGAATAATGCTCACTTGTTTTCTCAGGATTAACTTAAGATCTGTTCCCTCCATCTTCTGTCAAGCCGAAGAATGCTGTTCATGGAAAACAAAGTTCCTGATAGCCATGGCAACGTTAAGAAGACTATCTGTGTCCACAAGATGAAAGGAAAAACAAAAATTGGAAAGCGAAGATATCTGAGAATACCATTTATTGAGCAATTGGAATTCTGAAATGAAAGATGTAAATTTTAAAATTGGCGCCATTCAAACCTCTGAATTTCATTTAGGAGAAATTTCTAAAATATATATATATATATATATATATATATATATATATATATATATATATTCTTTTGATATAGTCCTTACTTTATTACTTTATGTTGCTTTCATTAGCAACCTCCTTAAACTTTAAATCCTCAAAATAGATTTTTAAATTTTTGTAATTCTCAATTGAACCCCTCAGTTTTAATAAAATTGATACTTAACCTAAAAAAATACATATTCTCTTATACTATTTTTTTCTATAATTTTTTTTCTACAATTACCACTCTAACAAATCGAAATGCAACTGCTTTTATTGAAACTGTTTTAAATTATTTTTTATTTATAACTTTTACGTTGTGCGTATGGAAAAATTGAAAGATAATCTGTTGGGTACAAAGATAATTGTTTTACATAACCGTAGATTCGACCAAATTCAATTAAAGCTTAATGGTTTAAATTGTCCTTGTCATCGGTCTATGTCATAAATAGGTGGCCCATTTTGTGTCCACGTCATAGCGTTTACTTCACAGTGACGTGGCCAAAATGTATGGGTCGGCAGTAATCTCATCCGTTGGGCTTTTGGTTTTTTCCTAATGTTTATCTATTTACACGTCTTATTTTTGTTATTGTTGATGTAGTAGGACTTTAAGAAGAGAAAACGTGTTGGATATTCCAAACTACAGCTAAAGCATTCGAATCCGTGAATCAAGTTGTTTATCCAAACACTTCCTAACACCACTTTCGGTTCCATCACGCTACAGTATAATTTATGGCCGAATCCTACTTTATCCTACATTTTATTTTGTCTGAGTTAAATATGGCCACTACAAATGGTAAATAAATGTTTAATACTATTTTAAAATAAAAATTAAAAAAATATACAAATACAATATGGAAATTGTTAAAAAAACGGCCAAAACTATTCCGCGAAGTCGCATGTTTCTGATTTTCAATATTTACAAAAATGCCACAAGGCAAAAAACCCAAAAAATCCTTCGAAGTGTAAATATTTACAAGTGACGCCATTGAAGAGAACCAAACTACTCCATGAAGTTGCAAACTTCATCTTCTCCAAACATACTAAAAATAGAAACTTAACAACCAACTAAACCCATTTTTTGAAAAATTTCAAAACCTTCACAACATGGACGGAAAAGGGTCGGAAGTGCTTCCCACGCAGAGCAGCATGGTCGCCGAGGAGGTACATTGCATTTCCCTCTTTCATTTCGGCCAAAAAATCGATTTTCGGGAAAAAACCCGTAAAGGTGTTCTTCGCCACCGTCTGGCGTGGCTGACATTCCGTACGCCATTCCAAAGGCGTGGGGCACATTCCATTCGCCATGGCTTGGCGTGGGGTATCATCCGTACGCCACACGTGTGGCGCTCGGTAGGTCTCCCACGCCACGCCATGGCGAATGGAATGTGCCCCACGCCTTCTGAGTGGCGAAATGTGGTTCCGGAATCCGGAATGCCGGTTTAATTTGTTTTTCTACTTCTTACGTATTGCAGGAGGTGAACGAATGCGATATTTCGCTTGTTTCGGACTACGCTCACCATTTCACCACTCACGACGAGTATAGCTTAGAGTCGATGACCGAGTGGGTAAAAGTTAGGGGGAAAACGTTGGGTTTTCCGATAAACGTAGCATCGAAGGAAGTAGGGAAGAGGGGGAGAACACCGAGAGTCGATTATCGGTGCGAGCGATCCGGAATTTTCAAGTCGGCCGTTAAAGAGTGCGACCGTAAGCGTAAGGCCACCGGTAGCAAAAAAATAAATTGCCCTTTTCATTTGGTGGGTAATCCGTTAAAAGGAGACGATAAGTGGGCTCTTAGTGTCCTTTCCGGGAAGCACAACCACGAACCGATCAAGTATGCCGAAGGACATTTGCAATGGTCGAAGTTAAAACGTAAGGAAAAAGAGCTCGTTGATCTTTTGACGGTGAACGGGACAAGTCCGCGACAAATATTTGGTGCTTTGAAAAAGGCCGATCCGGAGAATGCTTCAAATATCCGTCACGTTTACAATCACCGTCAAAGAACGAGGATGGCCGAAAACGGCGGTCGATCCCAAATGCAATGCTTGTTAGTTAAATTACAATTGCACAAATATAAGTATTGGACACGGACGGGGAATGACGGTTCTAACGTCATAACCGATTTGTTTTTCGCACATCCGCTTAGTATCGACTTACTACGAACCTTCCCATGCTTGCTAATCATGGATAGCACATATAAAGTCATTCGTTACGGGATGCCTTTGTTCGAAGTAGTCGGGGTAACATCTACGAACAAAACGTTTTGCATTGGTTTCACGTTTATGGTGAGTGAAAAACAAGACAACTACGAATGGTCTTTGGGATGCTTGAAAACGGTAATGGAGGAGAATGATTGTGAATTACCGTGTGTTATCATTACGGACCGCGAACTAGCCTTGATGAATAGCATCGACAAATTTTTCCCTAGCGCTAGTCACATGTTATGCGAGTGGCATATCAACAAAAATGTTAGCGGGAGAACGAAAAATATGTTTGAAGACGGAAAAGTGGCTAATAGTTTTTTGGGGGCTTGGAACGACGTTGTTTCATCCGATACCGTTGAGGTTATGAACGAGAGGTTGGCTAAGATGCGGTCGATGTTCAAAGACCAAGATAAGGCGGTGGACTATGTGGTTGACTCCTGGATTACGCCTTATAAAGAGAGGTTTGTTCACGCTTATACTAACAAGATCATGCATTTTAATAACCACACCTCTAATAGGGCCGAAAGCTCGCATGCTACATTGAAAAAATATGTAGAGCCGATTGGATTTCGATGGGTTTTGGGATAAAGTGCATGGCTTGTTAGCGATGCAACATTCTACTATTAAAGAATCGATGGAGCTTAGCAAGTGCCGTTTAATTCACAAATTCCAAGATTTCAAACCGTTCAAATTTTTACGGGGGTACGTATCACCTATTGCATTGGCGATAGTATATGATAACTATGTTGATAAAAGCGGCGGTGAAATTTCTATGTGCGTTTGCACCGATCGTACGATCCATGGTTTGCCGTGTTCCCACGACCTTGAGGCAATCCGAAGAGTGGACGGCCACGTACCTACTCGGATTATAGATGAGCATTGGAAGAGACTAGATATCGTTCCGCGAGTTAAACTCACCGGCGAAGAAGAAGTGAAATTTAATTTGGCTAATCTAAATGCGAAACTTGAAGAGTTTGATGTTTACGAACAAAGTCATTGGCTCAAAAAATTTCAAATTTTTTTGGATCCTTCGACTACACTCCTTTGCGAACCCCTCGAGAAGGTTAAAACCCGCGGTAGAACTCCCGGACGTGTTGGAAGCCGTGGTCGTGGACGGGGTCGGGGTCGGGGTCGCGTTAAGGGTATCAAAGTCCAACGTGATTATTCTACGAAAAGAGATCCTTCATATCACGAATACGTCGAACAAGAAATGTTTGAGTCCCACGATAGTGCCGCAACTCCACGAGTTGTAACACCCGCCGCTAGTATAGCAACCCCGGTCGGCACTCTCGGTAGCACCGCAAGAACGGTTAAGGCACATACTTCGACTAATTCCGGAGCAAAACCCCCAAAAAAAATAGCAAAACGGGTTCAATGCGTCGGTTTAGGCACTCCGGATACGTCGACCCACATCAAGGCTATACCGTCATTCACGGCTATACCATTACCGACTAGATTACCAAATGTTTTGGACTCGAGATTTTCAAAAGACATACCTCAATATATGCGTCCTTTCATAACCCGAATTACAAATGTAATGCCCGACGGTAATTGTGGTTTTAGAGCCATCGCGCATGGTATGGTTGGTAACGAAAGTGGATGGCTAATGGTTAGAGAAGCCTTGGTTCACGAGGTAAAGAGCGATCGGGAGTTTTATAAACGGGTTGCATATTTCGACGATGAAAGCGAAGTTGATAAGGAGATAAACCGGTTGACTTTTAATAAAGAGAATGCACCTTACGCAAAATGGATGTCCTTGCCTAGTTGCGGAAAACTAGTCGCGACTACATTCAATTGCGTTTTCTATTGCTTCGCTCCCGGTGGATGTACGACTTACCTACCGGTGAAAAATGCACCGGCGAGCGATGGTTCTTTAAAGGAGATCGGCGTGGCATTCGTCAATAAAAACCATTTTGTTCATGTGAGTAAATAACTTTAACTTTCACACGCATTTTAAGCATTTTATTTTGTAAACGCGCATTTATATTGAACGGAAATTTGTAGGTTGAGTTGGTTAAAGGGTCACCCATACCGACTATAGATCCTACGTGGATGAGATCGGCGAGAGAAGACGCAATTTCTTGGTCGATCCCTTTGCTAGATAGAGTCCGTGTATTTTCAAGACTACAAAATCCCACACCGACGCACTCCGTTGAACATGATGATTCGATAGTGGACTTAACGAAAGATTGAACTTATTTTGTGTTCGGCTATGTTTTTGCTTTTTTTGTTGTAAACTAACAATGTGTTGTACCCTTTAAACCTTTTTAATTTAATTGAATTTTTTTTTTTAAATTTTGACTTCAAAAATTCGAGATAGCCGTTTTCGCCAGCCTAATGGCGTAACCGCCGTCCCGTACGCCAGGAGACGGCGTAACTGCAGCACCCCACGCCAAGGGATGGCGTGGGGATTGCCCCATACGCCATTCACCTGGCGTAGGGGACCCTTTTTTGCCTCTGTCCAAAAAGAACAGAGGCAAGGCTAAGGGCTAACCCTATTGCCGCCACTGGTTGGCGAAAACGGGTATCCCTACGCCGTGCTGTGGCGGCAACAGGGTACCCTTTGATTACAATTTAATTTTTTTTTTCAACCATTTAAAAAAAAAAACCATTTTACTTTGGGAATTGGGGACAGAATAGTCAAAATTGTTTTGTGAAGTTGCGTAAAAAATAAATGATTTTTTTTAAATTTTTTGAAGGTTTTTTAATGAATACAAACTTTGTATAATATGTAAATAAATTGAATAAATAAAATTTAAGGTTTTTGAAATTTATTTTAATGAATAACAATTTTATAAATATTTAAATAAATTAAAATACATTCCATGGACACATTTTTTGTTAAGTTATTCAACTACTTTACTCTTCTATGCGTGGACAGCTCGCGTATTTATAGATATGGATACAGACGAACGCATGAATTACTCTGTGAAGTTGCATAGATTATTGATATCAGCCGGGACCCGCCAACACAAAAACTCCCGCCAACACAAAAAGTCCCGCCTAAAAAAACCCGCCAAAAAGTAACCCCCGCCAAGACAAATGTTCCCGCCAAGGACTCCAGCCGAAAACTCCCGCCATGGAGTCTACATCCTAAAAACTCCCGCCAATAAATGACTATACTATATAAACATGCCACATGATACAATATTCGTAATAGAAGCAAAGGGACACTTAAGAAATAAAACACACACACTTGAACACAAACACTTGAACACATGGAGTTTACAGCTGATGAAGACTACCATATGCTCAAGGCGGTCAAGGTTGTCCGCCGACAAATGGGGGAAGATAGTAGCGATGCTTTCTTCGACCGCCTCCTATGTCAGATGTATTTCAACTATGGGCATTTAGGAGCAGGAGACGTTCAAGTGCGAAGTCGTGACGAAATCAAATCAAGGTACAACTTCATCCAACCGCTCACTGCCCTGCTTTTTCAACCAGCCAGGATTAAGATAGAAGCACCTTTGGTCTGGAACATGACGGTAGTAGACTACATAAGTAGGGATATGGTGGCGTTTCTGGAGGATAGGATTGCGGCACGTAATGGGGGGGGGGGGGGATGATTCGGATGACAATTTGGGATACGATTTCGACTGATCATTTCACTATTTCCGGGAATGTGTGTTATTTTAGATAGTACTACTATTTCAACTTGTTAGTTGTTGTTGTATGAACTTGTGATGTTTCATTCCAGTATTTGTTTGACGTTTTTATTTCCTTAGTTGTTGTTATTTGAATTTGTGATTGAATGAATGTAAACATTCGATGTTTTATGTTTGAGTGTTCATCTTGAAAACAGTAGCACTAACACTGCAAAATATGTCGATTGCATAAAAACATTACAATTTAATCCGAAGCATTGCATAATAAGAAATACATAAGCAAATAACTGAAGACAAATGACAGGTGGACTAACCCTCTGTTAACATTTCACACTTAGATTTATGGAGTCGGATAGTTCATTCCGCTCCCGAACTTATAATCATCTGAATCATAAGCACTTCCTTCGGGGGTTGAACACGTTTCAACGGCGCTTGCAATTGCGTCGGCCATTTCTTGCTCCCTTTGCTGCGTCGCATGTGACACCATCTCCGGCGTAACTGGACCTTGGGATCCCATGTTGAAAACGTCTTCGACATGTAAACGGGTCTCGTAATCCAATGACTCAATCTGTACAGTCCTTGGCTTAAGATAAGCCAACCTCTCGAACACTTCTTGGCGTCCGCGTGGTCGGGGCATTAAGCATCCTGGACATGATGCCTCCCTACCGTGGTTGAAGAACATCCTGCACAAAACCGCATCGATGAAACCAGGATTATCCTCTTGCATCGTACCTTTGACGAAATGAAATGTGCTTAGGAGGCTTGCATCTTCGTACACGTTCCAACCTGAATCACCCATCGTTATAATTTAATTGTTTGGGTTCATAGCCAGATTCTAGTATTTATATACTCGTGCTCTGTTGGTTCATTTCTCAAAAAATTAGCGGGAAATGGTGTTTTTGTTCCCGCTAAAAACTTAATGAGGCGGGAAACCATCATTATGTATGTTTTGAGGCGCTAGAAATTTGGATAACATGGAAGTTACTGGGAACTAGAGAAGGCTTGATAAAGTTTTGATTAATTCTCAATTGATAAACTGTTTTGATTAATCACTTAACTGTTTTGATTAATCCATAGCCCTATTTTATATGTATTTTAGAGATATGAAAATGACTTATAATAACTCTTAAGTCTTGAAAATATGAGGTGTTTGAAAATATTTTCACTGTTATTTCCAAAGCAAAAGAGAAAGTCAGTTACTATACAAAATAAATTTCAAGTAACCTAAAACTTTGATGATAAAGAAACTATTACACAATCTGCATCATACAAACCGAAACTATTACACAATCCAAAACCAAAGTATCATACGAAGTCTCAAAAAACAAGAAACAAACCAAGTAAGCGACAACAGAATAAAAGTATCATACAAACACAAAAAACATCGTAATGTCTATGCGAGCCTCCTGGCTGTGGACAAAACATCGTCATAAGCCCCAGCCAGACGATCGAAATCATGATCAAACTCGCTCACTCCAGGAAACAACGAGATCCTCCGCATACCAGCGCGCAAATGTCGGATGATAGCTCCCTCTCGATCCTCGTGGACGTAGTCAGCGAGCGAGTAGATAGCGGTGTTGACGAGATCGAACCAGCTAATACTCTGGTGAAGTAGTAGGTACTCAGGCTCACAGAAAGACTCCATCTCGTCTGTCACCATCCCTCCTCGAAAACCACGATGCAAAGTGTTAATCTGCCGCTGGTCCCAATCATCCGGATCGAATGCATACGCCATCGTCTTAGGCTTTCTCCTTGATTTCGACTGCATGGCTAGCAGGGGATGCGCGATAGGACCCTGGACACGGCCAAACTGCCGCTGAACTCGCTCGGGATAGTATGCCTGAGAGTGCTCCACACCGCATATGACATCCCGAAACCAAGATAGCTCTAGAAACGGGAAATGATCGCGTATAGCACGATAAGGCTCAAACAAAACCTGCATGGAAAAATGGATATGATCATAAACACAATAATAAATCAATTTTGCGATCACTAAACAAAAACACTTACATCGGTCTCTCCGAGGTTGTTGACGGAGATGCGAAGGTTCAGCTTCGTCCGTGAGTCAGATACTGCTGCAGCTGTATCCCATCTACCAATAGTGGGGTCGCGCTCAGTGTAGGTGCGTCGAGTAACGGGCCGGAGCATGGAAAAATGATCCCGTATCCACGTGTCTACCATACCGATACATCCGGCCATAGTCCTCGTGTCGTGCAGGGAGGCCTCACCCAGATGGTGGTATGTGTAAGCGAGAACATCACTACCCCATGAGTACCTGCCAACACCCTCCGGAGTCAAATCGCGCAACAGAAACAAATACTTGTAGTTGGAGTACATGTTGCTCTTGTCGGGGAATATGACCGTGCCGAACATATGCAATATATAGGCGCGGGCTGCAGCATCCACCATCGGATCACTCAGACCAGGGCTGTCATCGCAGAACTCTGGCCCACTAAACCTACTCCGGAGCCATTTAAATCCCAAACCAACGCCCTTGCACTTCTCAACCTCCGTCACGAAGGAAAGATCATCCACCATAAGCAATTCAGCGCACTCGTGCATGGCCAGACTCTTGTCGGAAATATAGGGAAACACAGCAAGCTCACCATCAACTGGGAGTCCCAAAATAGTGTGAACGTCGTCCAGAGTAATCGTCATCTCACCGAAAGCGAAATGGAAGCTATTGGTCTTCGCATGCCACCTCTCTAGGAAAACCTCCGTCATGTTGGAGTGTGTCTGCATCTCGTAGAACGGCTCAATCAGACGACCGAACGGGGTTGCGTCAACTACAGCGCGTACCCTAGTCTGTGCAGCCAAACTCCATGCTCGATGACTAGGATAATGGGCATACAGCCGCATCTCTCGCTCCTAAAAAATTTGTTCCCATTATCATAGGACAAAACAAAATAGCTTGAAATAATGTAAAATTTTAATTTAGATACTTACCTCTCCCATCCAAATGTGGTATGCAGCGTGGGAGGTGAAATCCTCGCCGAACAACGGTGGCAATCTGGCCGGAGGAGGAGCTCTACGCTCCCCTGTACCCGGTGGGGGATGGCGTCGTCCGCGGGAAGCGGAAGCAGAAGCTGTACTCGATCCGGACGCATGCGGTCCGGAGACTATGGGGAGCTCATCCATCTGCACAGGTGGAACTGGCTGGCCACGTACCCTACTCCTCTTTTTAACTCTCCTCGTCCGCGAGCCATCAGCATACAATGTATACCGTGCATCGTCGCCGTGATCCATCACCTGGGAAAAAAAAAATTACTATCAGGTTTCCTCGAAAACACATATTGCAACGGTGGTACCCGTTTTAGAAAAAAAATAGCATAAGGCAGGTTAGAACGAACCGAAAAACAAAAATAATCCGGTCCCGGCCCATTCCGGTGACCGGAGATGGCTCACGCCACCACCGTGGCGTGGGCATGTAGACGTACGCCTCACTGATGGCGTACGTCTACATGCCCACGCCACGGTGGTGGCGTGAGGCATGTTGCCTACGCCATCTCGTGTGGCGTAGGGTGGGACCCCTACGCCAGTGGATGGCGTAGGGAGGGTGTTCTTCGCCCGTGCGTGGCGAAGAACAGCCTCGCCATGGCAGAAGCTTAAAGCTTCTGCCTTGGCCGAAAACACCCCAAAATCAAGTTTTTTCTACAGATCTACCCTAATTAGACCTACCTAAACCTAACTAACCTATCTAACAACAACATAATGGACTTACAATTGCAGTTCGATTTCGGTTGCGCTTCCTCTAACTCCGAACAGAGTCTCCGGCGACGATTCCGGTGTATATGGATCCTGTGGTGGTCGTCTGGTGGTCGTAGTAGGTGCCGGTGGGTGTGGGGGTGGGTGTGGTCGTGTAGATTCCGGTTTAGGGGTGTGCGGCAGTGGGTAGGGCGGGGTGGTTTTTGGCGTGCGGCAGTGGGTGTTAGGTGTTAGGTGTAGATTTTAGTTTCGTTTCTGTAACTTTACTTTTAGGTGTTAGGTTTATTTAGTATATTAATATAGTTAGTATATATTTAGTTTTAGTTTAACATAGGTTAGTATATTTAGGTTAGTATATTTAGTTTTAGTTTAGGTTTTATTTATTTAATTTAGTTTAGGTATAATTTTTTTTAGAGAAGGTAGAGGAGAGTTTGAGTTTTGAGGTTTTTTTTTGAAATTATGATAACTTCGCGGAGTAAAATTGAGTATTTATACGATTTCAGAAGGGCAAAATCGTCAAACAAAATAACTTCACGGAGTAGTTTTGAAAAAAAAAATTAAACGACTTCGCGGAGTAATTTTGGCCGTTTTTTTAGCAATTCCCATACAATATATATATATATATATATATATATATATATATATATATATATATATATATATAGACACGAGTTTTAAAGACTATTTTTTTTTGAAGTAACCCGCAACCATTACTCAGAGTGCAATTAGCGCGTACAGGGTAAACCTTTAGTCTGACGCAATAGCTTGCAAACCAATACCGGAAGGTAAAACACACTTGTGACAGACTCAGCCGAGAAAATGTATGTAGAGGGACTCAAACTCATGACCTTTGGTCATGATCATGCCTTACTCAACCAACTCATCTACCCCTTGGGAACGTTTTAAATACTATTGCGTTTGAAAAACTATATGTTGTATAAAACAACAACAAAATATATCTCCAAATTATAAAATACTCATCGTGTCTTCTAATATAAATCATCCTAGAAGATTTTTTTGTTTCATTCTTATTTTTTAATGTGCACAAGTTAATAAGTTAACCTATCAAATTTATTTTCTTTTATTCTTTTAAAATTATTATTATTATTATTATTATTAATATTGATGAAAAAACCTTAAACAACTAATATTATGAAACAAAGGGAGTATATTGGTATAATAAAATAGACAAAATAAACAAATGTAGTGATGAAGACGAAATAGCTAAAGCAATCCTATTCATGCACAAATACAAAAAAAAACAGTATGTGAGAATCATACGAACAATAACGGTAATTTAGTCATGTTTTAACATTTTGTACAATTGAATCTGTAACGGAGGTGTGATAGGATATAGTGGGATAAGGCAAAATTTAACAAAATTGAGTCTGAAAATATCTTAGATTCCTCTCATATCAAATATGATAGACCAATGCACATAAAACAGACGTATAAAAAATAACTAAAACGGGTGCAGGAGGGGGTCCAAGCGCCGACGGTATGTAAACATAAGGGCCTATCGAAGGTCAAGTTAGAGAACTTGAGTATTTTGGAACTAACATCCCAAACTTGATTGGAAAAATTACAATCCACCTAGACATGGTTGATAAATTCAGGGAAGTTACCACGTAAGACACACTCTAAGATTGTGGGATGACCCTAAACAAAAAGTTTGTCACAAGTGGTAAGTTTCCCTTTGATGGCGAGTCAGATAATGAAAGAGTGTATGGAAATGTCGACTGAACTACTTTAGTAAATTTTAACCTACACCTAACAATTTAACGTTTATTTATTTATTATTTATATCTTGAACATTAACTTAAAAACTTATTGATGTTCACATTTCTATCACCACATAGGAGATATAGAATGGTTAAGTGAGAAGAAAGTTTTAGTTTAATTTATCATAATAATTTATTTAAACTTTAAGTTTTGGTAAAAATAAAGTGAATGTATTGTTTATATTTATACTTAACTTTTTTATTTTGTTGTTTATTTCCATTAATGATTGATTGGTAGTTACAATAATACATCATGTGAATGATCAATTTTACATGAAACTATTTTTTTCATGGTAAACTCAATATAAATAATTCAAGTCACGTATTTTGGACATGGAAATGAAATGATGACAACAATCCAATCAAGTTGGATAAGTTGTGAATAACTTCTTTGGAGAATTCATGTTGTATTGTCATAAAAACATATGAATTAAATGTATGTTTTTAGAACTCTAATTTTTGATGACATTATATTAATATCATATTATATAATCAAATGTGTATATTTTTGGATTGGGTGAATTTGTGTTGTATTTGTGAAAGAGAACAAATTTTATACATAAGCTACAAAACTATCCAATCAAGTTGTATATTTAGATATGAAGATGAAAAGCTTCTTAGACCAAACATTTAGTTGTTAGTTTTGATATACCTTACAAAACCTAATAATCTAAATGCCAAAAGGTTTCTAGAGATAAGAGAGAATAC
The DNA here is from genome assembly GCA_036936605.1 of Limnanthes douglasii subsp. nivea. Taxonomy (NCBI): domain Eukaryota; kingdom Viridiplantae; phylum Streptophyta; class Magnoliopsida; order Brassicales; family Limnanthaceae; genus Limnanthes; species Limnanthes douglasii. The sequence continues at coordinate 77,549,184 of JAUPFV010000003.1, read as the reverse complement.
TAGAGAAAGAAAATCACAACCAGACGCGCACGCGCACACAGACACAGACACAGACACACACACAGGCACAGACACACACAGACACAAACACAAACACAAACATAAACACAAAAACACACACACACACGCACACGCGCACGCGCGTACACACACACACATATCCAATAATAAGTGGTTAGATGGTTTAAAGTCTAATATGTCCTTATCAATAGGTATGTTAATTATTAATACATAATAAATGCCTCTATGTTGTAAAATTACATAAATGCTCCTATTGTCTTATCACTATCCAGATATTATGACATTATCATAATTCCCCCGTAATCCTTGATTTGAAATATTAAATAAAATTTAAGAACAAAAAATAGTCGAGTTTAATGTCCGAATAGTGTAGCCTTCAAGTCTTTTATTCTTTTATTCTCCAACTTCAAGTACTTACTTATAATATCTCTAACTTCAAATCTTTTATTTTCCATGCCTCAGGCTCGTACTTGAGTTGACTAGCCTTCATTTTCCTTGTTTTGATGATATATGTCCAATTATATTGATATAACATGAATACTCGTCACATCACTATATAACAATATGTGATAATTAATGAGTTGAATTTTGATTAAGGAAAGAATCTTGGATCTAGTGTGTGATGTGACTAGAGAGGAAAGTGTAGAGAGAGAAAGTAGAAAGAGAATGTATTTAATAATGCCCACCAACCCAGAAAAAGGGGGTTCCCTTATATAGTGGGTGAGGTGCGCTCCACTTATTTCCTTTGTGGTCCTTCCACTTTTACAACTTGGTCCTTCACTTTTGATACATTAGGAATATTCTCCTTTAACTAAACAATAAATAAAACATTGGGACAACCACATCTATTTTACTTAACAATTAATATTTTTAAACTTGAACTTGATGATTTATCTCCTCATCAGTAGCCCTCCAGTCTTCAAGAGCTCGGGAGTGAAGACTTGTTGTAATTTTGGTGAGAATAGCATCTGGCGATTTGCTGCATCGGTAACAACGTCTTTATGAGTGGAGATTTGAAAATGCGACTACATCGGGACTCTCAGTCAGTTGCTGGACATCTCTCACTCGACATTGCCGAGGTCATTGGTCCGTTTCTTCATGAAACGCTACGCTCGACTCGTTCTTATTCCTCACAGTACTTAGGAGAAAAAATCAATTCCGTCTTTATTGGTTCGATCTTGGGCTATGACATAATGGGATTTGGTTGATGGGCCTAACTCGGGTCTAAAGGATTATGTGGCCCATCTGCAAAGTAGTTTGTTATTCTCATTGACGCTGGTGTACGCGTGAGACTTGCTTGAGGAACACGCGAGTTCAGACGCCGTCGCACGCCTATTTAGCTAGCTCAATGATTACCTATTTCTCAAGGAGCTGATGATGACCTCCACGTGTCACTCCCTTATTCAAAGTGTGTCTGATCGCGCACCTCTCAAGGAGACTCTTCAACTTCATGCGGCTCTTTTCCTTTGAACTTCCCCATACAGAAAACGGTTAAGGCACAAGGCTACCTATAAATATGTCTTCTCATCAACCATTATTTGCTTCCTCAGAAAAATCCTAGAGAGAGAGAGTCTGCCTTAACAGTTATAACGAGAGAAACTATTGTGTTTATGAGAATTAGAGTCTTGAAGAAAAATCAAAAGCCTAAAGAGAAACAGAAGCATGTGTACGAGTTTAATGATTGGTCCAGTATTTCTGATAGGGCTGAAGAGTACCGTGCCGCGGGATTGATTTGGGATTCCAACAAAAATCCATTTACTCCGGTTCCTCTTCCCCACGATCCTGTTCAATCAACACCCGTGCCCGCGGAGAAATTTCTTGCGCCAAAATCGCCTGCCATTCAGAGCCCTGAAGTTGTTCTCATTTCTCCAAGTGATCCTTCCCCGTGCCCGCTGGTGATTTAACCTTTACTCCTTTTCCCGACCCAGATTTGAAGAAAAGTTCTCAGCCCAAGTTCCTTACGATGAGCGATTCTAGCGCATCATCCTCACCCGAAATGGTGCACCTGACCGATACTATCGTCGGTGTTCAGACAAGCATTAACACTACTATTACTCCGTGGGGTGGTGCTCAAAGGGACACCGATCGTCAGAGGTTAGAAATAGAAGCTCTCAAAAAGCTACAAGAAATCGACCCCAAACATAAGCGCATCGGTAGCAGCTCAAGCTTTGTGAACCCTGCCTCCGTCAAAAATAAAAAAGTTGCTCGCTCCAAGATTTCGGAGAAAGCTGACCCCATCGATGCCGAAGGAAAACAGACTGCTGCTGATAACAACCCAGAGGTGGCCACATTGGCCGACCCGGAAGTCGGCCCCGCAGAGGAGTGTGAAGCCGAAGAAGAGGTTGCCACCGTGGGTGAAGTGGCTGTTGCTGCTGTTCCTCCCGAAGAGCCTTCTCCTGGTGAGATAGACGCGGTGATGACGACCACCTATCATCGGTCTCTATGTAGGGACAACGTCATCATTTTGTATGAAGGCAAGTATCTGTATTACACTCTTTAAGAGAAAACCGAGCTACTAATCCGATGGGGAATACCAGAATGCGTAAAAGTACGATTTCCCATTCCTCGGGAAACACCTTTACATGTTAAGTCTCGGGAGATAGTTATTTTTACCGAGCTCTTCAAGTGGGGTCTTAGATTCCCACTGGATCCTGAGATCACGAGATATTTTGAGGTCTTTGGTATTTTCCCGTCCCAACTGACTCCTAATGCTTGGTACACGTTTATGTCCTGTATCATGGCTTCTTGGTTATCTGTCCGTGTTATGCCGACATAAGAGTATGTCATAATGTCCGGGCTTTCGAAATCGCCGAGGTTACCTTTCTTTTACTCTTCTTTAGGGAATACCTAGAAGATCGTAAATGACTTCGTGGAAGGTGATAAGTCATGGAAACATCGGTTCATTTTCATCAGCGATTGTTGGGAAAACGGACGACCCTATACTTGTGAGAACCCGAGACGGCTGTTGCGCACGTGGGTTCCTGATGGTAATATATTGTCTTGGTTTTTTTTTATATATCTGAACCTTTGTTTCAGTTTGCAAGGAGTATATCCAGGAGCTGAAAAAGGATTACTTTGAAGATGCCAAGTTAACCTTCCAGGTGTTAAAGGATTATGCTCGAAAGAACTGAGGTAGAACATTCGACAGATGCTTCAAGAACACCAACTTGATAATGAGAAACATTTGGCGCTGCTCTAATGAACCCCTTACCATAGAACAGTTGCGCCAACCATCCAGTTTAGTGGACTTGGTGGCAAAGACCGATGCGCCTGACGCACATTTGTTCATACCGAAACGAAACAAGGCGCCAAGTAAGCGCTTAAAATATGATGAGATTGTGAAGCAGGAAAATAAAAGTGAGGCTGAGGTTGAGGTTGAAAGAAAAGAGCTGGTAGTTGCCGCTAATGCTGGGAAGGTTAATTGTCAAAAAAAGGTGAAAAAGAAACGGAAGAAGTCCGTGGCTGATGGCAACGAGGCCAAAAGGCCAAGAGCATAAAAAAGAAAACATATGGTAAGTCAGGGGCGGTTCGGACTGTTCCGCCGCTTGGTGAGAATATTACTATTCCAGATCTCTTCGAGTAGTATGGAGAGGGGGCTAAAGGCGGAGATGTTGCTGCTCCCGCAACGCTATTCGTGGAGAATGACACTGTTGTAGTGATTGCCGATGAAGATGAAGTCGGTGAGCTTACGCCAGAGAAGAAAAATATTGGCCCCTCTGATGTAAAGAGAGCTGATGGTGCCTCATTGAGCGGGACGAAACTTCCCGTGCTTTCTGTTCCTGGAAGCCCAAATACTTTTGCCTTGCAATCCAACGATGTCTTGTATTTGTCACTCTATAGCATGATTGTACCGTTGGCCATGAAAGAGAGACGTGCGGTGCAGCTAAGCCAAGACTTGTCAGATGCCAAGGAACGAATAGCCGAGTTGGAGGCTGCGCTCAAAGCGAGAGATGAAGGCAAACAACTTCTGAAGGAGAGGGCAAACAACTTCTAGAGGAGAGGGCTAAAAACGCGGAAGATAAAGTGTCGAAGTCCGAGGCGGCCCTGACGTCTCTTCAAGCAAAAAACAACTCCTTAGGCTCCTCTCTTTCGCGAGTAAAAAAAGATCTTAATAATAAAGAGTGGCACTCGGCGACATTGAGATTCAAGAACCGTTTTTTCCGTTACTTTGTGGAAAAGAAAAACAAAGAAATTGACGAGCTCCGAGTTGAAGGCGAAGCTGAAAACACTCGTTTTGCTGCCAAGTGTAAGAAGCTGATGGAGGGAGAAGTAGCCGATGCTAAAGCTGCTTATGTTTTGAACCTACATGGCCAGTTTCCCGACCTGCCACCGAGCTCGATGTGGTTGGATGTTCCAGAAGAGGACCGCCCACCTAGTGCTATTTATGAAGACGAGGAAAAAGACGATACCGATATGTCCGATGCTGTTTCCGACAATGAAGATGTTTGAATTTGTGGTTTTTTTGGCGTAATAGTTTTTTTGTAGTATTTTCCTATGGAGGCATACTTGGTGAAGGAATTGAAAAGTTGTTTGTTGTGTTGTAACTGTTTGTTCTCCGTTTAAAAAGGTTTCGATAATATGTAGATCAATTTCTCAACTGAAAATTTCTCTTTTGGGTCGGGATAATTCATAGATCAGTTAAAAATTGAAAAACCAGCAAAGGTTCGCTACAACATGTAGACCAATTTTTCAATTGAAAATTTCCCTTTTGGGTCGGGATAATTCGTAGATCAGGTTAAAACTGAAAAACCAGTTAGGGTTCGGTAATGTGTAGATTAATTTTTCAATTGAAAATTTCCATTTTGGGTCGGGATAATTCGTAGATCAGTTTAAAACTGAAAAACTAGTTAAGGTTCTGTATAATGTGTAGATCAATTTTTCAATTGAAAATTTCCCTTTTGGGTCGAGATAATTCGTAGAACAGTTTAAAGCTGAAACACAAATTAAGGTTCGATATGATGTATAGATCAATATTTCAATTGAAAAGTTTGGATTACCGAACTCGAGGATTACATCTATCAACTCGTCAGCTGTTGGACTTTCCTTTAATATCACCTCCAAAATTTTAAAAGCAAAGAGAGTAGATTAAAGAGAGAGCAGTTGCCATGGATGCCTCATTAAAACCTCCTCGCGCCACCAAGGTAGGAAAAAGTGCACCCCCGATCAAAAGTTTTTACATAGTTCTAATTAATCATAAAATAAATTGAAAATTTAATCCAAATAAATCTTTAAATGCTCAATATTCCAAGAGATCCTAAGGAGTCACCCATGCTTGTCTTGGAGCCTATACGTGCCGTTCTTGACTCTTTCCACCACTTGATATGGGCCTTCCCAATTTGGAGCGAGCTTACCAAGGCTTTTGTCCTTAGTATGCAGAAAAACTCTTCTTAAAACCATATCTCCGACTTTGAACTCTCGTCGGTGAACTCTCGACTTATATCGACTCCTCATTAGGGTTTGGTAATGTAGTGAATTTAATTGAGGTCGGCTTCGCTTCTCCTCTACCAAATCAAGAGCCAAAAACCGGTCGTCCGCATTCCTGCTCTCATCATAATTCCCGACCCTGAAAGAGAGGAAGAATATTTCGGCAGGGGTTACCACGTCCATTCCATAAACCAGAGTATACGGTGATTCTTGACTTGCTATTTAGGGAGTTGTGCAGTAGGCCCAAAGCACTTCATGCAAATAGTGTTTCCATTTGCCAGCTTTTCCTTCTAAGTTTTTCTTGAGTTCATCTATAATAGTCCGATTTGTGACCTCGACCTGTCCGTTTTCTTGTGGGTGGATACGAGCCGGAAAACATTGTCTGATTCTATGGTCGAGCAAAAAGACTTCATTTCGTTGCTATCAAACTACGGTCCATTGTCCATCGTGAGTCTCTGGGAACCCCATATCTACAACAGATGTTTGACCAGATGAATTTGATGATATCTTTAGTCTTGTTCCCGATAACGGCTCGGCCTCTACCCATTTGGAGAAGTAATCCACTACAAATACTATCATTTGCCTTCTGCCAGATGCCATCGGTAACGGTCCTACCAGATCGATTCCCCATCGGTCAAAAGGGAGGCCCTCTGAGATTGATTCCAATGAAACAACGGGCGTATGAATTGTGTTCGCAAACCTTTGACAAGTATCACACGTATTTACTATGCCCTTCGCATCAGCGGTTACGGTCGGCCAATAGAAACCTGCAAGGAAAACTCTCCTTATCAATGCTTTTAAAACCGCAATGAGCGGCCCCTTCTCCATCATGAAGCTCGGACAAAATTATCTGTGATTCGTTCGTTCCCAAACATCTCAGTAAAGGTCTGCTAAAAGATTTCTTGTAAAGTACACCTCCGAAGAGAACATATCCCCGCGCTTTATTTTGCACTCTTCTCGCCGACACTCTGTTTTCTTGTGATGAACCTTCTGCTAGAAAGTTTATAATATCTCTTCTCCAGTCCGACAAGGCAATCGAAGATATCTGGAAAGCAATTTTGGGTCGGTTGTCGAGCTACGTCATCTTAATAATTGAAGGTTTTATTTAAGTTATTATCCACGGGTAGTTGTTCGAGTAAGACGCTGATGCAAGGGAGTCCGCGATCATATTTTCGGCCCTGGTACGTGTTCGTAAGTTACTTTGGTTAAAGAGGCGGCCAATACGCGCAATGCAGCCATGTACTGAACCAAATGCTCTTTCCTGACCTTTGATGTACCCGACGCTTGGTTTATTAGTAACAGAGAATCACTAATGAGACGTATATGTTTGGGTCCACATACTTGTGCCAATCTCAAACCAGCTAACGCGGCCTCGTATTCGGCCTCATTATTGGATGTGGTGAAACCCAAACGGATTGCTGGATGCATTTTTATCCCCGAAGGTGTGGTTATCTGTACACTCACCCCGCATCCGCTGACATTCGACCCTCTATCGGTTCGGACCACCCATTCCTCTGGTCCACTGTCCTCGGGAAATTCCACTTCTTGTGGTCGGCTCGAATGAAATTCTACCAAGAAATCAGCTAAAGCTTGGCCTTTTATGGCCGTTCGTGGCTCAAAATGGATATCGAAATCGCCCAATTCGACCGACCATTTGGACATTCGTCCAAATATGTCTGGCCGTTGTAGTACGTACTTGAGAGGAAAAGATGTTTTGACGACTATCGAATGAGCCTGGAAATATGGTCGCATCTTTCGCGCCGTAGTAACAAGGGCCAATGCCATATTTTCAAGCTTCAGATATCTTGTTTTTGCATCTAACAAACTTTTGCTTACAAAATAAACTGCTTTAGGGACAACTCCTGACTCGCTGACCAGAGTTGCACTCATCGCATAATCAGAAACCGCTGTATACAAAAACAAAATTTCTCCTTTCAGAGGCTTTATTAAAAGGTTCAGGGCTGACAAGTAATTTTTTATCCCTACAAAAGCCTCGTCGCAAGCTGATGTCCAAGCGAAAGCTTTAGCATTTTTTCAGAACCTGAAAAATGGGGCACACTTATCAGAGGAACGAGAGATAAATTGATTTAATGCTGCTAACCGCCCAGTTAGTATCTGAACTTCTTTGACACTCCTCAGAGGTGCCATGTTAGTCAAATCCTGCAACTGGGTCGGGTCCGCTTCAATCCCTTTTTCGCTAACCAAGAAACCTAAAACCTTTCCTTACCGAACGCCAAAAGAGTATTTCTCAAGGTTTAACTTGAGGTCAATATCCCTTAGGCTGTCGAAGGTTTCTTTTAAATCAACAAGATAGTTATCGTCAGTCTTACTTTTGACGAGCATGTCGTCAATGTAAACTTCTACGTTTCTCCCAATCTGCCTCTCGAATGCCTTGTTTACTAATCTCTCATACATTGCGCCTGCGTTTTTCAGCCCGAAGGGCATGACCTTGTATCAGTATAGCCCTCGCTTGGTTATGAAACTCGTGCTTTCATGGTTAGTCAGGTTTAATTTGATTTACTTGTACCTCGCATATGCATCCATGAAAGAAAGTAACTTATTTCTTGACGTTGAATCAACCAGCTGTTTGATTCTCGGCATCAGAAATGGATCCTTGGGGCATGCTCGGTTGAGGTCAGTGAAGTCCACACACATCCTCCACTTGCCATTTTTCTTTTTGACCAGAATAGGGTTTGATGTCCATAATGGATATTTCGACTTTTTGATATGCCCGACGCTTAACATTCTTCAACTTCCCGTAGTATAATCTCTGCTTTTTCTGATGAGAAGGCCCGACGCTTCTGCGAAATAGGTCAGACGTTTCAGTTAATTGCTAAACTGTGAATTATTAGGTAATCCGGAACTCTGTTTACATCCTCCGAACACCAAGCGAATAAATGTAACCTTTACCCCAACAACGAAATCAACTTCTCCCGAAAGTCTGGCGATAAGTTGGTCCAAAGTTTCAAGACTTTTCCTTCTGTAAACTGGTAATTCTCACAATCTTCCTCGGTAGTCAGTAGGTTGGGGGATTCTCGGGGATCGTCTACCGGTAGTGACCCCAAAGGAAGCCTCATTAATTACTAGTCTTTTTCATGTACTATTTCTTGGTCGCCCTTTGGTGCTAACGCGGCACGGTAGCATTCTTGGGCTGCCTTCTAACTACTTCTCACAACTCCTACATTGTTGCCGACCACATATTTTAAACACCGATGAACTGTAGACGTCACGGCGTGCATTCATGACAACCACGATCTGCCAAAAATTGCGTTATGCGAAACATGCGCATCTACTACCACGAACAGAACCGTGACCTCATTTTTCAACGGCCCACGACCAAGCTACACAATGCCTTTGAACTCTCCGATTACCACTGCGGTCGACCTTGTGAACCCCACAATAGTCCGATCTGACCTTGAAATTACTGGAGGTCTCGTGAAATGAGAAAAAGTAGACGCGAAGATTATATTCGTGGAACTTCCAGTGTCCACAAGTATGCGGTGAACTTCCTCTCCCGCGATTGCAGTCCCAATTACGATAGTGTCTTCATGAGGGCCTGCTATATCCCTCATATCGTCGTCGTCGAAGTACAGGATTGGTGATGGACTCCCGCGTAAATGAGGAGATGTCCGAGACTCCAACTGAGTTGCCAGATACACGATGTGCCGTTTTCGGGAAGAATTGGTAATCCCTGCCATAAAATCACCTCCAAAGATTGTCAAAGACTCAAAAAACTGACATAGACTACTTACCTTCTTCCAACCCTCCATAAGTTCTTCTTCGATGAACCCGATGATATTTCAATTGACGTCGGGATCTAGGTATTCCACTGATACGTCGAAAATATCTCTCACCTCTGTTATGGCCATCGTTGTTTCCGGTTTCTGTACAGCTACTATTTCTTTTGAAGCTGCTTCTTGTGTTGCATGTTTCTTCACATACTCGAGTAACTTCCCATTTTACACTAGCATCATTATTTTCTTTTTCAAAGAGATACAATGCTTTGTGTCATGCCCTACGTCCTCATGATATCTACAATATCGATTATTCATGCTCTCCCGGGGGGTCGGGATGGGAAATGGTCTTCGGTAGATTCCATTCTTTTTGGTCTTCTTATAGATGATTGACACACGTTCAGTCAAGTCGGAAAAGTAAGCAGGTTGGATCCACTTGTTAGAAATGGGTCGGGTGACCACTTGATTCTTCTGCTTAACCTTATATACTTGAGATACTTGAGTTTTGACCGAGATTGGCTGAGCAGCTCAGGGAAGTGTGTTAATTGGTTGAGGTTGCAAGACATAGCTAGACTGAGTATTTAGATTTGTAACGACCGAGGCCTGCGCACTCTGCTGGATTTGTACTGCCATTCAGACGCCTCTGTCTCCTCAATTAATATATGTTTTTCCACCTGAGCTAAGCGGGTGGAAAAGGAAAATGCTTACTTTTTAGTCATTGCTTGCTTCATCGGTCCCGGAAGCAGTCCTAACCGATACCTTGTCAAGGCTACGTTTTCTTCGCAATGATCAAGATCCGTTTCAGCATCAATAAAACGTCTGGTGTAATCCCTGAGGCTCTCTCCCAACTTTTGTCTGAAGTTGACATTCGTGTCGTTATTTGCTCGGAAGCGCTTGCTTCCAACAAACTGCTGCCGAAACATCACCCAAAACATCCCGAAGTTTTTAATACAGCCATGCAGCAACCTGTTGTACCATTTAGAGGCCCGATATTTGAAAGTCATTGAGAAAGCTAGGCACGGAAGCTTGTCATCGTTATTGAAACTTAACATAAAATTCTTGAAGGCCTCCAAATGGTTATACGGATCCGTTTTGCCGTCGTACCTTTCCAGTTTGGATATGTCAAATCTCTTCGGGAGATGTCCCGACAATATTTCATCCGACAGTGGTGATGCTCTCCAATTAAGTCCAAATACGAAAGCGCCACCACCGAGGCCCTCACTGGGAAGCCTGTACAATCCCTTACTGTTCGGATTGATGAACTGACTGCTAACCTGTACCCATGTATTTGGCTTCCCGACGGTTTCCATTGAACTTGAGGTAACACTACCCGCTCTTCCTTACTTGTTGTCAACATTTCTTCTTTCTCGTGAGAGTTCAGTGCTATCCCTCAGTGCAATCCATTTTTGGTATTCACAAAACGACTTAGGTATTCTTTTAAAGATTCACTTGGTTCTTGGGCACAATGGATAATCGTGTCTCCATTTCCCTTTACTTCCTTACTTCCAACAAACTGCCTCCGAAAGACTACCCAAAAAGTGTCAAAATTCCTGATACAGCCCTGTGGTATAAGCTATTATACCATTTCAGAGCACTCCCCGTAAAAGATTGGGAGAATGCCCTACAAAGTAATTTGTCGTCATCGTCAAAATTCATCATAATTTTTTTGAATTGTTCTAAGTGGTTATCTGGGTCTTTGCTTCCATCATATTTTTCCATTTTCGTACTGTTGAACCTCTTAGGAAGATTTCCGGACAATATTTTGGAGGACAACGGAGATTGTCTCCAATTTTAGCCACGACTGAAAACCGTATCTTCGTTAGGAGTTGCAAAGATACCTGGTTCATCATGGAAGGCAAAAAGATCCATCACCATCCGATCTACGTGTCTCCGGCTATGAGACGATCCTTTGCCTATATGCCTCTTTAACCTTCCATGCCTTTCCCTTTTTCTTGAGTACTTTTTGACTAACTTTTGTTTCTTTTTAGAACGGCCTTCATCACTGCTGGATGACAAGGATTCTTCGACTCCATCTTCACCTGGGAAGCTACTGGAAGATTCTGAGTCTGAATCAGAGCTCTCCACTGGTTTAGACCGGTGAGACTTTTTTGAGCTAGCATGAGTCTTTTTCGTACTCACATGAGTTTTTGAGGGCTCATGCTCTCTTGGATTGTCAGGATGATGAGCAACTGACGCCTTAGATTTCTCTTTTATGCCCATCTTTGCCCTCTTGGCAGCCCTCAGAGCTTCTATTTCAACTTTTAATCTATTTCGCTCCTCAATCGTATATTCATCATTTTCACCCACCACTTCCGCCAAAGCTGGTGGTATTTCTTGCTCGTCCGGATTCATCCGAACTGGTTTTTCCTGATGGTTTTGAATGCTAGATTCGGGCACTTTCTTCTCCCATTGTGGTCGCCAATTTGGTGTGGATAAGTTTTGAACGAGGGTAATTTTATCTGAAGTTTTGTGGTATTTCAAAGGTATTTAATGTTTAGTAGATTGTAGTGAGAGAATTGAGCTGCCTGGTTGTATTTAATTCTCATTACCCTCATTAAATGAAAGTGGTTGGGTATTTATACCCTTAACCTTGGGCCATATGGGCTTTCGGGTCGTGTTTATGGATTCAGGTCGAGTTCAAAAACCCATTAGTTTTAATTAGGTAGGTAATTAGCTTAGTCATGAAGTGATTAAGTTTTTAATACATTAGTTCAGTTCGGACGGTTTAATAGGTGGATGTTGTCCAAATTGCTCCTGTCCGGTTCTCATAAAGAGTGGTGATAAAATCCGGACTCATCAAAAATATCTTCAAGGTTGTAAGTTGAAATATCTTCAAGGTATTCAAGTTGAAATATCTTCAAGGCAAGTTGAAATACCTTGAAGGTCTTCAAGTTAATTATCAGGTCATTTTATTTTTTAATACTTAGTTCGTATTCCTTACCCGGTTGCTTTTGGTTCATCAACTTGTTTTTATCAAAAGAATCGTATTATAATTTTTAATTCTTGAAGTATTTATAATCTAGCTACAATATAGGCGAACATGTGACATTTGAGGCTTGGCTTATAGCCATATTTGCATTTAACACAATGGTCGAGCCACAATATGACCAATTGCGTACCCCATATTAAATGACATATATCCATGTTCACGTTTAAATAATGATCATATTACAATATATAAAATTTCATACCACGTAAGGCGTGACTTATAACCATGTTTTCTTGCGTGACCTCTTACTCTTAAAAGATGGATTTGGATTATAATCGTTGTTACTTTTTGTAAATCATCTTTGAAAAATAACTATACAATGTATACTAGATATTTAGGCCCACCATTTTAGTCCTTGAAGCAAATTCAAAGTATTTTTTAAAGGACCAAAATTTACAATAGACAAGGTGAATTAATATGTTTTCTTTAATCGGATGCGTGGCATTTTGCTCTTTCTAAAGATGGACTTGATTTATAACCATATTCGCTTTAATCAGATATATGACCTCTTTCTCTTTTTTAAGATATACCTGGCTTTTAGTCATGTTAGTTTTTTTGTAGATCATCTATATACAACATATAAATAATATGTAGCCCCAGTCGTTGAAGAATATTCAGTTTCTTCAAGGAATAAAAACTGTTGTAGAAGAACTGAACTAATTTTTTTGATGAACACAATTTATAATGGAGAACTTATAATACCAATGACTTGACAATTATTATTTTCGATGGCTTATTGCACGATTTTATTTTTGTTGATGATGAACCTCAGATAAAAGCTCATATTAAAGTCATGCAACATCTATGATATGACATGTATGTCAAAGAAATTGAAAACATGTAAATATATACAAAATGATAAACTCTTCTTAACTGTATACATTCACTAATATGTCTTATGATGAGTGAATTGAGTTATAAGTTATACGTCAACTTATGAATTTTGAGTTATAATTCGTTGACGAAGACCAAATATTATTTTTTAAATATCAATTGATAGTGTCATATTAAATATTCACTTTATTGAAGACGAGTTTCTTCGATTTTATTATCGACAAAGAAACTATAATTATTATAGTTGGATTTAAACTATACCAAACCTTTGGTGTAAGAAAAATAGATCACTTAATGAAGGTCTCTGGTTTAAACCCTAACACTATTTATTTTGATGAAGTAACATTCGAATACAAAAACAAAGTGAAGTAGATAGTATGCCCTTAATTTAATTTGTCAGAGGTGTTAAGTTCGATTCTCATGGTCTTAAATTTCATTTTTTGTAACATTGTTTAAGTTGAACGAAATAACACTACATCAATAAAGCAAAGTTGAGTATATAGTCGGTGTTTGTTTTGAGTTGTTGGAGGTCTCAAATTTGACTCGCATGCTCGTTAATTTTCCTTTTCTTTTTGTTTTAATTGGTTGGTAATGGTGCTTATTAGTCTTGATCGGGTATCATTTCAACCAGTTTTGACTGCATGGTGGTTATAAAACTACTTCAAACTCGAGTTTGCTTGGTCATTTCTTCCATTTTTTTTTCATTTTAATATTAATAAAATATATTCAATTATAATTGGTTCATTTTTGAAAAACTGTCATTTTTCAATTATAAAATATATTTTGGGTCTTCATGTTTCAGTAATCTCGTAGCTGGGTCTTCTTTATATTAAGTTGTATCACAAGTCCGTATAAGTATTTCTTTGTAATTTTATTATAACTTTTAAATTGTCTTCTTATTTTTTTCATATCACAATTCATCTTTCACTTCTTCATTTGGTGAACTATCTTCGATTTTCAATTTTTATAGTTATTAAGTAAACATATTACACAATAGCGAAGTACATCTTTGGATATTTATAACTAACAACAATTGCTTAAAAGTTATCTAACTGGATCATCAATCCCTCAAACGGGAGACCGAAATCAATAAACTCAGCAGGTGCATAAAATAAGCCAAATTAATATAACTAAAGGTGCTTTGTTCCCGTCATCTATCCTACACAAACATCATTCCACACCTTAGCATTTTTTGCTCGATGAGATTTGCATGTCTGCAAGAAAGTATTACAAAGGATTTTTACTTTATTTATAAATTTGTGAGAAAGAGTTGAAACATAACACCAATAATAAATAATGTACTAAATAAGTTGTATTTTTAAGTAAAATATAGCCACTTCAAAACACACTTTTGGACTTTCTTAATAATGTTTTGCTCGTCAACTTTCATTTCTTTTTGTTGTAATTGAATGACGATGATGCTTATTAAATTTGATATAGGTATTATTTCTACTAGTTCTGACTGGTGGGATGATTATAATATTATTTCACGAACTCAAGTTGAACGCAACATTTGTAGTTAATTTTTTATGAACTCTTCATTTTGAAGTACTGTCATGTCTTCTATTTCTACCATATGTATTCGATGCCCCCTTATCCATATCTAGCTACTGACTATGGTACACGACTGTCATTGTTCACACATCACAAGTGGATTGGTGGATTTCTCATAGTTGGTGTTGCCGCGCATGCAACTATTTTTATGGTAAGAGACTATGATCCAACTAAGCGATACAATGATCTATTAGATCGTGTTCTTAGGCACCGCGATGCAATAATATCACATCTCAATTGGGTATGTATATTTCTCGGCTTTCATAGTTTTGGTTTGTATATTCATAATGATACCATGAGTGATTTAAGGCGTTCACAAGATATGTTTTCAGATACTGCTATACAATTTGGTTGGTTAATCTGAGCAGTTCATCGATGGTCGGCAAGTATGATGGTCCTAATGATGATTCTGCACGTATTTCGTGTATATCTTACCGGTGGTTTTAAAAACCCCTGCGAATTGACCTTTATTTATTTTGATGAACTATCATTTTATTCAATTGCCATTTATTTATTTCAACATTAACAAATTATCTTCAATTTTCATTTCTTCAATGTAATATTATTATTCAATTCACATTTTCTTTTCATCACTTTACTAACTTGAAAGTATTCCATTTATTAATCTGGTAGTATGGATTGTCATGTTTTAATAATCTGCTAGTTGTGTCATATTTATATGAAGTTATATCACATGTCTGAATAAGTTTTTTTTCTTTATAGCTTTACTACTACTTTTAAATTATCTGTTTATTGTTTTATATCACAGGTTCGTTCTTTCACCTTTTCATTTAACAAATTATCTTCAAATTTCATTTTTTCATAGTTTGCAGTTATTATACTATACAATAGCAAAACATATATGATTTAGATATTTAAATCTAAAATTACTTGCTTCAAGCCATCTAACTATATCATGAATCCCTCAAATAGTAGACCATAATCAATTTTCTCAACATATACTGAAATTAAGCCAAAATAATATAACTAAAGAGGCTTTGTTCCAGTCAACTATCCTATATAAACTTATTTCCAACAAAAATTAACATTCTTTGCTCTATGAGGTTTACAAAAGTATTATAAAAACTTTATGATTTATTTATAAATTTCCGAAAAGAGTAAAAAGATAACCCCATATAAAAAAGAACATACTGAATAGGTTGTATTTTTTTAGAAAAAGATAGCCACTACACAACCTACAAATGGACTTTATTAATAATTCTTTTGATAAATCCTTCTAACTAACTTTACCACATACTTAAAGGACCTCCAATATTTACTAGAAATCTTACTAATATTCGATGTAATAGCCGTAAATAAGTATGTCAAATTCACCGAACAACACTTAAGAAAATAATTACATTTTATATTATGGTAAGTAAACCCAATGATAAATAAAATATATAACATTGGAAGCAAAATACTAGGGTCAAAGTTGAAGTTACTTTGGTACCAATAAAATTTTCAGATTATACAAAGTTGAAGAAATATTACCCATAAATTTCACATACTTTGGTACCAATAAAATTATCAGATTATACATAATTAGAGTTAAATTTCTATTGTTTGTGCAAGGTAAACTTGCTTTTCAGTTTTTACGTTAAACATTTCCGTTCAAATGTCTAATTTCAACAATTAGACTACACAAAAGACTGACAGATGTAAACAATTCATTTAAAAACGAACAACTCTTCATCATATTATATGTCAAGATGATCCAAATATAACAGTCTCTTATTACACAAAGTAAACATGATGCCGATATATTTGCAGATCATAACATATATACTATTAACATAAGAACAGAAATCCTGAACATCACTAGTGATCCTAATACTATAATATAAATAAGATTTCTCACATATATTCATAAAAACATTAGAATCTTCATAAAGTAGGCAAGACTTAATACTCTGTTAAAAAGATATTCGGTCATACTATAAACTTTTTTTTTGTATTTGATAAAAACACAGTACTAAATACGTAAGTAGCAAGTACTAAAACTTCATGTAACCAAATAAAAATATTAAGTAACCAAATCATAGTATTAAGCATTAAAATTATGATAAGAATAACTTTAAAAACAATCTTTGTGACTAATGAAATAAACACTGAAAACTATATGTAGGTCCATTTACAAATACATACACAAAGAAAACAACAACATTATTGTTCAACAATTAAACACAATTGAACACTTTAATGCTCAACAATTAAACACAAACAACTTAATACACAAATTCAAAGTAACAATAATATCATACCAATGCATCAAGGTGCAACAGAGAGGGTAGCCTCGAAAACAACACCAACAACAAAATTATACTGTTATTATACTAATATCATAGCCACTGTGCTTGTATAATATGTTGTGATATGCAACATCACGTATCAAATTATAAGCTTAAATTCACATTGGGAAAAACATAACTAACATGTTTTAACATAATTATAATATTGTTATTGTTTATTAAATGTATATCAAATCATAATCAACCGTATGTAACAATACTAAACTTTATTGTGTTTCCATCTTCATAAACATTCAACAAATTTTTTTCTCGCAATAATACATTTCTCAATATGATCAAATATCAACATCAAATGATAACTCCGATTATCATTGTAAACTTCATAATACTTATAAATTCACGAAACTATAAATTATAAACCAACGTTTTTATCTTTTGGATAAAGGATAACAAGCTATAAGAATAAAACACAGTGTACGAATCATAATAACAAATAACCCAATCGATCGATAAAATTCTGAAACAAAACTTATTTATTAATTATTGAAATTGAAGAGTGATTATCGAATATAAAACGGAGAAAACGATAAAAATCTAAATCATGATTCATATAACTTAGGTTTAATCAAAATAAAAAAATAAAAAATAAATTTAGGTTTAATCATAAATCAGTGAGATCAAGAACGAATCAATTTAAGAAATCTAAAACAAAAGATCGATAATCACGAATGAATTAACAAATGATAATGAATAAAGTGATTTAAGAAAACCTAAACAAAATTGAATAACTATGTATTCTTAATTTTTGAGATTAAAATTGATTATTGTGCTTTCTAAAGAATCAGTTACGTAATTGAATCACTTTTTAGGTTTTTGAATCAAATTCCGCATAATATCTTTGAATAAGAAATGAACAACGACACAATTTGACTAACTTGATTTTTTCCTTGTTTCCTGTATGGATTTGGATTGTTCGTACCAATTCTTGGATTGATTTATATTTACCTTACTCGATCTCAAGCGCAAGTGATTTTCCTGCTCGTTACCACATTCTTCAATTGATTTCATGAGATTTGTTTTTTATTTACTTTTATTTTTGAAAAAATGCTTGATCCACTGCTCAAATTCGGTGTTGCCAAGTTTTTTACTGAATTTTTCCCTTTCTTGCTTAATCTTTCAGTTTTTAAGGAATCATTTGATTTATTATACAGTCTTCAAGTCGCGAGTCCCCTTAATAGTATTTTCCTTATTTTTTGTAGCTTTATTTTTTACCGAGTTGATTCTAGGTTCGTGATGTTCAATTTGGAGAGGATTCTGACAAACTGAGGATTAAACTCTCAACCTTGGATCTACCCCCTCCCCCAATTTTGACTTCTTATCTCATATTTAGGTCATATTCTCAAGAATTATATTTCCTCTCCAAGTTAGAGAATGAAAAGAATAAAGTCTGATCGGTTATCTTTCTTTTTTATTTTTACGGATCTCTTCTTTGGACCAATCTTGTTTTATTTAATTTTCCCCTCCGGTGAAACACTTTTGGTTTTTAAAAATTATACAATCAATATTTCTTATGATCAAAGCTAAAATGATGATACATAAAACCTAATCATATAATTTTTAAAAGGTTTCTAAAGAGAAGATAAAATCTTTTAGAGAGAAAACTAAAAAGATAAAATATTTTCCAATAAAATAGGATTGGTCCTCTCTCTAGGGTGCATATATATATATATATATATTAAATGGTTACATAGGTTAAAGTCTAATATTCTTTTATAAATGGGTATGTTAGCCTTTAATACATAGTAAATGTCTATATTATAATTACATAAATTCTCATATTATTTTATCACTATCCAAATATTATGGTTTTCATAAGTTTCAACATTTAACAACATTTCATCATTAGACCTAATATTTATGGCATGCCCTGAACCTACAATACAACACTATAAATAAAAGATGATGTTCATATATAACTAGAATGTAGGTAGATGAATCTTTACATCATATAAATATACATCGATAACTCGAAGAGTCTCAATGTTCAACGTTAAATTATGATAAATATAAAAAAACTAAATATAATAAACGACTATATCTGAGTCTAAATTTACATTGACTTACAAGTGTACTAATTTGGTCAAAAATTTACTGAATTTACACGAACTATCTCATAAGGTTCTTCAGATGACCATGCAAGTCGTGACCATAGCTTTATATGTTACATGCTCATGCAAATGAGTGGCATTTAGGCATCATCCAAACATTACCAACACCGTCAATACATGACTTCCTATCGTCCACACATGACCAACATCGTTAACACAAAATCTCACATTATCCACACATAACCAATACCGTTCACATAAAAGCTCACATCATCTACACATGACCACCCATAATATTTACAAAAGAACAACTTATCATCCACACATACCAATATTTTCCATACATGACCTCATGTCATCTACAGATGACTATAAATTTCCATGCATGACCTCATTTATAAATACATGTGTAAATATGATGCACATGTAAAAGGATAACAATAATACATACATATTCTATAGTCATGCACAACTCAAATATTATTTTAGACATAGTTAGAAAAACATAAAATGAATAATTTCATTATCAATCTTATATTACTTATCCGAAAGAGAAATCAAAATCACAAAAAAGTATAACCACGCTTACAAGTGCTCATGTTTAGTCCTAATGATAAGGTAATATGCTGCTGAAGCATCATTTGCCCTTATTAAAGGTAGATAAAGTTATTATCATCAAAGTAATAGCATCGACAAAATTCATAAAAAAACTGTTGACGATGACGTTGCCAAAAGATTGAGTTAATAACGTTACCAAAAGGATGAAACAAAAATGAGAGCATCAATAAAGTATATACTAATAGATGATCGATGGCAAATGATGTCCAACTAAAACAATAAAGAACTTAGAGATATTAGAATATTCAAGAAAAGTATAATATCTTACTAGAATGCCCATGGTAGCTAAAGGGTAAAATATGAATATTTTGTATCTCTTTTAATATATGGAGGACACATGTCATAAGATACCTGTGTCCTCTATCCTTATAATTTTAAAAAAAAGTAACTGTAAAATAGGAGATCTAATTATTATAAAATGGGCTCATTCGTTGATTAATAAAATTACTCTTGATCATTTTAGTCTTACATATTCAGAAATTTCTTAAAGAAGAAAAATCTTTCATCAATTTTTTAGCATTATCTTTGGAAAATGTTTTCTTAAAAAATTTATATACATATCAAATGGTGATGGCTGGAACAAAAGTTGGAGAATGAATAAAAAAAATATGTTAGTGTTTCTTTATTAACATTTATCTTAATTTTTAACCAATCTGATTTTTAACGATACAATTTGCGTACCAGTTTCAGAAGAGAAGCTATATTGAGAAACACACATTAGTTAATTCAATTGATGAGTCATTTTTACAATTAGTCGATGATTATGCTTTAGATTTCTTATTTATTGATGAATATTTAATATAATTATTGATTCCACATGAAGATGATTTATTGATAACCCCAATAATCGCTGGGATAATTAGAAGAATAATATTAGTTGATAATTGAAGTTCAACTAATGTAATTTATAATATAAGTTACATTCAAATTATTTAAGTTATACCGTTTGATAAAACTGATAAAAGTTTGATTAGTTTTGTTGGAACGTCAACTGATTGTGAATGAGAGTTTAAATTAAATGTGACATTGGTGGTGGAAGCTCCAAATTCATATAGATCTATTTTAGGATGACATTGGTTACATAAAATACAAACCGCAGTGTCATCATTTCATCAATGTGTTGAATATCCAATTAGTGGATGAATATGAATAATTTGAGGAAACTAGAGAACAACTAAAACTTGTTATTCATTATCTTTAGCTTTTAAACATATAATAGATCCACAACATCACGAGTTTTAAGAAATACTATGATAAAATAATCTTGTGAACCTACTGAAATAGCAAGAGAGAGTGAAATTGATGATCCACAAGAAGTATTAAATAAAATTGAAGTACTAGAATAGATATAAGATTATATTTTAGCCGCAAATTGTAAAGATTGGAAACAAGATTGAAGAGAAGTTTTAAAAGAAGTTAATAGAATGTTTGAGAAAAAATATTAATGTTTTTGCATGGAAAATTTATGATGTTACTGGAGAAAGTTGATACGTTATTTATCATGAATTAACAAGAAACAATATGCTAAGACCTATCCTTCGAAAAATAAGGTATTTTCCGATTGAAAAGTAAGAAGCTATTGTTAATGAAGTTGTCCAGTTGTTATTGGTAGGACATATCAAACCTAATTAGCCAACCGAGTGCTGGTTAAAAAAAGACAATGTAAGATATGGGTTGATTTTACCGAACTTAACCGAGCTTGTCCAAAAAGTGCTTTTCCTTTGCCTAGAATTTATCAATTTGTAAATGAAACAATTGGTTATGAGTATCTATCTTTCATGAATTATTATTCATGCTATTATCAAATTAAAATGCATCCATATGTTGAACAAAGTATTGTGTTTACGATGGAAAAATGTATATTGTTACAAGATAATACCATTTAGTTTAAAAAAGGTTGGAGCAACATATTATAGACACATTAATTGTATTTTTGCTAAACAGTTAGGCAGAAATTTAGAAGTTTATATAGATGATACGATAATTAAGAGTAATAAAACAAGTGACCATGTAAAAGAGTTACATAGAATCTTTGGAAATTTAAGAAAGTATAATCTACAACTGAATCCATTGAAATGTTATTTTTGGGTGGAATCGGATAAGTTCCTCAGATATTTAATAAGTTCAAAGGGAATTGAAGCTTATTAAAGTCAACTGAAATCGATTCACAATATCTCCACTAATATTAATAAAAAAAGTAAAAACGTTGACTGAAAGATTGGTTGCTTTTTCAAGATTCATTTCAAGATCGTCAGATAAATCATATTTGTTTTTTAATATTTAAAGAGAGACTAAGATATTTTCTTGGAATAATGATTGTACAAAGTTTTCCTAAAGTTTTGACAACACCAAAAGAAGAGGGGCCTTTGTTTCCATATCTACCAGTGTCAAAGTTTGCAGTTAGTGCAATATTAGTAAGAGAAGAATATGAAATTCATAAACCAATGTGCTATGTGAGTAAGACATTAGTCTATGTGTAAATTAGATACTTAAACTTATAAAAATTAGATATTGTTTTAGTTGTATCTGTAAAGAAAATACGACCATACTTTCAAGTGCATGTAATTATTCTACGAACTCATTTCCCGTTAAAAAATATGCTTAGGAAAACTATTGTTTCTTAGATAATTATCAAGGTGGTCGATTTATTTGGGTGAATATAAATTTAATTTGAACCTAAAATAACAATAAAGACGCACAAATTGGTTGAGTTTATAAATGAGTTTCTAGAGGAAGAAGATGAAATATAGGAAGATGAGCTAACAAGATATGATTTGAGGGATAATGAATGAGTTGTTCGAGCCGACGGGTCCTCTAGTTTAAATGGTAAGGGAGCTGGTGTTGTTTTGACTATTCTGTCTGAAATAATGTAAGCTATTAAATTCATATTCCCTGCTACTAATAATGAAGTAGAGTATGAAGTTGTGTTGACTAGAATGAGATTACCTCGTATTTGTGGAGATAAAGTTATTGTTTTATTATCTGATTCTCAATTAGTGGTTGGTCATTCTCATGGAAATTTTGCAGTAAAACAAGAAAATATTTAGAAGTAGTGAAAAAAATGGTTTTTTTTTGAAAAAGTTATATACCCAAAATTCTAAGAGTAGAAAATAAAGAGGTAGATTTTTAGCAAGGTTTGGTTGTGTAAAAGATAATCCGTTAGTAATAATATAAAAGATACCGTCATTTTTGGAAATATTACAAAAACGATGTACTAATAGATGACAATAACAATTGTTTCAAATAATATTTGTTCCTTTTAAATGATGAAATGTTTCTATCAGATAAATCTCAAGATCGCGTATTACGATTGTGTGCTGCAAAATATGTCGTTCTTGATGGATTTTTTTTAACAAAAATGTGTTACACAACATTTATTACGATATTTGGGAATGAAAGAGACTTTTATCATTTTGAATTGTTTACACGAGGGTGAAGTGTGGATGTCGTAGGTTAGTACTATGTTTTCTTTTAGCATGATTTTAATCACTAACATTTTCTGCTGACACAAAATTGCTGGTTGAAAATTGTGATCATTGTCAATGTCTTGTAGATTGATGAATATGAAAAGATATCCGTTAAAATATCATTGGAATACTCATCATTTAAAATTTTATAAAAATAATATATAAATTGGTTAATGCAACTTACCGGCAGAAGCGTGAGATATGTGTATGATTATACATATGAAAATTCTAGCAAACCTCAAACAAAAGACAATCTTCGATCCAAAATAATTACAACAATGTTAATATTACTATTATAGATTATGTATGATTAGTTAGTCATTAGACTACTCAAAGTCAATATGGATCACGTATGCATAAAAATCTATTTCGGATTATATATATGTATATATATTAGTTTTCCATTATATACTAAAATATAGTTGGTAGACCGGTATATCAGAATAATTATATAAATGGTTTAAATATTTGCTTGTTAGATAAAAAACCAGTTATAAAACTAAACATTTAATAGTGAACATTTAATTTTCAAGTCATTAAATAAAAAATTTAATTGTCAAGTTTTTGTTCATATATTTAGTTCTTCACCTAACTAGTCATAGTAAGCTTGAAAATGTAATTATTAACTTGAACAATTAGTTTTCATGTTATACATGTAGATACTTATTTTTTTAAAAATTTAAGTATTCGGTCGATGAATGTAACTCTCCTATTATTAATTTAAAATTTTAGTTGTGAGGTTATATTTGGTTAGCTGTTAAATGCTTTTAGGTGACTATATTTAGCTTTCCTGGCTAAAATATACGTTGTTTAGCTCTTTAATAAGTACATACAACTAAATATGAGACCAATTCAAATATTTAGTTATAAAATTGAACATTTAGTTGTCATGTTATTACACTGAACGTATAGCCACCATGTTATTAAATTTCACATTCAGTTGTCAGGTTTTATAATCATGAATTTGGCTGTTGGTGGAACCATTAACTTTGGTGGCACAAAAATCACCCGAACCAAAATAATAGAGATGATTTGATTAAATGACGATATGTAACTAAAAATTAAAGAACTTGAAAGTATGGAATGTATAACACTTGAGTTTTATTGATAATATGGATTACAAAGCAAAATCGTTTGGTGTTGTTACTATTTTCTATATAACCTTACAAACGAGACACTATCTTCTTATATAGTGGTCTCGTTTGAGAGAAGTCTTTGGTTGTTGACTCCTTATTGGTGCAACTTTTTCTAGCATTCCAGAGGTCTTTCTAGACGGAGGTACATTTTTCGAGGCATCATTTTCGTACGTGTTAGGCCATGCCCCCGTACATTGCCAGATAGTATCGACGACAATTGGGGGTGGTAGGAATGACAGAGTCCAAGTGTTAGTAGGTTAACAATGGCGGGGATATCAGGTAAAAGTTTATTGTGTACTCTCCATGGAACACAGAGATGATTCATCTTTGTGTGGTATGTTTTGGCTAGCTTGGCCTTGAGAGACCAAAAAATCATGTATGGTCATCAGACCGACTTATAACACTGCAAGCCTTAGGAAACTTGAGGATTACTCAAGGCAGGCTGACCAAATCTAGTCTAGCTTCAGCCTTAAGCGACCAGGCGGTCACTTAAGGCTGGCTGTCCACAGCTTTGGCCTTAAGTGACCAGATGGTCGCTTAAAGATAATTATTCGATGTGTTTGGTTACATCTCTTCCCTAAGTCAAACCTCGTGGACTCGGTACCTCAAAACTATTTATACCGTACAATGAACTCCCCCACTCTGTTGCTTAGTGTCAAGCTAATGGACTGTTTTTGCTCGCAGTCGATATTTTCTCCGAGATGATATTACGAGAGCGACTCTTGCTCCCTTTTTCCTTGTGGTATTGGACCTTTTTTATTCACATGTCAATTAGGTGAGGGTCCTATATCCCTTTATATACTTTACTATATTGAAACTTCGTTTCCATTTTTCAAGAGAATTCTTTATAAATTCATTTTCTCTCTAAAAACTATTCTTTATTCAAAAGACGTCAAGTCTGTTTTTCACGGTATTGAATCTTCATTCCTAATGAAAAACCTTAGAGACAAGTCTTTGAGGCTGTAGCCCCCATCGTATCACCATATTTGCAATCCCCTGAGTCTAAGTGCATATGCTACAAGGATGTACCTGACGTGTCTGAGCGTCATAAAGATTTAGGCTTCGAGGATCTTCCGCCGGTTGGACAAACTTTCGGTCAAGCGAGAGTATCTCATACCCAAGTCACATTTTGTATCCTTCAGTCAACATTCATTTTCAAATTAGAAAGAGAGGAAAACTACACCAAAGCAAGAAGGTGGAGAGAGAGGACCATGCTCAAGACTAATAATGCCCCCAATTTTTTTAAATGGACGAATGTGAGGGTGTCATTGATGGTTGCCATCATGTAGGAATATTTTGCTAACCATAAGGATTTTGTGCAAGTCAAGGAAGGAGAAATCCCCGATGAGGTTCCCTGATTTGTTGGTTATGAGTTTGTGTATTATAAGAAGATTGTGATTGTAAAAACAAACTCTAAAATATCGTATCGTGCAATGATTATGAGGTTTAAAGATGAGTTGACACAAGAAAAAAGTGGCTCACATGGCCAACTTCGAGAGGGTGATTTAGCTTATGGAGTTGATAAAAACTCGTGCTGATGAGGCAGAGAAATGTCGTTTTCACGATAAAAACTCGTCCTGATATGGATAGCGCGGTCTCTCGTCCGGATACCTTCATTTTTTTTATTATGGATCCCTTAGCAAACTTTTGGATGGACGTCCTTCGAGGATCTTGGAGGAGTTCGATTTGTCCCAAGCCCTTGATTTTGATGTGGAGGTCAGGAACGCGAATGCACAATACCACATGAAGGGGATTGAGCATGTAGGGCGCAAGTTGAAGTTGGTTATTCTCACTTTGTTCTCATAAAAATTCCATCTCGAGGCAAGGGTAGGATGGACAAGCAGTTGAAACTCTTGAGTGAGGCCAACGAAGAGGAAAGTACTTCTTCAAATGTTTAAGTGTAGCTTACAATCATTATTTATTTTTGTTTGCAAACTTATCTTTCGTTATTTTGTTGTACCCGTGTCTCGAGACTTGTTTTGGTTCTTTTTTTGGTCGTTGGACGGGCGTAGTTTCCCTTTGTTGTTTTACCTTTATCTTAAGGGGATGCGTGTTCTTCATTGTTAAATGAATATTGTTTTCTTCTGTTAAATTTTATCGTTTGAATATTTATTTTAAAAAAATAAGACACGTGGATGTATGTTATACTTTTACTTACCCATCGTAGCTTGTTACACCTTGTTGTCTTATGTGTTAGATCCTATGCTTAAGCGCATAATCTGCTTTCCTCCCGGTGCAACTCCAAATATTTTAAGAGGAATTCCAATTTTCAGAACAAGGTTTGAAGGTTCTCAGAATCCTTATTTTTACATGACATAGGTTTGTACGGGGGCTTATTTATCTGTTGTTCTCTCTTTTTTACCTAAGCTTGCGCATGCTCCACTGATTCACCGATTTAAGTATCATGCAAGTTATTTGTCTAAGTACTGGATCATTCAGTCTTCCGTTGATTCATATACTTGGAGGATTTATTTTCTGACTAATTGGGAATCAATCCTTACTTGTATATTTTTTAACGTAACTCTAAGTACATTTGGTCTCGCTATCATTAACTCGTACTCGATCTCGTTTTCTGAGGCTCTGAAACTGAAACTGATGACTAACATTACATGGTCCACATGTAGGGTTACAATGTATACTCTTCCTCTAAATACTCTTATCATTCAAAGTTTTATCGATGTACATCAGCCATTATGTGTTAGCGCTTTCTTCTCTCGAGGGTGTTTCTCCAACACTTTCAGACACAAACTCAACAAATACTTTCCCTTCTATAACATTTTATAGCACAAATTTGATGTGAAATTCACCTAGCTCAATACCCATGTGGCTAAGCTACCCGAGGCCTCTAGCGTACTTAAGATCAACTAGATGGGTAAGGTGGTGGGAACTTGGATTTTATGGGCTTAAAAGTACCTTCTTAATTTTTGCGCGGTTGTTACAAAGGTAATATGTTTTTTTCTTAGGCGGAGCTCCTTCTTTGGCCCCCAAAAGGGCTTTACTAACGTAATAGATTAGATGCTAATTTTTTTTCTCTTTCTACTAGTAGTCCGACGCTTACGGCCCATTCGGATACCCTGAGGTACGCGATCAAGATGTCTCATTTCATCGGCACTACCAATAGTTGGAGTGATGCGAGGTAAGTTATTAACTTCGTTAAGGTAGCATCAAACTTTTCATTTCATTCAACTTCTCCGTCCCTCTTAAAGTTTTGAAGTAGGGAAGGAAACTGTTCACTGCCCTTGATATGAATCCATTAAGTGAAACTAATCTTCCGTTTAACCTTTGTACCTCCTTTACAATTTGGGGTCGACTCATCTCATTTTGTGTTGTGATCTGGTTCAAGTCGGTGTTGATTTATTTTTTGTGAACGAAAAAACTAAGGAATTTCCACAAGGTAAGACAAAGAAACATTTGGTTCGGTTTGGTTTCATTTTATGTTTTGTTAGAGTGGATAAGGTTTCCCGAAAGTCTGATAGGTGAGAATTTTGGTATTCATTTTTTACCAATATATCGTCGATGTAGACTTTCATATTCTGTCCTAACTACTCCTTGAACATCTTGTTCACCATCATTTGATAAGTGGAGTTTGTATTTTCAACCCGACATAGCAATACAACCCTCAATTTGTGGTAACAAAAGTTTTCTCTTGATCTCGAGGGTCCATTTTGATCTGGCTATACCCAGACTAGGTGTCCAGGAACGATAACATCTTGTGACCCATAGTGGTGTTTACAATCTAATCTATCCGCGATAAGGGAAATAACCTTTAGAGCATGCTCTAGAGGGTCGTGAGATTGATATATTATCCATTTTTCATTATTTATTTAGCAACACGGGGTTCACTACCAACTCGGGATAATTGACTTCTCTAATGTGGCCCATGGGCCTCTTCCTCCATCGCCTTTGGGTGTTCTACTGGCTAGTTTTTTTCTGTTGCACCGGCCTTACATGTAAGCTTATGGGTAACAAAAGATTCGGGTATGCCTATTACCGAGGCGTTATTCGAGTATCAAGTTTGTACTCATTTCTTGCCTCCAATACACACCTCCTATAATTCCTTCATTATCCCAAATTTGGATTGATGCTCCTTCAGATTGTCCACTGCGAGGGGAGTGTCTAATGTCTCATGCTGATACATTATTGCTCAGGCTAAGGTCAGCAAATTAACGGGATAATTCTAATCCATGTGGATCTTCTTAGGCATCCTCTTAACTTAAACCGTGGTATCCCTTGATGACCCTCATTTTACCCCCCCCCCCACTGTGTATGTTATGCAATATGGAAGGCGGAAATGCAAAAATCAAACAACTAAGGTTTTTCCTAAATAAGGTTGTAGGGGAACGACGAGTCAAACACTAAAAAATCTATCATCTTGGTCTTGGTTCATACCCCTATCCCTCCCAAAATTTTCATCATTATAATTCCAAGGGGGGATTTGGATCTTCCGTCGTCTCTTATTCCCAAGTTTGGAGCGCATAAAGGATGTCATCAAAAGGCAATTTACCCCTTAGAGGGATGAAAAGGTAGTTCACCTGTACCCTTTGGTTTACAATTTCTTTTGATATATTGTACTTTTCTATCTCGACTCTTATCAGTAAACGTCCCGAGGCGAGTTGGTTAATCCCTCTAAGTATTTCAAAGTAAAGTAACTATTGGGCTCTTCAAGCTTCTATTGACAATATCGTATCACATTCTCTTAGGAGTAGCTTTCAGCAGACCCACTGCCATCGTTGCCTCTTTTCGGCAGAGTCTTGCCGCCGTCCTTGCTCGGAAAAGGTCATAATGACATGGCTTCCATAGGGGCTTCTATTGGTATTCTTGTTTATTCGATTAGGATATGCAATCGCATCGTTTCTGGAAACAGAACCAAAATGACGGATTAAAAATTACCCAAACCTAAAGAATAGTCATGATTTGAGTAAATGACGATCTATAACTAAAAATCGCAAGAACCTGAAAATATGAAATGTAAAACATATGAGTTTTATTGATGGTGTGGTTTATTTTTATTTGAGGGTAAGTTTGTAATTTTTGTTTCGAGTTATGTGAGTTATGTGGAAGTTTTTGAGTATTTAATATTTGGGTAGAGAGTAGAGGGAGAATTAAGAAGCCTGGTTGTATTTAATTTTCATTACCCTCATTTAATGTTGGTGGTTGGGTATTTATACCCTTACATTTGGACTTTATGGGCTTTCGGGTCATGTTTAATGGACCCGGGTTAAGTTCAAGGACCCATTAGCTCTTAGTAGGAGAGCAGGCAGCTTAGTCAAGAAATGATTGGGTTTTAAGTACTTTAGTCATGTTCGAACAACCCAATGAATGATGGTGTCCGAATTGTCCCAGTTCTGTTAGGTAGACATTGTCCGAACTGACCCTGTTCGAAGTGGTAACGGAATCCGGACTCATCAATTGATAATATGGATTACAAAGAAAAATATTTTGTTATTGCTACTATTTTCTCTCTAACTTTCACCTAATCTGATATACGAGAATATATACTCTTATGTAGTGGTCTCAGTTTGGAAATGTCTTTGGTTGTTTCCTCGTTATTGGTGTAACATTTTCTAGCATTCCAGATGTTTTTTCGATGGAGGTACGTCGTTTGAGGCATCATTTTTGTATCATGTCAGGCCGTGATCCCATGCATTGTCAAACATGATTTTTGTACTTCTCAATGATAATCGGGGGTGGGAAGAACGATAGATAAAAAATGTTCGTAGGTTAACAATTATGGGGGTATCAAGTATGAGTTTGTTTTGAAATCTCCATGGAACATAGAGATAATTCATCTGTGTGCGGTAGTTTTTGGCTAGCTTAGACTTGAGAGACCATCGAACACTTATACCGCTGGAAGCCTTATGCAACTTGAGAATTTCTCAAGGCAGACTGAACAAAGCTATGCTAGCTTTGACCTTAAGTGACTAACTAGCCAGCTAGCCCAATGAGCCGACGTGTTCGGTTGCGTCTCTTTCCTAATTCATAATTCGTGTACTCGGGCTTGGTTAACTTACTTCATACTTATTTATGTCGTATCAGACCTATAAAGGAATCTAATTACCATGTTCAAGATGAGAAATAAATAAAAGAAAGCGTAATAAAACAAAGTACATAAGATAACATTTAACGTGGTCGTATTATGAAGAAATAATATATCCGCAGTGACATGATTCACGAAACCCTCTCTTTAGTGTTTATCTTTCACCTCACTTATCTTTCAAAATACCTAGAGATATTTTACTCTTCTAAGAAATATGTTGCTCATGTAATCAACCCACAACAGTAACGTCACGCCACACCACCTACACGACGCCACACATTGCATAACATTATATTCTCTTATTTCTAAGATTAAGGAAAACACATAATTCTTCATCAAACTCTCCAGATTAACTCATAATCCGTTTATACAAGAAACCACATAAATAATAAGTCTTAATTATTATAGAAAACACAATTAATATAGGAAATCAAAATAATATAGGAAGACCAAAATATGTGACCTAATTAATTTAAGAGATCTAGAAATTAGAGAACTCTATTTCGGTCCATCTGTGGTGCTACGAACCAACTCACTTTGGATCAAGTGGTGCTTCGTATCAGCTTGCTTTGGACCGTCTTGGTTCAGACCAGTTGGTTTTAGCTCAACACAGATTCCTTTCGACACAGTGGTCACCAATATTTGAAAATTTATCTTAACCTTTAAGTTCATCATATGTCTCTGCAACTAAGTCACGACTCAAGCTTCAAAACATTTTAGTAGTCTTTTGCATAATACATGTCACAACTATGTCCATGTAGTCATACAACTATATATTTGTTTATGAGTTACTTCAAGCCTACACCTAAAAGATTATTAACTTGAACATTTAACTCTCATATATATATATATATATATATATATATATATATATATATATATATATATATATATTTATACATTCAACTACCACCTTATTTACACATTTAGTTGTCTATTTATGTACCGTTGTTTGGTCAATGTATTTAGTCGCCATGTTATTAGCTTCAACATCTACCCTAGCATGTTATATCAGACATAAAATTTTCTATTTATCTATTCAACTATTAAGTTTTTGTATTAATATTTGAAAAGTACATACAATACATATTCTATTATTGCAAAATTTTAGTTTTTGGCCAAAGAATTTAGCTATAAAATTCAACATTCAGTTATCAAGCTGATAGATTGAACATTTAGTTGTAAGGTTATTAAATTTAATTATAACATGTTATTTATTTACAAATTTACTTGTAATGTTTTATGTTTACATATTTATCTATTGACCAAACTCTTCATATATAAAATTGAAACTTTAGTTTTCAGATTATTAACTTGAAAATTTAGTTGTTAAATCGTATATTTACATGATTAATTATTTTTATGTATTCAGTTTTTGGTTAGTGTTTTCAGTTGTCATGTTATTAATATTAACATTTAGTTATGAACATAGGCGGAGCCAGGTGGGGTCTTGTGGGGTGGGGTCCCAGGAACCCACCTAGCTCGATAAATAATATGTTTAGTACATCAGATGAGGTCAGGAACCCACAGACCTTGGGTTCGAGACCTAGCTGTGGATTCTTATTCTTTAAATTTTTAAGTTAAATTAAGTTTTTGTTATTTATACTATTATATCATTAAATTTTTATTATATATTTTATTATATATATAATAACATATCAATATTATTATAATGTTAGTATACCATTTATTTTTTATTATATATAAAATACACATCTATAATATTTTACTATAAATAAATATCTTAATTAAAAAGTAATATAAATTTATAGATATATATATTATTTATTTTAAATATATTGATTCAAAAAATAATATAAATTTATATAAATTTGATCAGCAAGCGGGTTGGTTCCTCTGTGGTCGCCCCCCAACTACAAGATACAATCTTTTAGAACAATTGTTCTTTTACTATAATTAGAAAACTCTAACTACAAGCTAAGCTTCAAACACTAAGGTATTTATTATGGTTCTATGTTATTAATTCTCAAAATTGAAGCTTTGCTACATGTCTTTTATTACTATTCACTAGTTACAAAGATTAACATTGGTTGATCTATATTTTTTTCTTAAGATAAAGAACTGTAGAGTTCAATTTCGAAACAAATAGACCTGCATAAATCATAATTTTTATTTTGTTTTATAGATGAAACCGTAACAACATAGGTTCTCGAGTTCACTAGAAATACATGTCCTAATAAATACATCTATTAGTCTCTGTATATTGCGAAAAGCTCAAACTAAAACCCGATCAAACCGTAACAACATAGCCTCTCGGGTTCACTAATAATAAATATCCTAATCAATACTTCTATTAGTCAACTTCTATCTTTTTATGTTATAATAGTACTTCAAAGTATTGACAAGAATAATATGGAAGACTCACTCAAACAAATAAACAACTTTTATATAGATGGAAAATGAAAATATATTACAACACCATTTTACAATTTCCACTACAAAAGAAATAATTTTTGGACAATAACCAGGACACCATATGGTTTAATTCCTGGATGCGCCATTGGTTGTGAATTTATATATTTTCATATTTAGTTGTCTGTTTATTTGTTTAGATATTTAGTGAATATATTTAATTTTCGTGGACAAAATATACGTTGTTTAAGTGTTTGACAAGTTGACATAACTACATATGAGACCAATTCGAATATATAGTTGTTGGTTACATAATTCACATGTAAAATTAAATATTTAGTTGTAAAGTTATTAAATTAAATATTTAGCTCCCATGTTATTACATTGAGCATTTAACTCTCAAGTTTTATATTTACATTTTTTTGGTCAAATCATTCAACTATAAACTTGAACATTTAGATGTCGGTTTATTTATTTGAACATTTAACTCTTAGTTATGTATTACGTGTTATATATTTACATATTTAGTTTTCTGTTTGTGTACTGAGTTTTTGTGTCAACTTATATATTTATATTTGCAATTGTTGGATCAATGTATTTAACCTTCATGGTATTAACTTCAGCGTTAACCAGGTATACTATATTTACACAGTTAGTTAGTTGTTTGTTTATATATGCAGCTATTGTGTTAATGTATTTAATTGTCATGACTAAAATAAATATTATTAACTATCTCAAAAATATACAAAACATATACGAAGCCATTTTAATTAGTTAGTTATTGACAAAAAAAAAATCAACTATAAAATGTATTATTTAGTTGTCAATTTATTAAATTAAACATCTAGCTATAAGGTTATCATAAAACTTTTGACATGTTACTTATTTACCCATTTAGATTTCAATTTTTTTTTATGTTCAGATATTTATTTTTTGACCAAATAATTCATATATAAAATTGAAAATTTAGCTATCATGCTATAAACTTGAAAATTTAGTTGTTATCTTATATACGTACATACTTAACCATTTGTTTATGTATTTAGCTGTTAGACCAATACATTTAACTTTCAAGTTATTAACTTTAAGATCTAGATGTCATGTTATACATTTTTACATTTGGATGTCTATTTTTGTATATATCCGTTGGATGAATATATTTAGCTATCATGAATAAAATATAAGTTAGTTACTTGTTTGATAAGTATACATAACTAATTTTAAGACCAGTTCAAATATTTAGCTTGTGGCTAAAGAATTCATCAATAAATTTTAAAAAAATTGAGTTGTGAGGTTATTAAATTGAAAATTTAACTGTTATGTTATTAAATTAAAATTTAGCTTCCAAGTTTCAAATTTACGTATATAGTTTTTGACCAAACCATTCATTTATAAACTTGAACATTTTGTTTTCATATTATTAACTTGAGAATTTAAATGTGAGGTTATATATGTAGACACTTAAATGTCAGCTTATTTATTTACACATTTAGCTGTCCATAACATATACATATGAGACAGTTTAGGTTATGAAAGTATTGTTTCTATGTAAATGTGAGGTATGTTTGGGTTTTATTATTTTTAAACGTTTCAATTGGAAACATTTAGATGTCATGTATGATAGAGTCAGATTATTTTGGATGTCTGTTGCTTTAATATGGGTCAGAATTTATTTAGAGGGATAATTCAGACCAGATAGCTAAAACTTGATGAATATCAGTAAACTAAGTAAGCTTGGTGACTCAGCTAAGTTCCTAGTATATTGGCTTATGGGCTTGGGGGATTGTGAGAATGACCCGAATAGTGGACCCGACCCGAATGGCCCATAGATCTAAAAAAGAGTATAAATAACTAAACCAATAACATTAAACATGTTGAAGTTTTCTAAGAATATTAAATACAAACATCTCATTTATCTCACTAGATTCTATCAAGAATTTAATACCAGATAAACAAAAGATCTTCCAAAACTAGCCCGAAATTAAATTTCATCATCACCAGATTGGCGACCACAGTGGGAGTGTGAGGTGCCTGAATAGCTCTATTCGAAACCACAGTTGCAAATCATACATCGATGGTGGATTCCACTTTGGAATTATTTGAGGCATGAATCTCGATATGTAAGAAATCTACTCTCTTGACAACAAGGGGATAAGAGGTGAAAATGAGCATGCTACTGTTTCACATGTCAATCATAATACAGAGGGAATACAGTTCATACAAGACGAGCGTGATCAGCCGAGGGCTGAAATTGATGTTTTAAGGGCTCAAAGGCAATCTGAAATGGAATGAAAAGGGAAGTTCTCAACTGGATGTATTGTGATAGACGAGCCGAATAACAACTGCAAATAGGATGAAAGTGATCAATCTCTGAAGGCTCATAAAATTTTAAAGAAAGAACATCGGGCTAATCAGTTAATGAACACATTAGATTTTGTCGAAAATTCTGCCACATAGTCGGATTTGGATAATTCTACTTCTTCATCTAGTAGCGATCAAGTCCACTAGAAGAAGAAAGAAAGGCTAACCAAGAAACATTCTAAGAAAATGGATATGAAGGGATAAGGGTAAAAGAAAAAAATATCAAGGTAAATTAAAATGATTGACAAACCACGAAATTGATCATATGTTAAGTGATCAGTTTGTTATCCAATCCAAACCAGGTATCTTTACCACTCCTGATGAAAACCATATGCTTAGTCGTAACCATAACTGGAGACACTCACTTTTGTCTTCAAAGATTCTCTCTGGACATTTTCCAAGGCGGTTTGATAGCTCTAAAATGGAGAAATATGATGTTAGTAAAGATCCTCATAATCACCTTGAGCAATTCAAAAATTTCATTATGAACATTGATGATGATAAGCTATATTGTCGGGCCTTCTCGCATACTTTTAAAGGGAGTGCTTTAAAATGGTATAACAGTTTACCACAAGGGTCTATAAAAAAGCTTTGATATGTTTTGGATGGCTTTCAGGAGGCAGTTTGTGGGAAGTAAAGATCTTAAAGACAATGGTGATGCTATCATTCATTGTGCACAAGAACCGAATGAATCCTTAAAAGACTACAGGAGCCGTTTTGTAAATACAAAAAACGGATTGGCTGATTGTTTTGAACAAGTAGCTATTGCATCGTTAAGGCACGGTTTAATATTGGGTGAGTTGGCTAATTCAATAACTTGGAAAAAAACTATGTCCTAGGGATGATTATTTAATCAGGTTGGAAGGCAAATCACAGTGGAAGAAACCAAAAAGTGTATAGTACCGCACCTGAATAGGTCTACTCCAAAAATTTCAATCCCTCAAACCAGCACTCAATCTCAAGCCACAGTCAATTACATTCCTAAATACTCCATACAGGGTTTACATCGGCCTAGGAAAAATCAGTCAAATCATGTACAACCGTCTAGACCAAGAAGGATTCATTGGGAACTTGAATGGTTTACCGAATTATATGAAAATGTCTCCACCATTTATGACTGAACTAAGAATGTTGTGCATTTCCAAAGGCCGATACAAATTCAATTCTCAAGGAAATTTCAGAATACTCGTTTCTGTAAATACCATAATGATGTGGGTCATGATACTCAAGATTTTATAACCCTAAAACAAGAAGTAGAAACTTTGATTGAAAAAAAAGTTTTCCGTTTTTGTTAAAAAGCAAGGAGGTAACAGACAAGTCAACATTCACTCCCAGCCTAGTGCAAGCACAACACAAGCAGCATCACTAAAGTTTCCAGGGCAGAGTATTGGAGAATCTTGACAAGAAAATGCTATGATGATTTTGGAGGGATTTGATATAGACCTGAAGTAAGTAGACCTTGATCCAGATAGGAACCAAGTTGGGGTGATAGTGGAAGAAATAACGACAATATCCAATCTGTGCAGCTTCTTTGAATCTTTAGCCATTTTCGGAGAATATACCATGACTGCACCCTCAAGCTACTCAAGAAAAAAGCATGTAAACAGCTTCCTTACTCAATTAGAAGGGAAAATATCTGCACATCTTTATCAAGGACCGACTCCATTCATTATCTTTGATGAAGATGACCTGAGAAATATTACAGGCCCACATAAAGATGTTGTGGTAATAAGAGCATCCATTGAGGGCAATGATATACATCGAATCCTTATTAATACAGGTAGTTCGGAAAATATTCTAATTCTATCAACATACAAAAAAATGAATAATCCCTCAATCATCCTACATTAGAATAGGACCATAGTAGGATTTAGTGGTAACTCGGCCGATGTTAGTCAAAGGATCATTCAAGAAGTTGGTAAGAGTTTTGCTTGTAGTAGTCGATTGTCCGACATCTTACAATGTTATATTTGGTAGGTCTTGACTATCTAAGATGCATACAGTTGCATCCATAGTCCACCAATGTTTGAAATATGTGGTGGGAGGCTAAGTAGGCTCATCTGAAGTAGTCAAAAGATAGCCTGAAAATGTCATGTCACTGCTCTTGCTCCAAAATCGTTAGAAGCAATGAAAATTGACAAAGAATAGAAGTTAATGAAGTTTCTAACAGATAAAATGAGATAGATGATCCAAGGGAGGCTCCTAGTTCTTGAATCCTAGTTGAAGAAGTTGAAGTTCATCACTTGGCAGAAGGTAAAAGTGTCAGGGTCGGATTCAAACTATCATTACAATTAAAGGAAAAATTATTGTCCTTGTTATCTAAAAATCTACATGTGTTTGTTTGGTGTAACGAGGATGTAACCGGAGTACCATCAAGCGTGATTAGTCACAAACTGTCTGTTAGATCCGAAGTAGGGTCGGTAATACATAGAAGAAAAGTTTTTTCCAGAGAAAAATCCAAAGCTATTGTCCAAGAAGTAGATTTGTCAACAAAGGTGGGACGTATTAAAGAATCTCAATATCCTCGTTGGACAGCTAACCTGGTCCTAGTCAAAACATAAATGGAAAATGGCGTATGTACATTGATTTTACTGAACTCAATAGAGTTTCTCCAAGGATCCATTTCTAGTACCTCAGATCGATCAGCTATTAGAGTCCATATCGGGAAACAAGTTGTTATATTTTATGGATGCTTTTTAAGGGTATAATCAAATAAAAAAATGGATCTGAATGATCAAGATCATACTACTTTTATCTATGATATGGGGCTTCATTGTTATAAAGTGATTCCTTTTGAGTTGAAGAATGCTGGAGCCTTTTATCAACGATTAGTTAATAAGGCATTTGCTAGCCAGATTGGAAGAAATGTCGAAGTTTATATCAATGACATTGTTAAGAGCCATAAAGAGGAAGATAATATAGTCGACCTCCAAGAAACGTTTTCTAACTTGAAAAACATCCACTTGAAATTAAATCCTATCAAATGTACCTTTGGTGTTCGATCCGAGAAATTTCTAGGCTACATTATAAATGAAAAGGGCATCCAACCTGGCCCAGATCAATTAAATGCTTTGTTAATTATGGATCCACCTCTGAATACTAAAGAACTTTAGATATTAACAAGAAGGTTGGCAGCATTAAACAGGTTTATTTCGAGGTCATCGGACAAATGTGGACAGTTTTTCCAAGTCTTAAATGCTAAAGACTTCAGTTGGTCCCCAAATTGTGACCAAGATTTCCTTGAAGTCAAGCGGCACCTATATTCACCCAGAACATTATTTAAACCTATAGATGAGGATAGACTCTATATGTATTTTTTCATATCAGAATATGTTGTGAGTGCAGTATTAGTACGAGAAGTTGATAATTATCCCTGCACAATATACTATATAAGTAAGAGCTTGTTGGAAGCTGAAAAAAGGTACTTGAAGTCGGAAAAAATAGCATTGGAATTGGTGATAACTGCTAGAAAAATGAGGCTTTATTTTTAAGCACATTCCATCATAGTTTGAACTTCCTTTCAATTGAAGAACGTGCTACAAAATAATGATATATTGGTAAGAATGACCAAGTGGTCAGTTAAGTTTGGAGATTATGATATTGACTTTTTACCACAGACTGCCATCAAAGCTCAAGTTGTGGATGACGTTTTAGTTGAATTTCACTCCAAGAGGCCTCGTGAAAAAGCTCAAACCAGTAAGCTTAAGAACGAATGGGTTATCTGAACTTATAGTGGATCTAATACAATGGGATGTGGAGCTTGAATTCTATTAATCTCCCTCTATGGTGATTCCATGTACCATGCTATACGTTTTGGATTCAGAGCATCCAACAACGACTTCGAATATGAAGCAACAATTACTAGATTGAGGTTAGCTCAGATATGTGGTGCCAAACTAGTACGATTGATTAGTGATTCACATCTACTCATTCATCAGGCACATGGACAATCTGAAACCATGAAAGAGCACTAGATAAAGTATTTAGAAATTTTGAAAGATATCTCAATCGGGTTTAAACACATTAAATACGAGTATGTCCCGAGATTGGAAAATTCAATGGCTGACTCCTTAGCCACTATAGCTTATTCCGAAGCATATCTTTGGATCCTTATAAAATAATGTTCTTCCATAATCACGACTACAGAAATGAA
Source organism: Limnanthes douglasii subsp. nivea (assembly GCA_036936605.1). NCBI lineage: Eukaryota > Viridiplantae > Streptophyta > Magnoliopsida > Brassicales > Limnanthaceae > Limnanthes > Limnanthes douglasii. The sequence goes on along the minus strand of JAUPFV010000003.1, from coordinate 77,510,123 downwards.
GGATGGAGTGGGAGAAAATCTACAAGTAGCCACCATCATCTCTAAATATTGGAGGAATGAGATCTAAGAATTTATCACTGAAGAATTTTTACCTTAAGACAAAGTGTCTGCCAAAAAGATAAAGTACAAAGCTCTGGATTTAATGTTCTAATCGGGGTTGTTTATAAAAAATCTTTGAGTAGACTTCTGCTATGCTGCCTCAGATCCAATGAGTCTCAAAGTGTTTTTATTAGAACTACATGATGGGGAAGGATCAACACATTGTGTCTATTAAGCTTGGCAGGGTATTATTGGTCCTTTGTTATAGTAAATGCTAAAGCAGTACTCTGTTATAGTAAATGCTTCGCAGGGTATTATTGGCCCTCTATTATTGGTGAGAAGATGTGACCCTTGTAAAAGGTATAGAAATTCAATCCATGTACCAGCAGTACTCATTGAGTTTGTATGCAAAGCAATACCATTTGACAGATGGGGACTTGATCTAGTCAGACCTCTTCCGATGGCTTCTAGGGGATGTCGTACAATAATTGTGGCAATATATTATTTATCTAAGTGGGTAAAAGTTGCGCCCTTATCCATAACGATATTTAAAGAAGTGATAAAGTTTATCTATTCAACATATGTTTTTGATTTGGTATTCCCAAGCGTATTACTACAGATATTGGTCCCCAATTTGATAATAATGATATGGAAATATTTTGTACAACAAGTGGAATTCAACATTGTTTCTCTTCTCTATTTCATCCTCAAGCCAACAGACAAGTTGAGGTGGAAAACCGGAACATTCTAACAGGTTTGAAAAATAATTTGGAGGGATCTGCTGGAAAATGGCCAAGTTATCTACAAAAAAGTGTTATGGGCATACCAAACCACTCTCCACACATCCATGCAGAAATATCCATTTTCTTTAGTTTGTGGAATGGATGCAATTACTCATATAAAGGCTAATTTTCCTTCTTTCAAAGTTTAATATTATTCCGAATAAAATAATGAGGGAAGTAAGGGATCAATTCGATTTAATTAAGTAAAGAAGAGTAAAAGATCATTTAAGAACTATGCATTACCAAGGCTTGATGAGGAGCAGGTTTTCATTTAAACAAGAAGAAGAAACTTTCAAATCGGAGACAAAGTGTTAAGAAAATTATTTTTACACACTAAGGAGAAAAAGTTTAGAAAGCTGGCTCCGAATTGGGAAGGACCATACATCGTATATGAAAGGGTCAAGCCAGGAACATACAAGCTTTTAGACAAAGAAGGCAACCTTTTGAAGCACCCTTGGAATGTTGAACACTTAAGGTTACATTTAGAATAAACTTATCTTGTAAATATTTACTTTGATTTACTTCAATGTAAATATCAGGGGGAATACTCTTTCATACCTTAGTGGGGTGGGGAGGTTTTAATGAGGTGTCCGAATTCCACTCAATGATTCGGATGAATTAAAGATAAAATGCTTTCAAATGGATTACCTTTGAATGACTTAGATGAATTAAAGACAAAATGCCTTCAAATGGATTACCTTTGAGTGGATCAGATGGATTAAAACTATGTTGCCTTTGAATGGAATTTCCTCAAATAGCTTGATTATATTTAATTTGTTTTACGTTGGGTAAAGATTCTCAAATTTTAAATTTCCTTAATTACTTGGTTGAGATCAGATATTAATGAAAGTAAAACACATAGTAAGACATGTAATGGGTAAAAATAGAGAGGATATAAAGTACATTTGAATTAAAATCTTATCCACATAAAAAATGCCTTGTATACACCAAGGACTTATACACATGAAGTCCCAAAATAATATGATCCGCAAACAACAAAATGCCTTGCACATATCAAGGACTTTAGGTTAAAATACAAATACATAAAAAATATTAACCTTAGGGCTAGTTCCCTTCGGTTTACTTCTTCTTTTCCTCTTCTCCTTTGTTTTCTTCCTTTTTTTTTGAATAATCATCATCAGAATCCTCTTTAGTCTCATCATCAGATCCAGATTCATCCAAAGAAACGCCTAATTTATTACCAACATACATAGTATGAAAATAAATTTGCTCATACGACACAAACTTCTCCAAATCCCATAGAGATCACTTGGGAAAGATTTCATGAAACAACGTTACCATATCCGATTTAATGGATTCATCTATCTTATCCATAGACTTCAATACACCATCAACATATGCATCTATAACATTGATTATGTTTTTTACAATGTTTTCTTTAAGATTCGTAATTTTATCTTCTTTTTTCTTTAGAAGATCTTCAACCTTTTTCTTCTCTTCAGTTTTGTTTTGAAAACTAACTTTATCTTTAGCCTGCTGCTCTTTCAAAGAGGTGATCTCTTTTTGCCAATCAGCAAACTTGAGCTACAACTGATTGTGATCGGATTTGGATTAAACCAGCTCATCCTTAAGGTTTTTCACTTCCTTATTCAAATTTTCTACCTTATCTTTCTCCGCTCCGATAGTACTCTGTAAATTTTGGTTTTGATTAGGAAGGGAAGTAATATCCTTGACTTGAGATATAACCTGCCTCTCCAAGTCAACTATTGGCTTTATGTAGCCTAAAACTGCATATTCCATTTCATCATGTTCATTTGAAACTTCGAACGACGCCCCATCATGTGTCACAACTTTGGCAATGGTAGCGGTTTGAGGGAAAACTTAATCAAAATCTTTAAAATTGAAGTTTCCGATGTCATCTAGTTGATAAACACCTTCGAAAGCACTTGAAGTTAACAAAAGAAATCTTTTAAAATAGAAATACTTACATGAAGACTTCCAGTATCTTGTAAGCATACTTAGATTTCCTTTAGAGGTAATCTTTCTGCCATGTTCCCATGCAACACTAATAAAGAGAAACTAAGTTCTCCAAGGTTTATCAGCTTCCAATAAATCATTGACTACTTTATAATCATTTTCCATGTTGAAGTAATAAATGTTACTATTCCTACACAAACCAACCACAGCGGCGAATTGCTATATGGGCATCGAAATATTTGATAGCCTTTGATGAGTTCGGATATTACAATCACAGCCAACCCATTAATCCGAACAGGGGTAATTCGGACCATATCACACCATTATAAATCCGAACAGGACAAACGTAAATAACTTTTGACTAAGCTATTTGCTAATCTACTTAAAAACTAATGGGTCTTTGAATTCGACCCGGTTTCACAATCCAACTCAGTAAGCCCACATGTCAATAATTAAGGTATAAATACCTTAACCACTCTCATTAATGAGGGTGATTAGGATTTAATACTAGCAGACTGCTTAATTATCTCACTACTCCTCACACTAAACACAAAACACTCCAAAATTATTAAAACATTTTACAAAACTACCCTCAGCCCAAAATAAACCAAACCAGCCTTGAAGTTATAATACTGTCTAAAAGTGTAAACCAAACATTAGGGCTTAGTTGACTTGGGCATAGTTTCACTAAGTGAAAATATCTCACAATTTTTTGGTCCAAAGGAAACTTAAGACCCCAATTGAGTACTTTGGTGTACACCACCAGCTTTCCTGCCTTGTAGTCCATCGGAGTCTCCTCAAGGCTCAGAATCCATACTTTAATTGATTAAAAAAAGCCCCACTTATTCCGAAGCTTATCCAAATTAGCTGTATGAGTGTATACGTAAGATATTCCCAATGAGACATTCATGAAGTGGTTCAGATTAGATCAGAGGGGTCCTTTTTCTTTTTTTTTCAAGTTTCTTTTTGAGTGTCCCAGGTATAGTCCAATTTTTCCAAAGGTGTACCTTTATCACTGTCATCGATCTTCTCTTATATCATTTGTGGTCTTAATTCTGTTGGATCACCAGCCTGAGTACCAGGGTTATCTTCCTCAATGTGAGAATGCTTAGTAGATGAAACGGTTGGAAGAGTAGTTGTGATGGTTTCCCCCTCAATCGGTTTTTGTTGAGAGAGACTGTTGGTATCAGTAGGAATCTCTGATGGTTTCTCCATTTCTTTCTCCAGTGTGAAATGACTACTTTTAGCCTTAGAAAGTCTGGTAAGCCTACGAGGAGTATTCTATCCGATATCCGACCCCATATGAATGAAAGTTGACGGAGGTTTACGAGTGCTAATGACTTTTACAGAGGGAGTCTTAGCTGCTGAGAAAATAGATCAGGGATTGTGCAATGGGGCTACATTTAGGATAAAAAGATTGTCTACTAGATGAAGAGCTTATGTGTGGTTCTGGAATTTGAGTCACCGAAGACGCGGGTAATCCAGCAACAATTCTGGCTTGTTTCTTTTTTCTTTTTTCAACTCGGACAAATTAAGCCAACCTCCTTTGATCAATGCAGTCCTCGCTGTAAACATGAAAAACTTTGAAAGAAACTCGAAGAACAAGAGATAAATCTGGATACAATTTGCAGTTTTTTTCTATCTAGAACTATAAGATTAATCTATTTATCACTCTATAAATATAAGCAGTAAACATTACCCTTATATTTGAGTAAGGAATATGTACTTGAGTGTTTTACTAGGGAAGATGAACCAACGACAATAATTTAGAAAGGCTATTAAATGCAGATCCTTTTCATCTTTTAGCATATATTCAAACTAGATAGCTAAAACTTGATGAATAAGGAGTAAGTTACATAAGCTTGGTGACTCAGCTAAGTGCCTAATACATTGGTTTATGGCCTTGGGGGATTATGGTAATGACCCGAATAGTTGACCCAACCCGAATGGCCCATAGATCTAAAAAAGAATATAAATAACTCAACAAATAGCATTGAATGGGTTGGATGTTTTCTAAGAATATTAAATACAAGCATCTCATTTATCTCGCTAGATTCTATCAAGAAGTTAATACTAGATAAACAAAAGATCTTCCAAAATTACCCCAAAATTAGATTTCATCATCACTAGATTGGCGACCACAGTGGGAGCGTGAGGTGCATGAATAGATTTATTCAAAACCATAGTTGGGGATCATACCTCGGTGGTGGATTCCACTTCGAAATTCTTTGATCCATAGATCTCGATATGCAAGAAATCCCCTCTCTTGACAACAAAGGGATAAGAGGTGAAATGAACATGCTACTATTTCACATGTCAATCATAATACAAAGAGAAGACAGTTCATGCAAGACGAGCGCGATCAGTTGAGGGATGAAATTGATGCTTTAAGGGCCAAAAGGCAACCTGAAATAGAATTAAAAGAGAAGTTCGCCACGAGATGTGTTGTGACAGACGAGCCGGGTAATTCAGACCAGATAACTAAACGTGATAAATAAGCAGTACACTAAGTAAGCTTGGTGACTCAGCTAAGTGCCTAGTATATTGGTTTATGGGCTTAGGGGATCGTGAGAATGACCCGAATA